>JAYESD010000004.1:22887418-23212544 GCA_036927565.1 Tuctoria greenei | reverse complement strand
GGCTTATGATGGGTTTATTTCATGTACATGTAACATATATTGCTTTTCAAATGTTTTAATGTATTTTTCAGCATTCAACCATTATTATATTCGTCATTTGAATCAGCCACATGTCATACTTTCCACACTTGCTGAGTACGACATGTACTCACTCTTGCAACCCCCCCCCCCCCCACAGTTACAGGTCAGGATTAGGAGTTTAATGGCGATAATACGGAGTTCTAGGCCATGTCTACCATCAGCTTTGCATGTGGTGTTGATTGGAGCTGCGCTATGCCCTATCGCTTATGCTGCCTAGCCGTTTAGTTTGCTTAATTAGAGTATATCCGTTGCATTAGTTGAACTTGTCATTAATATTCATTAGAGTTTGTATTCAAGGATACTATGAATTGTGTAATAAAATTTGGTTAATTAATCTTGTGATGTGGTAATTTTTTGTATATTCTTTTGTGAATGCACTCGTGTATGTGTGTTGAACATCCTGGGCACACATATGCCTTCACTTGGTTCATTTTCGGAACCGGGTGTCACAATTTGGTATCAGAGCCAGGTTGATCGTAGGATGCAGCCTAGATAGAATGGACACTTTAGGGCACATAGGATCACTCAGGAATCGATGTGTTTTTGGTTGGAGTGCTATTTGCTATATTTATTGTTTGCTTGTGTGCTTAATAGAGGATTTTGGGATGTTTTAGCATTGCCATGTCCACGTAGGCTAGTTAGTTGTCTTGTTTCATATCCCTTGATGCATATAGTTGGGGACATTTTCTAATTCTTACCTATTACTTTTCTCCGGATGGTGAGGACTCGCAACCAGAGGGATGTCAATGATGAGGAGAAGAACAATGGAGTGCCTCAGAACAACATTGGACAAGAATCTACTCCAGGAGCTATTAATATTGAGTAGCTTTTGGCTATGCAAAACCAGCTCATGCAGACCATGATACAAACTATGGGACAGCTGCAGGCTGGTAATAACAACAATCAGCCCCACATGCCTCCACCGCCACCCCCACCCCCTCGTAACCGGTTGGGAGAGTTTATGAGGACTAGGCCGCCAACCTTTGCTCAAGCTGCTGACCCTATGGATGCGGATGATTGGCTCAAGTCTGTGGAGAAGAAACTTGCTATTGTCCAATGCAGTGACTGGGAGAAGGTGCTTTTTGCTTCTCATCAACTAGTTGGAGCAGCTGCAGATTGGTGGGATTCACTATGCAATGCTCATGAGAACCAAGAGAGAATTACCTGGGCGGAATTCAAGGAGAGTTTCTGTTCTCATTATGTGTCGGAAGGTGTTATGATTTTGAAGAGGCAAGAATTTGAGAACTTAAGGCAAGGAAGATCAAGCGTGAGTGAATATCTCAATAAGTTCACTCAACTCTCAAGATATGCGCCTGAGGATGTTAGTCGGGACAGCCGGAAACAATATTTGTTCACGAGAGGCTTGAACAATGAAATTCAAGTGCAATTGCTCAATTGTGATTATGCCAATTTTCATAAGCTTCTGGACAAAGCAATTGTGGGGGAAAATAAGGTCCGTGAGATGGAGCAAGAATATAAGAGGAAGGCACCATATCAAGGACAGCAACAAGGAAGTAATGTGCGCCCTCGCTTTGCGCCTCCTAATGTGCTATATTACGGCTCTTCTATTCCTGCTCAACGCCCTGGTTATGCACCACGCCCAACTCAGTTTGTGCAGCAGCACCCTGTCATGCAAGCACCAAGGCCTCTAATGACTTATGCACCTCGCGCCAACTTTCCTGGTGCAAATGTTCAGAACCAAGCTCGCCCCAATAATTCTGGTGGAGTTAAGAAGTGCTATACTTGTGGAGAAGCTAGACACTTTGCGCATCAATGTCCTAAGTCAGGCCTTGGTCAAGGAAGCAATGTGCCGAGGCAAAACCCAAGACCCAATGGAGGATAGCCACAAGGGAACCGTGGACATCAGAATTTTTCTCGTGGCAACGTGAACCATGTCTCTATAGAGGATGCTCAACAAGCAGATGACGTGGTCATTGGTATGTTTCTCGCCAACTCCAACCCCGCGACTATGTTGTTTGATTCTAGAGCATAACATTCATTCATTGCATCGAAGTATGTTGCCAAGTATAGTTTGCCTATCTCTCATATGAAGTTTACTCTATTGGTTTAGTCTCCTGAAGGAGAGATGAGGAGAAATATAGTATGTCCAAAAGTAAGCCTTAGAATAAGGGGGGTAGACTTCTCCGTCAACCTCATTGTTTTGGATTATCAAGGATTGGACATTATACTTGGTATGGACTAGTTGAGGAAGTACAATGGAGTTATTGAGTGTGCCACAAAGACAGTGAAGTTGACAAATGAAGAAGGGATCACAGTAGAATTTGAAGCATCTCAAACCGCACCGAAGCAATTGGAGCTGAATCATATGGACGGTGCCGCATTTGAGGAGATTCTGGTGGTGTCTGAATTTTTGGATGTTTTTCCGGACGAGTTGCCAGGTATGCCACCTGATCAAGACATTGAGTTTGTTATTGATTTAATACTTATAACTGCACCTATAGTTGAGAGGCCGTATAGGATGCCTCCTGTGGAATTAGCGGAGCTCAAGAAGCAAATTCAAGAGCAACTAGAGAAGGGTTTCATTCGGCCCAGCTCTTCACCTTGGGGAGCGCCCGTTCTATTTGTGGAAAAGAAGGATGGAACGCAAAGGATGTGTGTGAATTACCGAGCTCTCAACGAGGTGACCATCAAGAACAAGTACACCTTGCCCCGCATAGAAGACTTGTTTGATCAGATGAAGGGTGCTTGTGTCTTCTCTAAGATTGATTTGAGGTCGGGATATTTTCAAATGAAGATTAGACCATCGAACATATCCAAAGCAGCTTTTAGAACACGGTATGGATCTTATGAGTACACCGTGATGTCTTTTGGATTGACAAATGCGCCTTCCTACTTTATGTACCTCATGAATAAGGTCTTCATGGAGTACTTGGATAAGTTCATTGTGGTGTTTATTGATGACATTATGATCTACTCGAAGGATGAGAAGGAACATGAGGAACACTTGAGGCTTACGCTACAGAAATTGAGGGAGCATCAATTGTATGCCAAGTTCAACAAGTGTCAGTTTTGGTTGAGAGAGGTGTCATTTTTGGGTCATATGATCTCAGGAGGAAGAGTATTGGTTGACCCCAGAAAAGTGAGAGACGTGTTGAAGTGGGAACCGCCGCAAAATGTAAAGGAAATAAGGAGTTTCCTTGGGATGGCTGGATATTACCGTCGGTTCATCAAGGACTTCTCCAAGATAGCCAAGCCAATGACGGAGTTGCTAATGAAGGGAAAGGCTTTCCAATGGACTCAAGCTTGTCAAAATAGTTTTGAGGAGTTGAAGAAGAGGTTGACAACAGCCCCAGTTTTGGTACTGCCGGATGTGAGCAATAGTTTTGATATTTATTACGACGCATCGAGACAAGGACTTGGATGTGTATTGATGCAAGAAGTTCAAGTAGTTGCATATGCATCGAGACAACTGAAGAAACATGAGAAGAATTACCCAACGCATGATTTGGAACTTGTAGCCGTGGTACATGCGTTGAAGATTTGGAGACACTATATCCTTGGACATAGGTGTGAAATCTATACGGATTATAAGAGTTTGAAGTATATTTTCACACAAACGGATCTGAACTTGAGGCAATGAAGATGGTTGGAGCTCATCAAAGATTATGATTTGGGGATCAACTATCATCCGGGAAAAGCCAATGTAGTGGCCGATGCTTTGAGTATAAAAGGAGTAAGTCATCAACTCACAGTTTGAGAGTTACCATCCGAGTTATGTAAGGAGTTTGAACGGTTGAACCTTGGATTTGTAAATGAGATGGAGATGATGGAGTTAAACCCAACCCTGGAGCAAGAAATTCGAGAAGCACAGGCCGCGGATGAAGAGATCAAGGAAATCAAGGAAAGGACCGAAGAATGGAGAGAATTCAGATTTGATGAAGACGAACATGGTACCTTATGGCTTGGAAAGAGAATTGTTGTGCCTAATGTAAAGCATATCTGGGAGACAATAGTAAAGGAGGCACATGACTCGCCGTACTCGATTCACCCTGATTGTACAAAGATTTACAAAGACTTGAAGGCTTGCTATTGGTGGGATAGCATGAAAAAGGACATAGTTGAATATGTGGCATTGTGTGATGTGTGTCAACGAGTCAAGGCAGAACATCAAAAGCCAGCTGGATTATTGCAACCATTGAAGATCCCGGAATGGAAGTGGGAATAAATTGGAATGGACTTTATAGTTGGGTTACCACGTACTCAGTCCGGGTATGACTCAATTTGGGTAATTGTGGATCGCTTAACCAAGTCAGCTCATTTTGTCCCTGTGAAGACCAAATATATAGCTGCACAATTGGCCGAAATATACATGGATCATATTGTGTGTCGACATGGAGTACCGAAGATGATAGTCTCGGATAGAGGTTCTCAATTCACTTCCAGATTTCGGCAAAAATAGCATGAAGCTTTGGGAACGAGGTTGAATTTCAGTTCGGCATATCACCCTCAAACGGATGGACAAACCGAGAGGACCAACCATATTTTAGAGGACATGTTAAGAGCTTGTGCTTTAAAGCATGGGAAAGGTTGGGGCAAAAGCTTGCCATACGCAGAATTTTCATACAACAATAGTTACCAAGCGAGCTTGAAAATGTCACCATATGAAGCACTTTATGGAAGGAAGTGTAGGAAACTTTTATTCTGGAATGAGGCAGGAGAAACTCAAGTATTTGGTCCGGATGTGTTGCAAGAAGCCGAAAAGCATGTCCAAATGATTCGTGAAAACTTGAGGGCTGCCCAATCAAGACAAAAAGGCTATGCGGACAATAGGAGAAGGAAATTAGGCTTTGAAGTGGGAGATTTTGTTTACCTCAAGGTGTCACCAATGAGGGTTCATAAGAGGTTTAACATAAGAGGCAAGCTCGCACCTCGCTACATTGGACCATTCAAGATTTTGGACAAAAGAGGAGAAGTAGCTATAAGTTGGAGATGCTAGCTTATCTATCAGATGTTCATGATGTCTTTCATGTTTCCCAGCTCAAGAAGTGCTTGAGAGTACTGAAAGAACAAGTGCCAATGGAAGAATTGGAACTAGAGGAAGATTTGACTTATGCCGAGCATCCGGTCAAGATCTTGTAAACCAAGGAGAGAGTCACAAGGAACAAGGTGATTCGATGGTGTAAGGTTCAATGGAAGCACCACACAGAAAAAGAAGCAACGTGGGAATTGGAGGATGATATCAAGAAGGAATTTCCCTATCTCTTCCCTTCTGCGTTGAATCTCGAGGGCGAGATTCATTTTAAGGGGGGTAGGTTTGTAACACCCTCATTTTCATGCATCATGCCTTGCATACACTCATATACATGTTTAACATTAACCCATAACAAGAGGAACGAGTTTAAAATTGATTTGGAGCAAAACTGCACTTAAAATGCAGGAAAGAGCGGACTAGTCTGATTTTACTAAGGACTAGTCCGATTTCTCTCTGACTAAAAACGGACTTGTCCGTTTTTGCTGCGGACTAGTCCAATTTTGCCTCTGGAAACTTTTAGACTTGTCCAATTTTGTGCGGACTAGTCCAATATTCCATGAATCCTTGAAAATTTGCTAAGTCCCGGGATTTTTCCGGACTAGTCTGGTGTCTCAGCGGACTTGACCGTTTTCCTCTCTGACTAAAGTCGGACTTGTCCGATTTTAGGCCAGACTTGTCCGATTATTCTCTCTAGACAACTTCGGACTAGTTTGGTACTTTTCGGACTTGTCCGACATTTTGCGACTCTGAGTTGATCTTTTGTTTTACGGCTTGTTTCTTGGGTTTCACGTTAAGCGGGCCTAGGGATGTCGTACCTAACTCTTTTAGAGGCCATGTGGGACCCTAAACCGGCCTCTACTCCTCTCAAACTCAAAATCCGTCTAACCCTAGCCACCACCTCTATACAAACAACCCCACCCCTTGGCTTGACATCTATTTGCCACTTTTCCACCCCACCCAAACCCTAGTTCATGGAGAGCCACCATCAAGGAGGGAGGAGGAGATCCCACGCAAGAAGAAGAGGAGGAGGAAACGAAAGAGGATCAAGATCTCCACCAAGATTTGACTCGAACCAATCCCAAGAGCAAGGCAAGTGTCCTTGAAGCATATTGATCCTTTTTTTAAAGTAAATGTTTTGTTTGCAAAATTGCATGCTTGTGTCAATTTGATGGGAACCCTATGATAGGAAGTTTACTAGCTTTGGTTGGCCACCCTTGTCACCTGGAATTATTGTAGAGAGTCGGGAAGGGCTTTTTACCTTTTTGCTTCACTTAATTAATTGGGATAATACTACACATTAATGATGTATTTATAAGATTATGATTAACATGAATTGGTCAATATGATATGGTAATGGGTGATCTAAGCAAGCCCGGTATGTGGATGGGTTGGATGTCATGGTAGTTTGCTTGCCTTAGATCTAAGGACCGGTTCATGCGAGAATAAGCCAGGACTATAGTGCCACCACGAGGCCAAGTATGGTTGCGGCGTAGCTAATTAATTAGGGCTTTGCCAGTGCTATTTGGACCATTAAGGATGCTCGGGGAAGGGTTAGTCGGATTGGGTTTGTTGATGATTGGTGGGACTACCCTGGGATCCGAATGGCTCAAGAGGGGACCCTTGGTTGAAGATGTGCTCAGTTGGAGGCATCGCCACTGGTGAAACCTCAGTGGGGTCTAAATAGGCTAGTAATCCCTTTATAAAGGCTATTTTGTGATCTCTTGGCCATACACCAAAGAAAGTGTAATTGTCATAAGGGGGGTTTTTTAGTCACCGACGGGTGATGAAATCACAAACACATGGGTAAAGTGGTACAAACTCTACAGAGTCTTATAAAACTATCATGATAGCCATGCTCCCGGTTATGAGCACCTGGACAACTTCCATGATTAGACGGAACTCGATATTGGGATGGTATTTGGGATGGTTATGGTTGGTATTATGGTTATGGATGGTTGTGAATTAAATTCTGGTATTGAATATGGATATTGGTATATGATGATGGATATGGAATATGGACTGGTATTATGATAACTATATGGCTTATGATGGGTTTATTTCATGTACATGTAACATATATTGCTTTTCAGATGTTTTAATGTACTTTTCAGCACTCAACCATTATTATATTCGTCATTTGAATCAGCCACATGTCATACTTTCCACACTTGCTTAGTACGACATGTACTCACTCTTGCGATCTCCCCCCCCCCCCCCCCACAGTTGCAGGTCGGGATTGGGAGTTTAATGGCGATAATGCGGAGTTCTATGCCGCGTCTAATGTCAGCTTTGCCTGTGGTGTTGATTGGAGCTGCGCTATGCCCTATCGCTTATGTTTCCTAGCCGTTTAGTTTGCTTAATTAGAGTATTTCCGCTGCATTAGTTGAACTTGTCATTAATATTCATTAGAGTTTGTATTCAAGGATACTATGAATTGTGTAATAAAATTTGGTTAATTAATCTTGTGCTGTGGTAATTTTCTGTATACTCTTTTGTGAATGCACTCGTGTATGTGTGTTGAACATCCTGGGCACACATATGCATTCACTTGGTTCATTTTCGGAACCGGGTGTCACTGGGTGTATCCGAGCGTGCCGGTGTTCCTCCAGTTCTTCGTGCTGAGGCGGACCGGGAAGAAGAACAAATCCAACTTCCTCGATGGTTACTGCTTCCAGCATCGGGCCAACAACCCCTTCAAGTACATGACACCACTCTCCTCGGCGAAGTGGGCTGATTGGAGGAAGGACTGGGTGATCGTACAAGTCGATGCCCACGACCACCTAGTTATGCCCACCGGATGGGCGACGATCAGGAAGGAGGCCTGGGAGGAGCGGCCGGAGTTGGAGAAAGCCTACACCCCGGTGATGGAGAGGATCCAATTCCTGTCGGATCATGGTCTGTAGGAGTTGAAGGTGATGGAAGACTTCGTCCGTCGACGCCTGGCCCCCCTTCAGCACTTCTTGCCATCCTGCATGACTCTACTTAGGGCTACAGGATGGCACCCGGCTGGTGTGGGGTCACGACGCAGAGACGACCCCGAAAGAGGTGCTCGACATAATGTCCAACGCGTGCGACAACCTGCTGTCGGACGATGTCTTCAACTTCCCGTGGGCCTGCCCACCACTTTGCACGGATCGGGAACTTCGTATGAAGGTTTTGAAGGAGATGCCCAACCTGGATGCGATCGGTCTCGCGCCACAGCAGGTTGGTGATGAGAGCTAGGGTTTGGCCATCGTTGACTCTTTTGGGGAGTCCACACCTTCTTCAGGCACCGAAGCTTCCAGGACAGAGGAGGCTCTCGCTGTCGGAGGGAAAGGCAAGGCGTCGGTCCCTGACGCAGGCAAAGGGAAGGCACCGATTCCCGACATAGGCAAGGGGAAGGCCCTGGTGGTCAAGGTTGTGAAGGAGAAACGCCCTCGGTCGCCACCAAGGGTGCCGCCGTAGGTGGTCTTTGCTCCAAGTCAACATCACCCGGCACGCCTCTCTTCAGTATTAGGCATTGGCGGTTCTTTGGGGGGAGGCATGGTCCGTCAAACAGTGGCTCCGCAAGCGTCGGCGGTCAACATGTCATCCAGCATCCCCGTTGCCAGCACAGACCAAGGTGCCATCAGGGGCTCCGGCCACATCACACCTACAGAGCCTCAAGCAAAAAGGCCTCGAGCCGACGTCATCGGCAGCTCAGGAGGCTCTGGGAGTGGCTCCTTCGCAGTTGGTGGAAGCATACCGGCGTAGGGTGGCGGCATTGCTGGTGGTTTTGGTGGAGGCCTAGCTGGGGTGACATCGCCTGTTATGCCATCGTCTTGGCCTGCTTCTTTAGGGTCACCAAAAGTGGAGGCTCGCTGGAGCTTCCGAGGACGTCGGTAAGGCATTCTTACCAATGCTTGCTCTATTATCTCGCCTGCCTTTTTTGATTGGTTAGGGCTTGTTCTTTGATTTGTAGGGCTACGTCAGCTGTTGTGAGTCCCTTACCGCCGGGTGTAGTGCCCGGAAATGCTTCGATGGTGGCTGAGGAGGCCAGGGCTGCGTCGGCAGGGTAGCCTGCCAAGCTTGTCCAGGGGAGTGCTGCTCCGGCGTCTGCGCCCGGCGCGGGTAGTGAAGCACCTCCGACTGTATCTCCAGCTGTCGCGCCAGAGGTACCTCCAGCTGTCACGCCAGAGGCACCTCTAGTCGTCGTGGGAGAGGTGCCTCCTATCATCGTGGCAGAGGCAATGTGGAAGACAGCTCCGGGGCCTGAAGGCCTGGCTCAACTGCTGCTGAGCCGGCGGGCTGCTCCTTGAGTGATGGTAGCGCTGCAGCTTTGGGTGGCACGGCAACTGCTGCGCAGTCTCTGGGGCCAAGATACCCGGTACTGGTGGCCTCGCCTTCACTGCTACAGGAGGAAGAGGTCCAAGAGACTATCACCGGGCAGCCTTCCCTGACTTCGGCGCAGCCGAAGTGCCTCTCCGACGTCATGGACTTGACGCGGTCTAGCATCCTTCAGGTGCAATCCAATCTCCGTCAGGCGCAGGAGGCTCTTGCTGCGGAGTGGGAGAAGTCGCGTGCTGACGGCGAGCGCCTTCGAGGCTGGGAGGATCTTCTGGGGTCCAGGATCGCCAAGGCAACAGCGAAGTACAAGAAGGAGAGCAAGGAGCTGGAGGTGAGGCACCGCTTGGTGAGGGCCTCAGACGCCCTGACCCAGAAGATTCTGGCCAACGCCAAGGCAGCCAATGACACAGTTGACGCCCGCATGCGCACCCTTGCAGCCGGTCAAGAGGCCCTGAGTCGCCAAGAAGCCATTGTTGCCAAGAGGTAGGCTGCTGTCGCCGATCAAGAGGTGGTGGCGCAGGCGATGATGGCCCGAGCTGAGGCCGATCGGGATAGGCTACAGTCCCGCCTCGAAGACCTTGAGCTCTGGGCGAGCAATTTGGTGCGGGATCGAGCGCAACACTTGGCTGAGCGTCAGGAACTCCTCCTACATGATCTCGACGTCCTGGCCCGGGAGCACAAAGTTGGACGTCGTATCCGGGAGCTCGATCTATGGGAGCATCAGCTGACTCAGCATCTGGAAGCTGACGGTAGGGTTGCGGCAGAGATGGTGGTGTCCCATGTCTTGGTGTTCTACTGTAGTCGGTATCCCGATCTGCCTTTGGAGCCAGTTTTTGAAGGCCATGTTGTGGAGCGCGAGGCGAAAGCGGCGACGGAGGTTAAGGAGGCCACCAAACTCGTCGTAGCGCAATTCAGCCAGGGCTGAGGCTGGTTTCTTGTCTTTGTATCCAGGGTTCACCCCCTTGTAAAAATTCCTTAATGAATTTGAATTTTTTGTTTTGCTTCTCAGCCTGTCTGTGCCTCCCAACTGTTGTTCTCAGTCCTTAGTTGCGTAAGGGTTTGTAGAAACTTTACTGAGCCCGTTAGCTTTTGAGAACCAACGGTTGCATAATTGATATGGCCGAGGTGTTGCTCATTGACTTCCTGCCTATAGAACCCCCTTAGAGGCCCCTTGGTCGAGGTGGTTAGTTGGCTGGGCACATCTAACAATTGATTTGCAGGGTGTCTTCAACATGCCCCAAGTGGAGCAGGGGAGTTGGGGTGTCGTAGCGCCACCAGTTGCCGGAGCTGGGCACTCTGGCGTCACCCACCATTGTTGTTTGAGGTGTCGACAGCAGGCCCCTTGGGAGGTGCCAGAGCTAGCTGCTCTGGCATTGTCCACCATCGTCGTAAAGTCATCGACGGCAGGCCCCTTGGGAGGTACCGGAGCTGTACGCTCCGATGTCGTCCACCATCGTCGTTGAGACATCGACGGCAGGCCCCTGGTATACAGGCTATCGCAAAAGAACCCTGTTAGCAACAAGTGCGGGGTAGGAGAGTTTACTCACTTTTCTGCACTTGGTGCTGGCGTTGACGTTCTGTGACGTCGACGACAGGCCCCTTGCGAACTGTCGGAGCTGGCTACCCCGGCGTCGCTCACCATCATCGTTGAGACGTCGACGGCAGGACCCTTGGGAGGTGGCGGAGATGGCTTCTCCACCGTCTCCCACCATGTCATTGAGACGTCGACGGCTGGCCCCTTGGGAGATGTCGGAGATGGCCGCTCTGGCATCGCCCACCATCATTGTTGAGACGCCGACGACAGGCCCCTTGGGATGTGCCGGAGTTGGCTACTCCAGCATTGCCCACCATTGTTGTTTGAGGCATCGATGGCAGGCCCCTTGCGAGCTGCCGGAGCTGAGTGCTCCGACATTGACCACCACCATCGTTGAGTCATCAACAGCAGGCCCCTTGGGAGGTGTAACACCCTCATTTTCATGCATCATGCCCTACATACATTCATATACATGTATAACATTAATCCACATAAAAAGTAACAAGTTTAAATTGAACTTAGAATTAAACCGCACTTAAGAATTCTGGGAAGTGCGGACTAGTCCGATTTTGGTGCGGTCTAGTCCGATTTCTCTTGACTTCGATCAGACTTGTTTGTTTTCCTACAGACTAGTCTGTTTATTGCCTCTGGACACATTCAGACTTCTTCGGTCCTAAGAGGACTAGTCTGGTGTTCCAATTCCATTGGAAATTTTGCTAAGTCCGTGGACTTGTCCGGACTAGTCCGGTATTCCAGCGGACTTGTCCGTTTTCCTCTCTGACTAAAGTCGGACTTGTCCAATTTGAGGCCAGTCTTGTCTGTTTTTCCCCTCTAGATAAGTTCGGACTGATCCGATGTCCAGTCCAGACTTGTACGATATCTCTCTAGACACTTCGGACTAATCCGACCCTTTTTGGACTTGTCTGATAAATCGCGACTCCGAGTTGATCTTTTGTTTCACGACTTGTTTCTTGGGTTTTACATCAAGTGGGCCTAGGGACGTCGTGTCTAACTCTTTTAGAGCCCATGTGGGACTCCAAACCGACCTCTACTCATCTCAAACTCGAAATCCATATAACCCTAGCCTCAACCTCTATATAAACAACCCCACCCCTTGACTTGACATCTATTAGCCACTTTTGCACCCCACCCAAACCCTAGTTCGAGGAGAGCCTCCATCCAGGAGAGAGAAGGAGATCTAGAGCAAGAAGAAGAGGAGGAGAAAATGAAAGAGGATCAAGATCTCCATCAACTTTGCGTTCTTCGTCAACAATTTACCATTAAGTTCTTCATCAACCCTAGATCTTCAAGATTCAAGTGTTGACTCCAAGATCCTTGATTCATTAGAGTTCTAAACACCTGGTATACCTTCTATTCTCTTTGCCTTACGTGAATTCAACCCCTAATCTCCAAATTCACGCCGATTTAGAAAACCCTAGTTCGCCATCTCTGCGAAGTGTGGACTTGTCTGGTCCCGTGCGGACTAGTTCGATCTTCCTAGTTAGATTGTGTTGAACTAATTCTAAATTGGTTTGAATCAACCCCAAACCTGTATAAACTTGTTAAAAGCTATTAGAACTAGTTAGTGATGATTAAAAGCGACTCATTAACAAGTTCCATCTTGCATTTGCATTAATCATGCATGTCATGTCATATTGAGTAATATTTGTGCACTCTTTGATTGTATTTTTTGTCTTGTATGTATATTGTGCGGATTAGACGGATTTGCGCTAGAGAGTTCCGTGGAGGATCTACAGCACCAAGAGTTTGAAGGCTTTGACCCGAGCCAATCCCAAGAGCAAGGCAAGTGTCCTTGAAGCATATTGATCCAATTTTTAAAGTAAATGTTTTGTTTGCAAAACTGCATGCTTGTGTCAATTTGATGGGAATCCTATGATAGGAAGTTTACTAGTTTTGCTTAACCACACTTATCACCTAGAATTTATGGTAGAGAGTTGGGAAGGGCTTTTTACCTTTTTGCTTTGCTTAATTTAATTGGGATGGGAAAATAACTATACCACTTAACTTAATTATGCATTTATGAGATTTTATTAGCATGAACTGGTTAATATGATATGGTAATAGGTGATCTAAGCAAGCCTGGTACGTGGATGGGTTGGATGTTTTGGTGGTTTTGCTTGCTTTAGATCTAAGGACCGATTCGTGGAGCGATCATCCAGGATTTACAGTGCCACCACGAGGCCAAGTATGGGTGCGACATAGCTGATTAATTAAGGCTTTGCCAGTGCTATTTGTACCATTAAGGATGCTCGGGGAGGGGGTAGTCAGATTGGGTTTGTTGATGATTGGTGGGACTACCCTGGGATCCGAATGGCTCAAGAGGGGGACCTTGGTTGAAGATGTGCTCAGTTGGAGGCATCACCACCGGGGAAACCTCAGTTGGGTCTAAATAGGCTAGTAATCCCTTTGTAAAGGCTATTTTGTGATCTCATGGCCACACACCTAAGGAAGTGTGAGACGGCATAATTGAGATTCTGTAGTCATCGAAAGGTGATGAAATCACAAACACGTGGGTAAAGTGGTACAACCTCTGCAGAGTGTGTTTTAAAACTATCATGATAGTCGTGCTCCCGGTTATGAGCAATCTAGACCCTCACATGATTAGAGGAACTTGGTATTGGAATGGTTGTTGGGATGGTTATGGTTTGGTACTGGTTATGGTTATCATTTTGATTATGGCTGGTTATGAATTAAATTCTAGTATTGAACGTGCTTATTGGTATATGGATGATGGATATGGAGTATAGACTGGTACTATGTTATTAGTTATGGTTCACGATGGGATTACTTCACATTCATATAATATATTGCTTTTCAAATGTTTTGATGTACTTTTCAGCACTTAGCCATTATTATGTTTGTCATTTGTATCAGCTACATGTCATACTTTCCACACTTGCTGAGTACGACATGTACTCACCCTTGCAATTCCCCCACCAACAGTTGCAGGTCAAGATTGGGAGTTTAATGATGATAATGCGGAGTTCTAGGTTGTGTCTACCGTTAGCTTTACCTGTGGAGTGTTGGAGTTGCGCTATCCTTTTCCTTAGTTTGCTTAATTAGTTTATTTTCACTGCATTAGTTGAACTTGTCATTAATATTCATTGGAGCTTGTATTCGAGAACACTGTGAATTGTGTAATAAAAGTGGTTAAAAAAACTTGTTCTGTGGTAATTTTATGTATACTCTTTTGTGGTTGCACTCGCGTATGTGTGTTGAACGTCCTAGGCACACATATGTGTTCACTTGGTTCATTTTTGGAACCCGGTGTCACAAATTGGTATCAGAGCCACAGGTTGACCGTAGGACGCAACCTAGATAGAATGGACACTTTAGAGCACATAGGAGCACTCAGGAATTGATGTGTTTTTGCTTGGTGTGTTGTTTGCTATATATTGGTTGCTTGTGTGCTTAACAAAGGATTTTGGGATGCTTTAGCATTGCCATGTCCACCTAAGCTAGTGTAGTTAGTTGCTTAGTTTCATATCCCTTGATGCATATAGTTGGGGACATTTCTAAATTCTTACCTCTTGCTTTTCTTCAGATGGTGAGGACTCGCAACCAGAGGTATGGCAATGATAAGGAGGAGAACAATGGAGCACCTCAGAACAACATTGGACAAGGATCTGCCCAAGGAGCCATCAATATTGAGCAGCTTTTGGCAATGCAGAACCAGCTCATGCAGACCATGATACAAACTATGGGACAACCGCAGACTAGTAACATCAACAATCAGCCCCACATGCCTCCACCGCCACCCCCGCCTCCTCAAAACTGGTTGGGAGAGTTCATGAGGACTAGGCCGCCGACCTTTGCTCAAGCCGCTGACCCTATGGATGCCGATTATTGGCTCAAGTCTGTGGAGAAGAAGCTAGCTATTGTACAATGCAGCGACTGGGAGAAGGTTATGTTTGCTTCTCATCAACTAGTTGGAGCAGCTGCCGATTGGCGGGATTCCTTATGCAATGCTCATGAGAATCAGGAGAGGATTACTTGGGTCGAGTTCAAGGAGAGTTTCCATTCTTATTATGTGCCGGAGGGAGTTATGATCTTGAAGAAGCAAGAATTTGAGAACTTGAGGCAAGGAAGATCGAGTGTGGGTGAATACCTCAATAAATTCACTCAACATTCAAGGTATGCGCTGGAAGATGTTAGTCGGGACAGCCGGAAACAATACTTGTTCATGACAGGCTTGAACAATGAGATCCAAGTGCAATTGCTCAATAGTGACTATGCCAACTTCCAGAAGCTTGTGGATAAAGCAATTGTTATGGAGAACAAGGTCCGTGAGATAGAGCAAGACAACAAGAGGAAGGTGTCATATCAAGGAAAGCAACAAGGATGTAATGTGCGCCCTCGCTTTGCACCTCCTAATGTGCCATATTACAGCTCTTTTGCGCCTGCTCATCGCCGCGGATTTGCATCGCGACCAACTCAGTTTGTGCAGCAGCGCCCTGTCATGCAAGCACCTAGGCCTCCAATGCCTTTTGCACCTCGTGCTAATTTTCCTGGTGTAAATGTTCAAAACCAAGGTCGCTCCAATAATTTTGGTGGAGTTAAGAAGTGCTATACTTGTGGAGAAGCGGGACACTTTGCACATCAATGTCCTAAGTCGGGCCTTGGTCAAGGAAGCAATGCACCGAGGAAAAACCCAAGACCAATGGAGGACAACCACAAGGAAACCATAGACAGCAGAATTTTGCTCGTGGCAACATGAACCATGTCTCTACGTAGGATTCTCAACAAGCGGATAACGTGGTGATTGGTATGTTTCTCGTAAACTCCAACCCGGCAACTATGTTATTTGATTCTGGAGAATCGCATTCATTCATTGCATAGAAATATGTTGCCAAGTATAGTTTGCCTATCTCTCATATGAAGTTTACTCTATTGGTTAAGTCTCTTGGAGTAGAGATGAGGAAAAATATAGTATGTCCAAAAGTAAGCCTTAGAATAAGGGGGGTAGACTTCTCTGCCAACCTCATTGTCTTGGATTTTCAAGGATTGTACATTATACTTGGTATGGACTGGTTGATGAAGCACAATGGAGTCATTGAGTGTGCCACGAAGACGGTGAAGTTGACCAATGAGGAAGGGATCACCGTAGAATTTGAAGCATCTCAAACTGCACCAAAGAAATTGGAGTTGAATCACATGGATGGTGCCTCAATTGAGGAGATTCCAGTGGTGTGTGTGAATTTTTGGATGTGTTCCCAGATGAGTTGTCAGGTATGCCACCCGACCGGGACATTGAGTTTGTTATTGATTTAATACCTGGAACTGCACCTATAGCTAAGAGGCCGTATAGGATGCCTTCTAAGGAATTAGCGAAGCTTAAAAAGCATATTTAAGAAAAATTAGAGAAAGGTTTCATTCGCCCCAGCTCTTCACCTTGGGGAGCGCCCATTCTATTTGTGGACAAGAAGGATGGTCCGCAAAGGATGTGTGTGGATTACCGAGCTCTCAATGAGGTGACCATTAAGAACAAGTACACCTTGCCCCGCATAGAAGACTTGTTTGATCAGATGAAGGGTGCTTATGTCTTCTCCAAGATTGATTTGAGGTCGGGATACTTCCAAATGAAGATCAGACCATCGGACATACCTAAGACAACTTTTAGGACAGGGTATGGACCTTATGAGTACATCGTGATGTCCTTTGGATTGACTAATGCGCCTGCATACTTTATGTACCTCATGAATAAGGTCTTCATAGAGTACCTGGATAAGTTCGTCGTGGTGTTTATTGATGACATCATGATCTACTCGAAGGATGAGAAGGAACATGAGGAACACTTGAGGCTTACATTGTAGAAATTGAGGGAGCATCAATTTTATGCCAAGTTCAGCAAGTGCCAGTTTTGGTTGAAAGAGGTGTCGTTTTTGGGTCATATCATGTCAGGAGGAGGCGTATCAGTTGACCCTGGAAAAGAGAGGGACGTGTTGAAATGAGAACCGCCGCAAAACGTAAAGGAAATAAGGAGTTTTCTTGGGATGCCTAGATATTAACGTCGATTCATCAAGGACTTTTCCAAGATAGCCAAGCCAATGATGGGGTTTCTAATGAGGAGGAAAGCGTTTCAATGGACTCAAGCTTGTCAAGAAAGTTTTGAGTAGTTGAAGAAAAGGTTAACCCCCGGTGTTAGTTTTGCCGTATGTGAGCAAGAGTTTTGATATTTATTGCGATGCATCAAGACAAGGACTCGGATTCGTGCTCATGCAATAAGGTCAAGTGGTTGCATACGCATCAAGACAATTGAAGAAACATGAGCAGAACTACCCAACGCATGATTTGAAACTTGCAGCCGTAGCACACGCATTGAAGATTTGGAGACACTACATTCTTGATCATAGGTGTGAAATTTACACGGATCATAAGAGTCTCAAGTACATTTTCACACAAACAGATCTGAATTTGAGGCAACGAAGATGGTTGGAGTTTATCAAGGATTATGATTTGGGAATCAATTATCACCCGGGAAAGGCCAATGTAGTGGTTGATGCTTTAAGTCAGAAAGGAGTAAGTCACCAACTCACGGTTCGAGAATTACCATTCGAGTTATGTAAGGAGTTTGAACGGTTGAATCTCGGATTCGCGAATGAGATAAGGATGATGGAGTTAAATCCGACCTTGGAGCAAGAAATTCGAGAGGGTAAAACGAAGGATGAGGAAATCAAGGAAAGGACCCAAGAGGGAAGAGAATTAAGATTCGATGAGGATGAACATGGTACCTTATGGCTTGGAAAGAGAATTGTCGTGCCCAATGTGAAGCATATTCGGGAGACAATACTAAAGGAGGCACATGACTCACCATACTCGATTCTCCCAGGTTGTACCAAGATGTACAAAGACTTGAAGACGTGTTATTGGTGGGCTAGTATGAAGAAGGACATAGCTGAATATGCAGCTTTATGTGATGTGTGCCAACGAATCAAGGCAGAACATCAAAGGTCGGATGGATTATTGCAACCATTGAATATTCTGGAATGAAAGTGGGATGAAATCAGCATGGACTTTATAGTTGGTTTATCGCGTAGCTGAATGTGGCCTAGAGGGGGGTTGAATAGGCTTTGAAAATTGTCGGAACCTGCAACACTTAACAACCAGTTCAAAACCAGAGATATCAGACTAGTCCGGTAAAGTGCGGACTAGTCCAGTGTATGTGGACTAGATTTATTAGGTTTGATCGATTAACTTTATTCTCCAATATATGCAGCCGAAATATACGATTAAACAAAGTGTTACAAGGTTATGAATCAGGTTATATCACAATTCAATCTTATACTTGATATTTCAACGTAAAGTAATCAAGATCAATTGTAACCCTAGATAGATATAATGTAAAGGACAATGAACACAAAAGAAGAACACAAGAGATTTATCCCGTGGTTTGGTTCCCACAGAGGCAACCTACATCCACGTTGAGGAGTCCACAAAAGGATCGGGTCTTCTCCAACCTTACCGTTGTCGGATTGCCACGAAGGCCAGTCCTCTTCCACTTATCTCAAAGGGGTGAATAATCGAATTCAAGGGGCCTTCTCACACGTTGAGAGCTTCCTTGGATTACAACACAAAATACCACCAAGAACACACTCAAAAGATTACAATTAAATCGCAGGAGTGTGTTAGAGAATCAAACCAAGAGCTCAATGTGGTGTTGAACGTGTCTCTCCAATGAACTAGAGTGAATCCTCAAAGGATTGATCTTTGTTGCACTTAATTTCGTGGAGAGATGTGGTTTTTGAGGCTCTTGGGAGGTGTGACGGCGCTAGGATTCAAGAGAGTATGAAATATGGCCGTGCAACTCTATTTATATGGGTTTCTAAAAGTGACTGTTAGGGTTCAGAAAGATCAGACTAGTCCGTGGTGGTCACCGGACTAGTCCAGTGTGCTGTGTGTAGCAAACCCTAAGTGTCCCGAAATATCGTACTAGTCCGACTAGGAACGGACTTGTCCGATTTCGCTACTGGAAATCTTCGGACTAGTCCGATAGTCATCGGACTTGTCCGGACATGTGAAACCCTAAGTGTATTGGATGACAAGTCCGCATTTGGAGGACTTGTCCGATTTAGTTCAGAGGGTATTTCGGACTAGTCCATGCAAATATCGGACTTGTCCGATTTGGACCAGAGAGAATATCGGACTAGTCCGGTTGTGATCGGACTTGTCCGATTTTGTGTGACTTGTGAAGTGTTCTCAAGACTAGTCCGCACTGGGGAGGACTAGTCCAATTCTAGTCAGAGAGATATTGGACTAGTCCGATGGATATCGGACTTGTCCGATTTTGTGCAAAGAGGATATCGTACTAGTCCGATGTCAGTCGGACTAGTCCGGTCCTGTGTAACTTTGTGCAATGTGTGTGTTTAATTTTGATTGAGCTCTTGGGATGTGTTTTTATCAACACACTCCATACACAATGATCTACTATTCTTCTTCCTTGAGCTTATTCCCACTTTGCTCCTCATTCTTCCTTCTTTTTGGTACTTTGCTCATTTTTCTATTTAAAAACCTACACTCATCTCAACAAAGAGGTTAGGATCCCAATTGCTTGTCATAAATCATCCAAAACCCACAAGGGAGTCCTAGATGCACTTTCAATCTCCCCCTTTTTGTTGATTGATGACAACCAATTGAGATTTCACAAAATATGATAAAAATTGAGATTTTCATAAAGTATGTACATATGAGTCCAAAATACATCAAGTAGTGAAATCATAGTCCATATGTGCATTGTTTATGGTAGGATGCATAACTAAGTGCACTGAAACATTGAGAATGACACAATTGACATTAATCACCTAATAGCAAGCATATATATCATTCTAGAGCAAAATCACAGTTTTCATGAATACTACTCAAAGGATCAAATCATTGCATCACAGAACCATAATTAACTTAAGATCATTGTTAAAACTTTACAAGCCACAAAAGAGTTAAAAAACATAGCATAGGGCTCTCTCCTCGCAAACTACAACTGAGACTAAGACTCCCCCTCAATCTCTCCCCCTTTGGCATCAAGACACCAAAAAGAAGGAGAGGAGGGTCCTAAGGTCTTCACTCTTTGCTGTCGGTCCTCTCATCGTCGTCTTCATCATCTTCATCGTCAGCTTGATGAGGAGGAGGAGGAGGTGCGGAGCTACTCGAGCCCCCAACGGCAAAGTAGGCAAGCTCGGAGGGGGTCAAGAGCCCGAGCTCGGTGAAATTAGAATCTGAGTCTTCAGAGATTATTGGAGACCCGATTGGCTCAATCTCCAGTTTCTGGCAAATTTGCTTCACATTTGCCTTGATATACTTCATGTCCTCCTTTCTTTTCTTGTTGAGCTTATGGGCCTTCACTTCGGCCTTTTTGCAGGAGGCAAAGATTACAGTCAGATACTTGAGAATTCCACTGGCTGAACCTTTTTGAGGGGCTGCACTAGTAGCAGGGGCAGCCCTGGCATCTTCTCTTCTTCTTGCCGGTGCCTCGGGACTGGAGGCCGGCGAGGGAGCAACATGCACACTCGGCTTTTGAGGCATCTGAGGCCTCAAGGGGAGATGCTCCACATCTTTCACAAACTCAATCCTGGTGACTTTCTCAATCACAAACATTAGGTAGGAAGCATATCCACAAGACCTGTTGGGAGTGCAGGATATGTTCACCATGTCATTCCAAATGTATTCCGCCACCTCAAATGGGCGTTCCTTTCTTATGACCCTCATCAGAGTCGTGAGGTATCCTTGCACACTCCCCGCATCTCCATCCTTGGGAGCAATCATCTTCCTCAAAACTCTGTTCAGCACCACAAAAAATGGATTCATATTTTTGGTGGAGGGAGGGTTGAACTTTGAGTTTGGCTCATATAGGAACTTCATCCTATCCTTCTCAATGACACCTATGTTGTGTATGATCAGGCAGTCAGATCTTGTGGTGTCAAGATGAAGCAGGCTAGCAAAATCTTCTTGAGTAATACTGTACTTGGATCCATGAGTCATCCAAGTGACACTATCCTCATCTTCACTAGAGAAGTGACAGGTGGCAAAGAACTGTTCAATCACTTCATCATTCCAGTTATTCCTGAAGGCGAAAAGATCCCTCAGGCCATGCTTCTCAATGGCTCTCACTACTTCAGCGAACGGTGAGCAGCCCTTCTTCTCAAAATGTGCCCAGTCAATCCACTGACTGCACACAACTGGTGTCTTCATTGGGAGATACACCGATTTGTAGTAATAACATGGAAGTTGCACCAGAATCTTCCATCAACAGCTTGCTTCAGTCGGCCATACCAATCGATGCTTCTGAATTTGGCCGCCAAGTCACTGCCCTTCCCGTTGAACTTCTCTTCAGTGGGGTCCCGGACCCCTTCCCTTGGAGCATGAAGTTTCAACGGGCCAACCGGACCCGTAGCAATCCCTTTGCCCATGCCCTTTGCTTGGCGAGGGCCACTTCATGATGCAGCTGCCTTGGAGACTGGCTTCTTTGCCAACACCTTCCTCCGAACCTGAGGAGGGGTTGGAGCTGGCTCGGAGGGTCTTTCTTGTCGCTTCTTGCCAAGACCCGTCAAGGTCCGAGGTGCCACCTCGTGGTCCGTCTTGGCCTCAAAGTCGGAGACATCATTGCCCGAGCTCAACATGACTTGAGAATGAGTGGCATGAATGATAATGAATGATACAAGGCATAGGTGTGAAAGGATAGCAAGGAATTGCATTGAGGAATTGAAGAATTAGGTTTTGGGTTCAGAAACATCAGACTTGTCCGGTGCACAGGCACAGACTAGTCTGGGGGACCGGACTTGTCCGTGCATGGACCGGACTAGTCTGGTGTTCATCCTCAAAAACCTAAGAGACTGGACAAAAGGTGATTCCTAATGCACAACAAGTGTAGCATACACGTAATACATCAAGGAGGCATGTATATAGTGAAATATGCTAGGCTATTTGATCAACAATGAAGAAATTTGAAATTTCTAGGGTTTGAGCGAAAATTACCGAAAAAATTGCTTGAAACTTGGAGATGAGGGTGTTGAAGGCCAGACAAGTCCACTAGCTTCAATCCTCAAGTGGACAAGCTTGATTTTCGCCCAAATGTGAAGCTTTTTTGGTGGAGGGAGCAAGAAATTGCCTTGGGAGCTCGAGCACGAAGAGAGAGAACGCGTGAGGCAAGAGTGGAGGTGTAGAAATTAGGGTTTGGCGGCGGCTAGGGTTATGGACACAAAAAATCGGACAAGTCCGGAGATGACCGGACTAGTCCGAACTTTTTCAAAGGCTATATCGGACTAGTCCGATGTCTACCGGACTAGTCCGGCCTAACCGGCACTCTACGGGCTAGTCTGCATGGGCGGACTAGTCCGGGCAACCACGGACTAGTCCGTGGTCACCAAGCAAGAATTTTTTTAGCCCATTCATATATATTTGAAGGTTCATATTTAGAAATAGAGAGGCAAATCAACTCAAATAATCTTGATGAATATGATCAGAAAGCATACAACAATCAAGCAATGATCATAATTCACCAAGATCTAGTAATTGACATAGTTTTTCGGAAAAAATTGAGAGAGATGATTTTCATAATCCAATCAACATACTTTGAAGAATTCATACAGGTATGCAACATTTCAAGCCACACTCCGGGCATCAAGGATATTTAGTTCATTTCAGAGTTCACAAAAGCGTTTTTCATCAAGTGGCTTGGTGAATATGTCGGCCAATTGTTTTTGGGTATTGACATAGGAAATGGCTTTGTCTCCTTTCATGGCATGATCTCTCAAAAAGTGATGTCTTATATCTATGTGTTTAGTTCTGGAGTGCTCAACTGGGTTGTGGGCAATTTTGATGGCACTTTCATTGTCACAAAGGAGTGGAATATGGTTCATATTGTAACCATAGTCCCTTAGAGTTTGTCGCATCCAAAGGAGTTGTGCACAACAACTCCCAGCTGCAACGTACTCCGCTTCGGCTGTGGATAAGGCAATGGAATTTTGTTTCTTGGAGGACCAAGAAACTAAGGATCTCCCTAGGAATTGGCATGTACCGGAAGTGCTTTTTCTATCTACTTTGCACTCGACATAATCTGCATCGGAGTAACCAATGAGATTGAATTTTGAGCCTTTTGGGTACCAAAGACCAAGGTTGAGTGTATGAACCAAATATCTCAAGATCCTTTTTACGGCTGTCAATTGACATTCCTTAGGATTGGCTTGAAATCTTGCACACAAACATACAGTCAACATAATATCTGGCCTAGATGCACATAAATAGAGTAGAGATCCAATCATGGAGTGATATACCTTTTGATCGACGCTAGGTCCATCTTCATTGAGATCTAGGTGGCCATTCATTGCCATGGGGGGTTTTATGGGCTTCGCCTTGTCCGTGCCAAACTTCTTAAGTATGTCCTGCGTGTACTTGGTTTGGCTTAGGAATGTCCCTTCCTTCTGTTGTCGCACTTGGAATCCCAAGAAGTACTTTAATTCTCCCATCATTGACATTTCAAACCTGTCTGTCATGATTTTACTAAATTCCTGACAAAAGGATTGGTTAGTTGACCCAAAGATTATATCGTCAACATAAATTTGACAAATAAAAAGATCATTATCAAAATTCTTTGTAAATAGTGTATAATCTACTTTGCCAATCTTAAAGTCATTTTCAATTAAGAAATCTCTAAGACACTCATACCAAGCTCTAGGAGCTTCTTTGAGGTCGTAGAGAGCCTTACGCAATTTAAATACGTGGTCGAGGAACTCTTTGTCTTCAAACTCGGGTGGTTGCTCCACGTACACCTCTTCCTTGATTGGTCCGTTGAGGAACGCGCTTTTCACATCCATTTGATACAGCTTGAAATCATGGTGAGTAGCATATGCAAGTAATATTCTAATAGATTCAAGCCTAGCTACTGGAGCAAAGGTCTCATCGAAATCCAAACCTTCGACTTGTGAATACCCTTTGGCCACAAGTCATGCCTTGTTCCTTGCCACCACCTCGTGTTCATCTTGTTTGTTGCGGAAGACCCACTTGGTGCCGATGATGTTTGCATTGGGTCTTGCCACAAGTTCCCACACCTTGTTCCGCTTGAATTTGTTCAATTCTTCTTGCATTGCCACCACCCAGTCCGGATCTTTCAATGCATCTTCAACCCTGCGTGGTTCCAAAAAAGAATACAAACGAATAGTGCTCACAAAAGTTAGCTATGCAAGATCTAGTGGTTACTCCCTTTTGGATGTCACCGATGATATTATCAATTGGGTGATCCCTTTGAACGCATTGGTGTACTCTTGGGTGTGGCACTTGAGGAGTTGTATATTCATGATCATCTGCTTCTCCCCCTAAGTGATTGCCTTCGTTGACTTGTTGATTATCTTCATATTCTTGTGGTTGATCTTGTGTTGAAGCTCCCCCTTGATCGTTGGTCTCCTCTTGTGGTTCATCTTCCTCATGTACGTGTGGAGGTGGCTCTTGTGGTCGAACCTCACCTAGAGCCATTCTCTTCAATGCTTAGTAAGGAGCTTCTTCTTTACCTGGTTCACATAGATCAACTTGCTCCTTTTGGGAGCCATTAGTCCCATCGAATACTATGTCACGTGCTATTTCAAAAAGTCCGGAGGTCTTGTTTAAAACACGATAGCGTAAGTGTTCGAATCATAACCAAGCAAGAAACCTTCATCGGACTTCGAAGCGAACTTTGAAGTCCTAGGCTTTTGTTCAAGATATAACATGGAGAACCGAAAACTCGAAAATATGAAATATTTGGTTTGTTACCTGTGAGTAGCTCATAGGATGTCTTCTTGAGTAGTCGATGAAAATAAAGTCGATTTACGGCGTGGCAAGCGGTGTTAATCGCTTCCGCCCAAAATCGATCCAATGTCCTCTACTCATCGAGCATTGTTCTTGCCATCTCTATGAGTGTTCGATTCTTTCTTTCAGCAACTCCATTTTGTTGTGGGGAGTACGACGCTAAAAATTCGTGCTTTATGCCTTCTTCATCAAGGTACTCCTCCACTTTGCGTGTTCTTGAACTCCGTGCCGTTGTCGCTTCGAATATTCTTGATTGTCAATGAGAATTTGTTTTGAGCTTGCTTGAAGAACTTCTTGAGTATTCCTTGTGTCTCTGACTTATAATGCAAAAAGAAAACCCAAGTGAAGCGAGAAAAATCATCAACGACAACTAAACCATATTTGTTACCGCCGATGCTTGTGTAGGCTATTGGACCAAATAAGTCCATGTGTAGTAGCTCGAGTGGTCTTGTTGTAGTCATGACATTTTTGGCGGGGTGAGGTGCTACAACTTGCTTCCCGGCTTGGCACACGCTATAGGGCATGTCTTTCTCAAATACAACATCCTTTAAACCTCGGATGTGATCGCCTTTGAGGAGTTTTTGAAGGTTCCTCATACCAACATGCGCTAGCCGTCTATGCCACAGCCAACCCATGTTGGTCTTTGCAATCAACCATGTGTCAAGTTCAGCTTTATCCTTGTTGAAGTCAACAAGATAAAGCTTTCCCTTTAACATACCCTTGAATGCAATAGAACCATCACTCCTCCTAGAAACGGTCACACCCTCGTTAGTGAACAAGCAATTATAACCTTTGTCGCATAATTGAGATATTGACAGCAGGTTATAATCTAAGGATTCAACATGTAAAACATGAGAAAGTGTGTGTTTAGAGGATATTGCAATTTTACCGGTACCGAGCAACCTTCCTTGACTATTATCTCCAAAGTAGATGCCCTCGTTTGGGTCCTCATTCTCTTCATATTCCACGAACATTCTCCTTTCCCCGGTCATATGATTGGTGCAGCCACTGTCTAGCACCCATTTAGATCCACCAGAGGAATAGGCCTGCAAAAACAAATCATGCTTTGGTTTTAGGTACCCAAGCTTGCTTGGGTCCTTGGAGGTTAGTTACAATACATTTGGGCACCCACACTTGAGACTTGGTGTTCCCATGGTGTGGCCCAACATAATGAGCATAAACCTTGCCAAAATTATTTCTCATTAACACATAGGAGGCATCAAAAGTTTTAAACAATAGCTGTTGTTGTTTATGTACAGGACTAGTCTGGGGAGCCGGACTTGTCCGGACACCGACCGGACTAGTCCGGTGTTCATGTGTAGTTACTGTCTTAATCTGTGACTTTCCAATTTGAGAGGGCCTTCCTTTTACAAAGGTAATCCTCTCCTTGTTATTCTTATGGCTTCTAGCATGTTGCTTTTCACCATAAGAATAACCAATGCCATATTTGACATTTGGAGGTATTTTGACCAAGTATGCACTACGTGCATATTTGATCTTCTCCTTGTCAAATATGCCACTTTGGGCAGGATGTTTATCCTTTGTAGAGGTTGGCTCATCCTTCAAACTGGTGTCACCTTTATTACATGTGCAAGCATGAGCAAAATCAGTTTTAGTGAGTTGAGAAGGTGAACTTGAAGAGGAGGAAGGTTCACTCAGCTTGAGTGACTCAACCTGCACTTCAAGGATCTTGTTAACATTGATCAGGTCAGCAAGTTGTTCCTTGATTGTGGCATTTGAGTCAGTTAACTCCAGGCAAGTTTCCTTGCTCGAAGCTAACTCAAGCTCTAGTGATTTGCTTTGTTCCTTTTCAAGTTCTAGAAGTTTGTCAAGTTCGACATATTCCTCCTTTTGGGAGATGATCATGTCCTCTTGACGATGTATTAACCTCTCCTTCTCAACAAGTTGATCAGGCAAAAATTTCATTTTAGTAGCTGTTTTCCTATCTAGTCCAATAAGCATGTCCTCATTATCACTATTGAGTTCATAATCGCTAGAATAGGAATGCACGGAGGGGGGTTTAATGGTTACCTTGCGTTTACCTTCCTTTTCCATAAGGCAAGTGCCATCTCCCTTCCATGCGCCAAGTGTGGGGAAAAGGGTAGACTTCTTAGATGTCTTCTTGATAGCTATGCTAGCCATCTCTTCTTCTTCGGACGATGAGGACTCATCATTTGAGTCCCACTCTTTCCCAATGTGCGCTTGTTTGGCTTGTTTCTTATTATTGAAGAATTTCTTGGGTTGAGGCTTGGCTTCTTTGGTCTTCTTCTTGTTCTCCTCATATGGGCAATCAACTATAAAGTGGTTATACTCACCACAATTATAGCATGCCCGCCTCAACATTGGCTTCATTCTTTCCTTGTACTTTCCTTTGCTTGAATTTGTACCTTGTCTCTTTTTCATCATTCTATTGAATTTCTTCATGAACAATATCATTTCTTCTTCATCCAATTCACTGCTCACGTCGTCACTATCTTCCTATAGTTGTGCTTCTCTAGCTTCTTTGGATAGGGGCTTGAGAGTGGACTTCAAAGCAACCCCTTTATTCTTTGCCGAGGTGAGGTCGGCAATCTCCTTGACATGTTTTGCTTGTTTTTCCATCATCTCAAAGTTGATGATCTTTCCAAGCAGTTCATCCGGAGTCAACCTTTTGTATTCGGGGCTTTGACCTTGTTGACGAGTGTCTTTAATCGATTGTACATGTTTTGGGGTGACTCTTCTTCTTCAATTGCAAATCTTCCTAACTCGCCTTCAATCATTTTGATTTTTGCTTCACCCACATGTCGGTCACCTTCATGTGCAGTTTGTAGTGTGTCCCATATCTCCTTTGCAATTTCGAGTCCATCCACCTTGGTGAACTCGTCCCGACTGAGTGAAGAAGTAATTATAGCCGCGGCTTGAGCATTTCGGTGAATTGCCTGCTCTTGGCTGGGGGGTGAGCTCTTCTTCGTCGTTCGGGATATCTATCCATGTGCACACAATATGCCACAAACTTGGATTGAGGGAAATTAGATGCATTTTCATATTTTGCCTCCACATCGAGTAATCACTTCCATCGAAGTGTGGGGCTTTTCCAAGTGGGATAGATAAATAATGATTGTTATTAGAATTGAGACTATCATAGTTAAAAGGATATCGGGAGTAGTCGGTGTGACTACTCCCCTTCTTCTTCTCTTCAACTTTTACTTTCCCTTTGGAAAGTGTCTTCTTTCTTAGGAGCGCTTTTAGCTCCAGCGTCTCCTCATCGTCGTCCTCGAAGTCTTGAATAGCTTCGAGGAGCTTCTCAACCTTGAGGTTCTTTTCATCATCAACCTTCTCTTGGTTGTTGCTCTTGTGGGTGTCCTTCATGTCCGACATGATCTCCTTTGAGCGATTAGTCTCTTTCTTGAAGAACCTACTCTGATACCAATTGAATGTGGCCTAGAGGGGGTGAATAGGCCTTTTTGAAAATTTTCGGAACCTGCAACACTTAACAACCAGTTCAAAACCAGAGATATTAGACTAGTCTAGTAAAGTGCGGACTAGTCCGGTGTATGCGGACTAGATTGATTAGGTTTGATCGGTTAACTTATTCTCCAATATATGTAGCGGAAATATATTATTAAACAAAGTGTTACAAGGTTATGAATCAGGTTATATCACAATTCAATTTTATACTTGATATTTCAACATAAAGTAATCAAGATCAATTGTAACCCTAGATAGATATAATGTAAAGGACAATGAACACAAAAGAAGAACACAAGAGATTTATCCCGTGGTTCGGTTCCCACAGAGGCAACCTACATCCACGTTGAGGAGTCCACAAAAGGATCGGGTCTTCTCCAACCCTAACCTCGTGGGGTCGCCACGAAGGCCAATCCTCTTCCACTTATCTCAAAGGGGTGAATAACCGAATTCAAGGGGCCTTCTCATAAGTTGAGAGCTCCCTTGGATTACAACACAAAATACCACCAAGAACACACTGAAAAGATTACAATTAAATCATAGGAGTGTGTTAGAGAATCAAACCAAGAGCTCAATGTGGTGTTGAACGTGTCTCTCCAATGAACTAGATTGAATCCTCAATGGATTGATCTTTGTTGCACTTAATTTCATGGAGAGATGTGGTTTTTGAGGCTCTTGGGAGGTGTGACGACGCTAGGGTTCGAGAGAGTATGAAATATGGCCGTGCAACTCTATTTATATGGGTTTCTAAAAGTGACCGTTAGGGTTCAGAAAGAGCGGACTAGTCCGTGGTTGTCACCGGACTAGTCCGGTGTGCTGTGTGTAGCAAACCCTAAGTGTCCCGAAATATCGGACTAGTCCGGCTAGGAACGGACTTGTCCGATTTCGCTACTGGAAATCTTCGGACTAGTCCGATAGTCATTGGACTCGTCCAGACATGTGAAACCCTAAGTGTATTGGATGACAAGTCCGCACTTGGAGGAATTGTTCTATTTAGTTCAGAGGGTATTTCGGACTAGTCCGTGCAAATATCAGACTTGTCCGATTTGGACCAGAGAGAATATCGGACTAGGCTGGTTGTGATCGGACTTGTCCGATTTTGTGTGACTTGTGAAGTGTTCTGAGGACTAGTCCGCACTAGGGAGGACTAGTCCGATTATAGTCAGAGAGATATCGGACTAGTCCGATGGATATCGGACTTGTTCGATTTTGTGCAAAGAGGATATCAGACTAGTCCGGTGTCGGTCGGACTAGTCCGGCCCTGTGTAACTTTGTGCAATGTGTGTGTTTAATTTTGATTGAGCTCTTGGGATGTGTTTTCTCAACACACTCCATACACAATGATCTACTATTCTTCTTCCTTGAGCTCATTTCCACTTTGCTCCTCATTCTTCCTTCTTTTTGGTACTTTGCTCATTTTTCTATTTAAAAACCTGCACTCATCTCAACAAAGAGGTTAGGATCCCAATTGCTTGTCATAAATCATCCAAAACCCACAAGGGAGTACGAGATGCACTTTCAGTAGCCAGTCCGGATACGACTCAATTTGGGTAATTGTGGATCGGCTAACCAAGTCAGCTCACTTTATTCTCGTCAAGACGACCTTTAATGGAGATAAATTGGCGGAATTGTATATGGGAAGAATAGTATGTTTGCATAGAGTTCCAAAGAAGATAGTCTCGGATAGAGGTTCTCAATTTACCTCTAGGTCTTGGCAGAAGTTGCATGAAGCTTCGAGAACAAGGTTAAATTTTAGTTCAGCATATCACCCTCAAACGGACGGACAAACTGAGAGGACCAATCAGATTTCGGAGGATATGTTAAGAGCTTGTGCTTTGAAGCATGGGAAAAGTTGGGACAAGAGCTTGCCATATGTGGAATTCTCATACAACAATAGTTACCAAGCAAGTTTGAAGGTGTCACTATATGAGGCACTATATGGAAGGAAGTGTAGGACGTCCTTGTTTTGGAGTGAGATAGGGGAGAATCAAGTAATTAGACCCAATGTGTTGCAAGAAGCTGAGAAACAAGTTCAGATTATTCGAGAAGACCTAGGGACCGCTTAATCAAGGCAAAAAGGTTATGCAGACAATAGGAGACGAAAATTAGCCTTTGAAATAGGAGACTGTGTTTGCCTCAAGGTGTCACCAATGAGAGGTCATAAGAGGTATAACATAAGAGGCAAGCTAGCACCTCGCTATATTGGACCATTCAAGATTTTGGACAAACAGGGAGAGGTAGCATATAGACTGGAGATGCCAACTCACCTTTCAGGTGTTCATGATGTCTTTCATGTTTCCCAGCTCAAGAAGTGCTTTAGAGTACCGGAAGAACAAGTGCAAATGGAAGAATTGTAATTAGAGGAAGATTTGACGATGTCGAGCAACCGGTCAAAATCTTGGAAACCAAGGAAAAAGTTACAAGAAACAAGGTCATCATATGGTGTAAAGTGCAATGGAAGCATCATACAGAATAGGAAGCAACATGTGAGTTGGAGGATGATATCAAGAAGGAATTTCCCTATCTCTTCTCTTTAGCGTCGAATATCGAGAGCGAGATTCATTTTAAGGGGGGTAGGTTTGTAACACCCTCATTTTCATCCATCATGCCCTGCATACATTCATATACATGTCTAACATTAATCCACATAAAAAGGAACAAGTTTAAATTGAATTTAGAATTAAACCGCACTTAAGAATTCTGGAAAGTGCGGACTAGTCCGATTTTGGTGCGGACTAGTCCAATTTCTCTCTAACTTCGATTGGACTTTTCTGTTTTTCTGCGGACTAGTCTGTTTTTGCCTCTGGACACCTTCAGACTTGTCCAGTCCTAAGCGGACTAGTCCGGTGTTCCAATTCCCTTGGAAATTTAGCTAAGTTCCTAGACTTGTCCGAACTAGTCCGGTATTTCAGCGGACTTGTCCACTTTCCTCTCTGACTAAAGTCGGACTTGTTTGATTTTGAGCCAGACTTGTCTATTTTCCCCTCTGGATAAGTTCGGACTTGTCCGATGTCCAGTCCGGACTTGTCTGATTTCTCTCTGGACAAATTTGGACTAATCCGACCCTTTTTGGACTTGTCCAATAAATCGCGACTCTGAGTTGATCTTTTGTTTCACGACTTGTTTCTTGGGTTTTACATCAAGTGGGCCTAGGGACGTCGTGTCTAACTCTTTTAGAGCCCATGGGGGACTCCAAACCGACCTCTACTCATCTCAAACTCGAAATCCATCTAACCCTAGCCTCCACCTCTATATAAACAACCCTACCCCTGGACTTGATATCTATTTGCCACTTTGCCACCCCACCCAAACCCTAGTTCATGGAGAGCCGCCATCAAGGAGAGAGAAGGAGATCTAGAGCAAGAAGAAGAAGAGGAGGAAACGAAAGAGGATCAAGATCTCCATCAACTTCGTGTTCTTCATCAACAATTCACCATCAAGTTCTTCATCAACCCTAGATCTTCAAGATCCAAGTGTTGCCTCCAAGATCCTTGATTCATTGGAGTTCTAAACATTTGGTATACCTTCTATTTTCTTTTCCTTACGTGAATTCAACCCCTAATCTCCAAATTCACGTCAATTTAGAAAACCCTGGTTTGCCAGCTCTGCGAAGTGCGGACTTGTCCGGTCCCCTGCGGACTCGTCCGATCTTCCTGGTTAAATTGTGTTGAACTAATTCTGAATTGGTTCGAATCAACCCCAAACATGTATAAACTTGTTAAAAGCTATTATAACTAGTTAGTGATCATTAAAAGCGACCCATTAACAAGTTTCATCTTGCATTTGCATTAATCATGCATGCCATGTCATATTGAGTAATATTTGTGCACTCTTTGATTGTGTTTCTTGTCTTGTATGTTTACTGTGCGGATTAGACAGATTTGCGCTAGAGAGTGCCGCGGAGGATCTACAGCACCAAGAGTTTGAGGGCTTTGACCCAAACCAATCCCAAGAGCAAGGCAAGTGTCCTTGAAGCATATTGATCCTGTTTTTAAAGTAAATGTTTTGTTTGCAAAATTGCATGCTTGTGTCAAATTGATGGGAATCCTATAGTAGGAAGTTTACTAGAATTGTTAAACCACCCTTGTCACCTGGAATATATGGTAGAGAGTCGGGAAGGGCTTTTTACCTTTTTTTCTTCGCTTAATCAAATGGGATGGGAAAACAATACTACACATTAATGATGTATTAATGGTATATGGATTAACATGAACTGGTTAAATATGATATGGTAATGGGTGATCTAAGAAAGCCTGGTACGTGGATGGGTTGGATGTTATGGTGGTTTTGCTTGCTTTAGATCTAAGGACCAGTTTTTGGAGCAATCATCAAGGATTTACAGTGCCACCACGAGGCCAAGTATGGGTGCGGTGTAGTTGATTAATTAGGGCTTTGCCAGTGCTATTTGGACCATTAAGGATGCTCGAGGAAGGGGTAGTCGGATTGGGTTTGTTGATGATTGGTGGGACTACCTTGGGATCCGAATGGCTCAAGAGGGAGCCCTTGGTTGAAGATGTGCTCAGTTGGAGGCATCGCCACCGGTGAAACCTGAGTGAGGTCTAAATAGGCTAGTAATCCCTTTGTAAAGGCTATTTTGTGATCTCTTCGCCACACACCTAAGGAAGTGTGATACGACATAATTGAGATTTTGTAGTCATCGAAAGGTGATGAAATCACAAACACATGGGTAAAGTGGTACAACCTTTGCAGAATGTGTTTTAAAACTATCATGATAGCTGTGCTCCCGGTTATGAGAAACCTAGACCCTCAAAAGATTAGAGGAACTTGGTATTGGAATGGTTGTTGGGATGGTTATGGTTTGGTACTGGTTATGGTTATCATTTTGGTTATGGCTGGTTATGAATTAAATTCTTGTATTGAACATGGTTATTGGTATATGGATGATGGATATGGAGCATGGACTGGTACTATGTTATTAGTTATGGTTCACGATGGGATTACTTCACATTCATATAATATATTGCTTTTCAAATGTTTTGATGTACTTTTAAGTACTTAGTTATTATTATGTTCGTCATTTGTATCAGCTACATGTCATACTTTCCACACTTGTTGAGTACAACATGTACTCACCCTTGCAATTCCCCCACCAATAGTTGCAGGTCAGAATTGGGAGTTTAATGATGATAATACGGAGTTCTAGACCGTGTCTACCGTCAGCTTTGCATGTCGAGTGTTGGAGCTGCGCTATCCTTTTGCTTAGTTTGCTTAATTAGTTTAATTTCGTTGCATTAGTCGAACTTGTCATTAATATTCATTAGAGCTTGTATTCGAGAATATTATGATTTGTGTAATAAAAGTGGTTAATAAATCTTGTTCTGTGGTAATTTTATGTATACTCTTTTGTGGTTCAACTCATGTATGTGTGTTAAACGTCCTGGGCACACATATGTGTTCACTTGGGTCATTTTCGGAACCGGGTGTCACAGGAGGTGCCGGAGCTGGCTTCTCCGGTGTCGTCCACCACCGCTGTAGAGTCGTCGACAGGAGGCCCCTTGGGAGTTGTTGGAGCTGGATGCTCCGGCGTCATCCACCATCGTCGTTGAGATGTTGACGGCAGGCCCCTGGTATACAGGCTATCAGAAAAGAACCCTGTTAGCAACAAGTGTGCGGTAGGAGAGTTTACTCACTTATATGCACTTGGTGCTAGCATTGACGCTCTGTGATGTCGACAGCAGGCCCCTTGCGAAGTGCTGGAGCTAACTGCTCTAGCGTCGCCCACCATCGTCATTGAGACGTTGACGGCAGGCCCCTTGGGAGGTGCCGGAGCTGGCTGCTCCGACGTCGCCCACCATCATCGTTGAGACATCGACGGCCGGCCCCTTGGGAAGTGCCAGAGTTGGCTGCTCCAGCCTCGCCCACCATCGTCGTTGAGACGTTGACGGGAGGCCCCTTGGGAGGTGCTGGAGCTGGCTGCTCCAGCATTGCCCACCATCATCGTAGTGGCATCGACGGCAGGCCCCTTGGGAGGTGCCGGAGCTGGTCGCTCTGACATCGCCCACTATCGTCGTTGAGACGTCGACGGCAAGCCCCTTGGGAGGTGCCGGAGCTAGCTGCTCCGTCGTCGCCCACCATCATCATGGAGTCATCGACAGCAGGCCCCTTGGGGGGTGCCGGAGCTGGTTGGTCCGGTGTCACTCACCATCATCGTTGAGACGTCGACGGCAGGCCCCTGGTATACAGGCTATCACAAAAGAACCCTATTAGTAACAAGTGCGGGGTAGGAGAGTTTACTCACTTATCCGCGCTTGGTGATGGCGTTGACGTTCTGTGACATCGACGGCAGGCCCCTTGTGAAGTGCCAGAGCTAGCTGCTCGGCCGTCGCCCACCATCGTCGTTGAGACATTGATGGCAGGCCCCTTGGGAGGTGCCAGAGCTGGCTGCTCCAACGTCGCCAACCATCATCGTTGAGACGTCGACGGCAGGCCCCTTGGGAGGTGTCGGAGCTGGCTGCTCCGGCATTGTGCACCATCATCGTAGAGGCATCGACGGTAGGCCCCTTAGGAGGTTCTGGAGCTGGACGCTCCAGCGTCGCCCACCATTGTCGTTGAGACATCGACAGCATACCCCTGGTGTATAGGCTATCGCAAAAGAACCCTGTTAGCAACAAGTGCAGGTTAGGAGAGTTTACTCACTTATCTATGCTTGGTGCCTGCGTTGAAGTTCTTTGACGTCGATTGCAAGCCCCTTGCGAAGTGTCAGAGTTGGCTTCTCCGACGTTGCCCACCATCGTCGTTGAGACGTCGACGGCAGGCCCCTTGGGAGGTGCCTGAGCTGGCTGCTCTGGCGTCTCCCACCATCGTTATTGAGACGTCGACAGCAGGCCTCTTGGGAGGTGCCGGAGCTGGCTGCTCCGGCATTGCCCACCATCGTCGTAGAGGCATCGATGGCAGACCCCTTGCGAAGTGCCAGAGTTGGCTGCTCTGGCATCACCCACCATCGTCGTTGAGACGTCAACGGCAGGCCCCTTGGGAGGTGCTGGAGCTAGCTGCTCCGTCGTCGCCCACCATCATCATGGAGTCATCGACAGCAGGCCCCTTGGGGGGTGCCGGAGCTGGCTGGTCCGGTGTCGCCCACCATCATCGTTGAGACGTCGACGGCCGGCGTCGCCCACCACCATCATGGAGACGTCGACGGCAGGCCCCTGGTGTACAGGATATCGCAAGAGAACCCTGTTAGCAACAAGTGTGGGGCACCAGAGTCTACTCACTTATCCACGCTTGGTACTGACATTGACGTTCTGGGACATTGACGGCAGGCTCCTTGGAAGGTGCCGGAGCTGGCTGCTCCGGTGTCGCCTACCATCATCGCAGGGTCGTCGGCGGCTGGCCCCCTGGGGGCCCCCTATCTGGATGCTCTGTTGGTTTGTCCTGCACATAGAAAGAGGGGGGACTAGCCTTGCTCGTCGGTCATACTTGTTCCTCTACTTAGCTCTGTCATGTCTTACTGTCTTGGACTGACGCACGGGGCTTGGGTAATACGATGCGTTGGTGCTCCGAGGTCTGGCTCCTGCCGTCTTTAGGTTGTGGGCTTTCTGGCTCCAGTACTCAGCTATAGCGTTGGGAGGCAGGGTGTGTATGCTTAGGGTGCAGGACCAGGCTAAGCAATTTACACCCCCTGGACCTCCTGCTCGGCTCAAACCTTTCCTGGGAAACCTTCTGGCGCCACAGGACCCTGATGATGAGAGCAGCCGGGAGAACCCCTCACACACTGCAGGTACCTCAAGTGAACCCTCCTATAGCTGGACTGCATGACTTCAACAAGGATGAGTTATATAACCGTAAATATGATGGTAACATATGATAAACGAGGCTAGTATGGTATGGTCATAAAATTAATACGTAATTTAAATCAACAATGTTTTTATGAAAGTATTAAGTAAAACAGTGATTCTTTTTATCGGAGTTCATAGGGGGAGTCAGGCTTTTACTAAAGAGGGCAATGGCTTGATTCCGGATGATGAGGGAGGTAGGGTGTACAGGCTTAGGGTTCGGAACCAAGCTAAGATGACTGCACACCCTGAACCTGACCCTCCCGGTGCTCGGTTGTCCTTAGTGCAGCTCCTAGGTCCTATGAAAACCTTTACACTGTCCTACTTAAACTTAATATTTACAATAAGGGTGCCCAAGGCTCTAAGGCAGCTGTGATGGTTGTAGTGCAACCTTGCTGTCAACAGCTCCCAGAGGGGCGATGAGCGAGCGTCCCTACCTCCTGCCCCTGCCACTCGTCTTGAAGTTGGTATGAGCAGTGCTAGGACTGAGCTCAGGAGCTTTGATGGGGACGTTGGAGCCGCTGAAGGGCTGCAGTCGGGGTGCAGCAGGTGCTCTGCACTGATGTGAGTTCGGCTGAGGCTGACTTGATCCAGCGCCGCCGGGATGGGTATCGGGTCTACTGAGAGGGCTTGGAGCTGCTCCAAGGCTAGTACCACGGCGGTGCGGTCTCCGCGGATCCTGAGGACGCTGGAGGGGGTTGGCATCTTTAGGACGAGGTAGCCGTAGTAGGCTACGGCCATGAATCGGTACAGGGTCAGCCTGCCGATGATGGCGTTGAAGGGGAGGCTGACATCGGCGACGTCGAAGAGGATGCTCTCCACCTGTAGTTGTCGGGTTTCCCAAAGGTCACCCGGAGATGGATGTTGCTATATGGGATGATGCTCCATTGTCCCACCCCTGAGAATGGGCTCGAGGGGTGAGCTTTGACACTGGGATCTGCAGCTGCTCGAAGGCTGCACGGCTGAGGAGGTTGAGGCCGGCCCCGCCATCTATCAAGACGTAGTGGAGCTTGACATTGGCTGTGGGTGGGGGCGACTAGAAGAGGTAGGACCCCTGCCCCGGCCATGTTCTTGGGGCAGTCAAAGGCGTCGAAGCTGATCGGCATCTCCTTCCAGTGGTAATGTTGTGTCGAAGTGGTCGAAGCCACCGCACGATGAAGGGTCTTGACCGTGCTCCAGGACGCGGGATCCCAAGACCCTCCGAAGATGATGTTGAGGGTCTTGCGACGCTCATGGTCGCTGCTGGCGTCAGAGTCCTCGTCTTGGTGGACCACTTTGATAGCCTGCTCTTGCTTCTGGTACTCCAGCTCCTCGTCTTTGTCGACCTTGGGGTCGACCTTCTGCTTGCCCTCCTGCTCGAGGAAGGGGGCACCGTCCAGGCACTGCTACGCCCGCTCTTGGTAACGTTCAGTGCACCTTTTTATCTCCCGGCATTGGCTCGTGGTGTGTTCGTGAGTCTTGTGCATCGGGCAGGACTCGATGTCTTCATCAGCGGTAGGTGGCTAACGAGGGAGCTTCTATGGGCGTGGGGGTTTGCCTCCTCTGGTTGCGGCTGCCGCCGCGACAGGGGACCCATGCAGCGGCTTGTTCTGTCTGCCACCTCAGTTCTTGTTCTTCTTTTTGCCGCTACCAGGGGTAACGGATCCTTCCCTAGTCTGGCCAGCTCTGCCCACTTTGGGGGCGGGTTGAGCCTGCCAGTCACAGCCTTCTGCCGCCCCGGTACACCGGTCGACCATGGAGAAGAGTTTGGAGACGTCTTGCGTGTTGTGCGTGGCTAACTTCTCGAGCATCTTGCGGTCACGCACTCCCAGGCAAAATGCTACTATGAAAAAGGCATTCGGGATGTTGGGTATGGAGTTGCGTACCTGGGAGAAACACTTGATGAATGATCGCAATGTCTCCTTGGGTTGCTGTCACACGACATGGAGGTCAAGCTCGGTGTCGGGGCGCGTGTAGGAGCTGCTGAAGTTCGCCGTGAACTGCCGGCACAGCTCATCCCAAGAGTTTATATACCCCTCGGGAAGGTTCATTAGCCACGAGCGAGCTGATCCAGTCAGGGCGACCGGGAAGTAATTCGCCAGGATCATTTCATCCGCTCCTGCAGCAAGGAGCGTCGTGGTGTAGATCTGCAGGAACTCCGCTGGGTTGATGCTTCCGTCGAACCTCTCTGGCACATGTGGCCAGAACTTGCGCGGCCACGTCATGGTGCGGAGGTGTGGAGCCAACGCTGCGCAGCTCCGATGGGCCTCGTCGGGGAGGCATATGGGGCAGCATACCTCAAGGGGGTCTACTGGACGACGTGCGACACCTGCGGGACCTGCGGTTGTGGCACCGGTTGTGCCATGCATTGCTGCAATGGTACTGGATGCACCAAGTACTGTTGATGCATGTCCTGCTGCATCGAGTACTGCAGGAGAGCTGTCGAGCCGACATACTCCTGGTTAGGTGGTGGAGGGTTTACTTGTGGAGCACCTTGGACAGAGGACGCCTCGTGAACAGGGCATTGAGAGCCATATTCGGCATCGAGGTTGCGCCGCCTCTCTTGCTACTGCTCGATGATGACACGACCGTCCATGTGAGCTTGACGACGGTCAAGCTCAGCCCTAAGATCCTCCTTGAGGAGCCGATCGACGCTTGTATGCTTGGAGGAGCGGGAGTTGGCGGTGCGACGGTCGATGGACGGTGTGCGTGACAGCAAAACGAGGCGCCATCCCCTGTTGGGGGAGTTGATGGCTGCGACGATGAAGTGATTGATGTCTTGGACCCACTGCAGAGCCGCCCCTTGAGAGCCGTTCAGTGATGGTGGGTGGTGGAGAAGAGCTCTGGCCGCCATCAAAGCGCTCTCCGGGCTTGCTGTTGGTGGTGCCTGTGGAGCCGACTAAGCCGGGGTGTGTCCCGACATGCCATCTTCGCTAGCCATACCTGCACGGGGACGAGACGAACCAGAGAGCGCCGCTCGAGCGACGGATCTGGTCACTAGACGACGGCCGCGAAAACTGCCTTCCACGGGCCTGATGAACACTATGGTGCTGAAAGCGCTACCACTTTTTGAGGGAAAAAGCCCCTACCTGGCGCGCCAAATGTCGAACTGTTATAGTGAAACTTCCCTCGGATCTACTAACGAGCAGCCCGTGGAGGTTCTTTGTTCGGCAGGGCTTAGGCCTCAATCAAGTGTACTAGCAGATGGAGTTAGAGACAATGGTTTTTACGTGGTTCGGGCCACAAGGAGCGTAATACCCTACTCCATGGTGGATTGTATTGCTGGTGAGTGTGTATGCGTGTGTGTGTGTGTGTGTATCGGGGATTCTGAGTGTGGTCCTTCGTAACGGTGGCAGTCCGGACCTTTTATAGACAAGGCCGGACGCCTTACAAGTGGAGTTCCGGGGCCCGACAGGTGGTCCCGGGGCGATCTTATCCTAAAGATCTAAGTCTTCTTCCGTAAGCTTTCTCTGACATGGACTTGAAGACTCGCTGTCTTGCTGCCTGTGTCGTCATTAGCCCATGCGCCATTGCTAACATTGGTAGAGGATGTCCCGTCCAACTGTCCCTGTCGTCGTAAGCTAACCACTTGGCAGAGTGGGATAGCCCTGCGGCGCCTTCACTGTGATGCGATTGGTCGTAGCGGTACCTGACATTAGTCGTGCGCCGCGCCATGCGTCTGGAGAAGTTGCGTATCTTCAATCCATGATAGGGTCAAGGCGCACCGTCCTCTTAACTCCCGCTTCCCTCCGCCCAGAGAAAGTGGCTGGACTATGGGACAGCTCAGGAGCTCACCTCTGCAAGGGAGGCCAGGTCCCGCCTTGGGGACCACGTGGCAGCTCAGGAACTCACCTCTGCGGTGGAGGTCACGTCCCATCTTGCGGGCCACATGGCGGCTCGGGAGCTCACCTCTGCGGGGACGGCTAGGCCTCGTCCTCCTCGATATGCATCGATGCCGCGAGCTCACCTCCGTGGTAGAGATTTGGTCCCACCTTGTGATATACATGGCAGCGCTGGATCCCACCATTCGGGAGGTGGTCCGCCTGATGTCTCTATCCACGTGGCAGATCTGGAACCCTGCCTCATGGGGAGGAGGGGTCCTTACCTGCTGGATACGTGGTTTACCCGGAGGCTTGTCTCCAAATTAGGGTGTCAAGCTCCTCCATCGGATTTCTTGCAGATCTCCCAGACCTCCCATCTGTGGTTGATGGGGCCGGGTCTCTTGAACACGTGGCGCCCTAGGACCCTGCCTCTGCTTGGAGACGAGGATACCTAGGCGGCTTTAACCTGTGCACGAGGGTACCCGGTATGCCGGGTACTGACAAATGCCTTTGTTTGGTTCTTCATTTTCTTCATATTCAAGGAACATCCTTCTTTCTCCGGTCATGTGATTGGTGCATCCACTATCTAGCACCCATTTTGCTCCACCGGAGGAATAAGCCTGCAAAAAACAAATTACGCCTTGGTCTTAGGTACCCAAGCTTGCTTAGGTCCTTTGAGGTAGTCATAAGTGATTTGGGCACCCACACATGAGACTTGGTGTTCCCATGGCGTGGCCCTACATATTTGGCATAAACTCTTCCAATATTACTTTTCATAAGTGCATATGAAGCATCAAATGTTCTAAATAAAATTTGTTGTTCATGTGAGTTCACAATGTTAAAATTATCAACATTATTAAATTTTCTAGCTTGAGAGGAGTTTCCCTTGACAAAGACAATGTGTTCCTTGTTATTCTTGTGGCTTCTAGCATTTCGCTTTTCACCATAAGAATATCCAAGGCCATATTTGACATTTGGAGGTCTTGAGACCAAGTATGCACTACGTGCATACTTGACCTTCTCCTTGTCAAATATGCCACTGTGGGAAGGTTGCTTGTCCTTCATCAAGGTTGACTTTTCTTTCAAGTTAGTGTCAATTTTAGCACATGTACAAGGAATAGTAGTTTCAGATTTTAGATGTTAAGAAGATGAGCTTGAAGAGGATGAAGGGCCACTTTGCTTGAGTGACTCAACTTGTACCTCATGGATCTTGTTAACTTTGGTTAAGTTAGCAAGTTCATCCTTGATGATTACATTTGAGTCACTCAACTTCAAGCAAGCTTCCTTGCTTGAAGCTAACTCAAGTTCTAGTGACTTGCTTTGCTCCTTTTCAAGTTCAAGGAGCTTTTTTATCTTAAGATATTCTTCCTTTTGGAGGATGATCATATCTTATTGACGATCAACTAGATCCTCCTTATCAACAATCTTATCTATTAAAATTTTTATCTTAGCCGCAGTTTTCTTATCTAAACCACTAAGCAAGTATTCATTTTCATCACAACTATCACCCTCACTAGAGTTATCACTATCACTAGCAAAGGAATACGTGGAGGAAGATTTAGTTGTTACCTTTCTTTTACCTTCCTTCACCATTAGACATGTGTTGTCGTTGCCCTTGGTCTTCCTCTTGTTTTCTTTATGAGGACAATCAACTATGAAATGGTTGTATTCTCCACAGATATAGCAAGCGTGTCTCATTTTTTGTCTTGGCTTGTCCCTTTGTCTTCCTTCATTTAGTCTACCACCTTGTCTTCTTCTCATCATTTTCTTGAATTTCTTCATGAATAGAATCATATCTTCTTCATCTATATCACTGCTTTGATCGTCGCTGTTGTCTTCCTCTTGAGCTTCTCGAGCTTCTTTTGATATAGGTTTACAAGTGGACTTCAAAGCAACTCATTTCTTCTTTGTTGAGGTAAGGTCGGCAATCTCTTTGACGTGCTTTGCTTGTTTCTCCATCATTTCAAAATTGATAATCTTTCCAAGAAGTACGCCCGGGGTCATTTTCCGATACCCGGGGCTTTCTCTAATCATCGAGCATAGAGTTACGTTGCGAGGCATGAAAGCTCTAAGAATTAGCTTTACGACCTCGTGATCATTCCACTTCTTGCTTCCATATGCTCGAACTTTATTGATAAGATTCTTTAATCGATTGTACATATCTTGTGGTGACTCATCTTCTTCTATAGTGAATCTTCCCAATTCGCCTTCAATCATTTCAGTCTTGGCTTCTCGCACATGACGATCATCTTCATGTGCGGTTTGTAAAGTGTCCCATATCTCCTTTGCAATTTCGAGTCCATCCACCTTGGTGAACTCGTCTCGGCTCAGTGATGATGTTATGACAGGTGCAGCTTGAGCATTCTGATGAATAGCTTGTTCTTGGCTTGGTGTGAGCTCTTCATCGTCATTCGGGATATCTATCCCTGTACACACTATATGCCACAAGCTGCGGTTAAGTGATATGAGATGCATTTTCATATTTTGTCTCCACATAGAATAATCATTGCTGTCGAAGAAAGGTGCTTTCCCTGGAGGAATTGACAAGTAACGATTATTGTTCGAATTTAACTGATCATAGTTAAAAGGATATCGGGAGTGGTCGGTGTGACTACTCCCCTTCTTCTTCTTTTCATCCTCGATCTTCATCTTCCCTTTTGGGATAGTGTCTTCTTCCTTAGGAGTGCCTTTAGTTCTAGCATCTCCTCATCATCATCCTCGCAATCTTGGATGGCATCGATGTAATACCCTCATTTTCATCCATCATGCATTGCATACACTCTAATACATGTCTAACATTGAGCAACATAAAAAGGAACAAGTTTAACATGAATTTAGAGCAAATCCGCACTTAAGAATCCTGGGAAGTGCGAACTAGTCCAATTTTGTGCGGACTAGTCCGATTTCTCTCTGACCTCGAAGGGACTTGTCCATTTTGTTGCGGACTAGTTTGTTTTTCCCTCTAGATACTATTCGACTTGTCCGACCAATAGCGGACTAGTCTGGTGTTCCAATTCCTTGAAAATTTTGTTAAGTCCCTGGACTTGTCCGGACTAGTCCTGTGTTCCAGAAGACTTGTCCGTTTTTCCCTCTGACTAAAGTCGAACTTGTCCGATGTCCAGTCCGGACTTGTTTGATATCTCTCTGTCCAACTTCGGACTAGTCCGGCCCTTTTGCGGACTTGTCCGATAAATCGTGACTCCAAGTTGATCTTTTGTTTCACGACTTGTTTTTGAGTCTTACCTTAAGTGGGCCTAGGGATGTCATGCCTAACTCTTTTAGAGCCTATGTGGGACTCCAAACTGGCCTCTACTCATCTCAAACTCGAAATTTATCTAACCCTAGCCTCCACCTCTATATAAACAACTCCACCCCTTGACTTGACATCTATTTGCCACTTTTCCACCTCACCCAAACCATAGCTCGTGATTAGCCGCCACCAAGGAGGGAGAAGAAAATCTAGAGCAAGAAGAAGAAGAGGAGGAAACGAAAGACGGTCAAGATCTCCATCAAGTTTCGTTCTCCATCACCAATTCACAATCGAGTTCTTCATCAACCCTAGATTGTCAAGATCCAAGTGTTGCCTCCAAGATCCTTGATTCATTGGAGTTCTGAACACCTAGTACACCTTCTACTTACTTTTCCTTACATGAATTCAACCCCAAATCTTCAAATTCACGTCGATCTAGAAAACCCTAATTCGCCAGTTCTGCGAAGTGCGGACTTGTCCGGTCCCTAGCAGACTAGTCCGATTTTCCTGGTTAAATTATGTTGAATTAAATCTAAAATTTGATCGAATCAACTCCAAACCTATATAAACTTGTTAAAATCTACTAGAACTAGTTAGTGATCATTAAAAGCAACTCATTAACAAGTTCCACCTTGTATTTGCATTAACATGCGTGTCATGTCATACTGAGTAATATTTGTGCACTTTTTTATTGTAATTCTTGTTTTGTATGTTTATTGTGTGGATTAGATGGATTTGCGCTAGAGAGTGCCGCGGAGGATCTCCAGCACCAAGAGTTTGAAGGCTTTGACCCGAACAATTCCCAAGAGCAAGGCAAGTGTCCTTGAAGCATATTGATCCTGTTTTTAAAATAAATGTTTTGTTTGCAATATTGCATGCTTGTGTCAATTTGATAGGAAAACCTATGATAGGAAGTTTACTAGAGTTTTTTAACCACCCTTGTCACCTGGGATACATGGTAGAGAGTCAGGAAGGACTTTTTACCTTCTTGCTTCGCTTAACTACTTGGGATGGGAAGACAACTATACCACTTAACTTAATTATGTACTTATGAGATTATGATTAAAATGAACTGGTTAATATGATGTGGTAATGGGTGATCTAAGCAAGCCCGGGTTGTGGATGGGTTGGATGTTATGGTGGTTTGCTTGCTTTAGATCTAAGGACCGGTTCATGCGAGAATAAGCCAGGACAACAGTGCCACCACGAGGCCAAGTATGGGTGCGGCGTAGCTGATTAATTAGGGTTTTGCCAGTGCTATTTGGACCACTAAGGATGCTCGGGGAAGGGGTAGTCGGATTGGGTTTGTTGATGATTGGTGGGACTACCCTGGGATCCGAATGGCTCAAGAGGGGGCCCTTGGTTGAAGATGTGCTCAGTTGGAGGCATCGCTCGGTGAAACCTCAGTGGGGTCTAAATAGGCTAGTTATCCCTTTGTAAAGGCTATTTTGTGATCTCTTGGCCATACACCAAAGGAAGTGTAATTGTCATAAGGGGGTTTTTTAGTCACCGATGGGTGATGAAATCACAAACACATGGGTAAAGTGGTACAAACTCTGCAGAGTCTAATAAAACTATCATGATAGTCGTGCTCCCGGTTATGAGCACCTGGACAACTTCCATGACTAGAAGGAAATTGGAATTTGCGATGGTTATGGTTTGGTAATGGTTATGGTTAATAATACGATTATGGTTGGCTATGGATTAAATTTCTGGTATTGGATATGATTAATGGTAATGATGAAATCTGGAATTTGGATGATGGTAGTGAAATATGGATTGGTACTATGTTATTACTTATGGTTTATGATGGGTTTATTTCACATACTTATAATATATTGCTTTCCAAATGTTTTAATGTACTTTTCTGCACTTAGCCATTATTATTGTCATCATTTGAATCAGCTACATGTCATACTTTCCATACTTGTTGAGTACGACATGTACTCACCCTTGCAATTCCCTCACCAAGAGTTGCAGGTCAGGATTGGGAGTTTAACGGTGATAATGCGGAGTTCTAGGTCGTGTCTGCCGTCAGCTTTGCTTGTGGTGTTGATTGGAGTTGTGCTATACCCTATTTGCTTATGCTGCTTATTTGCTTAGTTTGCTCAGTTTAGTTTATTTTCGCTGCATTAGTTCAAACTTGTCAATAATAATGTTCATTAGAGCTTGTATTCGAGGATAGTATGAAATTTGTAATAAAAGTGCTTAATTAATCTTGTTATGTGGTAATTTTTTGTATATCCTTTTGTGATTGCTCTCGTGTACGTGTGTTAAACGTCCTGGGCACACATATGTGTTCACTTGGTTCATTTTCGTGTCACAAATTGGTATCAGAGCCACAGGTTGGCCGTAGGACGCAGCCTAGATAGATTGGACACTTTAGAGCACATAGGATCACTCAAGAATTGATGTGTTTATGTGTTTTGCTTGGTGTGTTGTTTGCTATATATTGTTTGCTTGTGTGCTTAGTAGAGGATTTTGGGATGCTTTAGCATTGCCATGTCCATATAGGCTAGTGTAGCTAGTTGTTTAGTTTCATATCCCTTGATGCATATAGTTGGGGACGTTTCTAAATTCTTATCTCTTGCTTTTCTTCAGATGGTGAGGACTCGCAACCAGAGGGATGGCAATGATGAGGAGGATATCAATGGAGCACCTCAGAACAACAATGGACAAGGACCTGCTCATGGAGCTATCAACATTGAGCAGCTTTTGGCTATGCAAAACTAGCTCATGCAGACCATGATACAAACTATGGGACAACTGCAGGCTGGTAACATCAACAATCAGCCCCACATGCCTCCACTGCCACCCCCACCTCCTCATAACCAGTTGGGAGAGTTTATGAGGACTAGGCCACCGACCCTTGCTCAAGTTGCTGACCCTATGGATGCTGATGATTGGCTCAAGTCCGTGGAAAAGAATCTAGCTATTGTCCAATGCAGCGATCGAGAGAAGGTTCTATTTGCTTCTAATCAACTAGTTGGAGCAGTTGCGGATTGGTGGGATGCTTATTGCAATGCTCATGAGAATCAAGAGAGGATCACCTGGGCGGAATTCAAGGAGAGCTTCCGTTCTCATTATGTGTCGGAAGGTGTCATGATCTAGAAGAGGCAAGAGTTTGAAAACTTGAGGCAAGGAAGATCGAGCGTGGGTGAATATCTCAATAAGTTCACTCAACTTTCAAGGTATGCGTCTGAGGATGTTAGTCGGGACAGCCAGAAGCAATACTTGTTCATGATAGGCTTGAAAAATGAAATCCAAGTGCAATTGCTCAATTTTGATTATGCTAACTTCTAGAAGCTTGTGGACAATGCAATTATTCTGGAGAACAAGGTCTGTGAGATGGAGCAAGACAACAAGAGGAAGGCGCCATAACAAGGACAGCAACAAGGAAGTAATATGCGCCCTCGCTTTGCACCACATAATGCACCATATTTCAGCCCTTTTGTGCCTGCTCAACACCCTGGTTATGCACCGCGCCCAACTCAGTTTGCATAGCAGCGCCCTGTTATGCAAGCACCTGGGCCTCCAATGCCTTTTGCGCCTCGTGCCAACTTTCCTGGTTCTAATGCGCAGAATCAAGTCTGTCCAAATTCAGATGGAGTAAAGAAGTGCTATACTTGTGGAGAAGTTGGACACTTTGCGCATCAATGTCCTAAGTCAGGCCTTGGTCAAGGAAGAAATGCTCAAAGACAAAACCCAAGACCCAATGGAGGACAGTCGCATGGGAACCATGGATAGCAAAATTTTGCTCGTGGCAATGTGAACCATGTCTCTACGGAGGATGCGCAACAAGTGGATGACGTGTTCATTGGTATGTTTCTCGCAAACTCCAACCCGGCGACCATGTTATTTTATTCTGGAACATCTCATTCATTCATTGCATCGGAATATGTTGCCAAGTATAGTTTGCCTATCTCTCATATGAAGTTTACTCTATTGGTTAAGTCTCCTGGAGGAGAGATGACGACAAATATAGTATGTCCAAAAGTAAGCCTTAGAATAAGGGGGGTAGACTTCTTCACCAACCTCATTATTTTGGATTCTCAAGGATTGGACATTATACTTGGTATGGACTGGTTGAGGAAGCACAATGGAGTTATTGAGTGTGCCACGAATACAGTGAAGTTGACCAATGAGGAATGGATCACCGTAGAATTTGAAGCCTCTCAACACGCACTGAAGCAATTGGAGATGAACCACATGGACGGTGCCGCAATTGAGGAGTTTCTGGTGGTGTGTGAATTTTGGATTTGTTCCCGGGTGAGTTGCCAGGTATGCCACCCAACCGAGACATTGAATTTGTTATTGATTTAATACCTGGAACTGCACCTATAGCTAAGAGGCCATATAGGATGCCTCCGAAGGAATTAGTGGAGCTCAAGAAGAAGATTCAAGAGCAACTAGAGAAAGGTTTTATTCACCCTAGGTCTTCACCATGGGGAGTGCTCGTGCTGTTTGTGGACAAGAAGGAAGGATCACAAAGTATGTGGGTAGATTACTGAGCTCTCAATGAGGTGACCATCAAGAACAAGTACACCTTGCCACGTATAGAAGACTTGTTTGATCAGATGAACGGTTCATGTGTTTTCTCCAAGATTGATTTGAGGTCGGGATACTTTCAAATGAATATTAGACTATTGTACATACCTAAGACGGCTTTTAGGACACGGTATGGATCATATGAGTACACCGTGATGTCCTTTGGATTGACCAATGCACCTGCCTATTTTACGTACCTCATGAATAAGGTCTTCATGGAATACTTGGATAAGTTTGTAGTGGTGTTCATTGATGATATTATGATCTACTCGAAGGATGAGAAGAAACATGAGGACCACTTGAGGCTCACGTTGCAAAAGTTGAGGGAGCATCAATTATATGCCAAATTTAGTAAGTGCCAGTTTTGGTTGAAAGAGTTGTCGTTTTTGGGTCATATTATCTCTGGAGGAGGAGTATCGATTGACCCAGGAAAAATGAGGGATGTGTTGAAGTGGGAACCCCCGCAGAACTTAAAGGAAATAAGGAGTTTTCTTGGGATGGCTGGATATTACCGTAGGTTCATCAAGGACTTTTCCAAGATAGCAAGCCAATGACGGACTTGCTAATGAAGGGAAAGGTTTTCCGATGGACTCAAGCTTGTCAAGAGAGTTTTGAGGAGTTGAAGAAAAGGTTAACTACAGCCCCAGTTTTGGTTTTGCCAGATGTAAGCAAATGTTTTGACATATATTGTGATGCGTCAAGACAAGGGCTTGGATGTGTGCTCATGCAAGAAGGTCAATTGGTTGCCTACGCATCGAGACAATTGAAGAAACATGAGCAAAATTATCTAACACATGATTTGGAGCTTGCAGCCATAGTACACGCATTGAAGATTTGGAGACATTACATCCTTGGACATAGGTGTGAAATTTATACGGATCATAAGTCTCAAGTACATATTCACACAAACGGACTTGAATTTGAGGCAACGAAGATGGTTGGAGCTCATCAAGGATTATGATTTGGGAATCGACTATCACCCGGGAAAAGCTAATGTAGTGGCCGACGCCTTGAGCCAGAAAGGAGTAAGTCATTAACTCACGGTTCGAGAGCTGCCATCCGAGCTATGTAAGGAGTTTGAATGGTTGGAACTTGGATTTGTAAATGAGATGGGAATGATGGAGTTAAATCCGACCTCGGAGCAAGAAATTTGAGAGGGTCAAGCGAAGGATGAGGAAATTCAGGAGATTAAGGAAAGGACCCAAGAGGGAAGGGAATTCAGGTTTCATGAGGATGAACATGGTACCTTATGGCGTGGAAAAAAGATTGCCATGCCTAATGTGAAGCATATTCGGAAGACAATATTAAAGGAGGCACATGACTCGCCATACTCAATCCATCCCGGTTGTACGAAGATGTACAAGGACTTGAAAACATGCTATTGGTGGCCTAGCATGAAAAAGGACATAGCTAAATATGTAGCGTTGTGTGTTGTGTGCCAACGAGTCAAGGGGGAACATCAAAGGCCAGCTGGATTATTGCAACCATTGAAGATTCCAGAATGGAAGTGGGAAGAAATCAGAATGGACTTCATAGTTGGTTTACCGCGTACTCAGTTCGGTTATGACTCAATTTGGGTAATTGTGGATCGGTTGACCAAATTAGCTCATTTTATTCATGTCAAGACCAAGTATACAGGTGCACAATTGGCTGAAATATACATGGAGCATATTGTGTGCTGACATGGGTTTCCAAAGAAGATGGTCTCGGATAGAGGTTCTCAATTTACCTCCAGATTTTGGCAAAAATTGCATGAAGCACTAGGAAAAAGGTTGAATTTCAGCTCAGCATATCATCCTGAAACGGATGGACAAACTGAGAGGACCAATCAGATTTTGGAGGACATGTTAAGAACTTGTGCTTTGAAACATGGGAAAAGTTGGGACAAGAGTTTGCCATATGTAGAATTTTCATACAACAATAGCTACCAAGCAATTTCGAAGATGTCACCTTATGAAGCACTATATGGAAGGAAATGTAGGACACCTTTGTCCTGGAATGAGACAGGGGAAACTCAAGTATTTGGTCCGAACGTGTTGCAAGAAGTTGAGAAACAAGTTCAGATTATTCGAGAGAACTTGAGGGTTGCCCAGTCAAAGCAAAAAGGTTATGCGGACAATAGGAGAAGGAAATTAGCTTTTGAAGTGGGATATTTTGTTTACCTCAAAGTGTCACCAATGAGAGGTCATAAGAGGTTAAGAGGCAAGTTGGCACCTCGATATATTGGACCATTCAAGATTTTGGACAAAAAAGGAGAAGTAGCGTATAAGTTGGAGATGCCAGCTCATCTTTCAGATGTCCATGATGTGTTTCATGTTTCCCAGCTCAAGAAGTGTTTAAGGGTACCGTAAGAACAAGTGCCAATGGAAGAATTAGAAATAGAGGAAGATTTGACTTATGCTGAGCAACCGGTCAAAATCTTGGAAACCAAAGAGAGGGTCACAAGGAACAAGGTCATTAGATGGTGTAAAGTTCCATGGAAACATCATACAGAATCAGAGGCAACATGGGAGTTGGAGGATGATCTCAAGAAGGAATTTCCCTATCTTTTCTCTTTCGCGTCGAATCTCGAGGGCGAGATTCATTTTAAGGGGGGTAGGTTTGTAACACCCTCATTTTCATCCATCATGCATTGCATACATTCTAATACATGTCTAACATTGAGCAACATAAAAAGGAACAAGTTTAAAATGAATTTAGAGCAAAACTGCACTTAAGAATTCTGGGAAGTGCGGACTAGTCCGATTTCGTGCGAACTAGCCTGATTTCTCTCTGACCTCAAACGGACTTGTGTGTTTTGCTGCGGGCTAGTTTGTTTTTCCCTTTGGATACTTTTAGACTTGTCCAGCCAATAGCGGACTAGTACGGTGTTCCAATTCTTGAAAATTTTGCTAAGTCCCTAGACTTGTCTGGACTAGTGCGGTGTTCCAACAGACTTGTCCGTTTTTCCCTCTGACTAAAGTCGGACTTGTCTGATGTCCAGTTCGGACTTGTCCGATATCTCTCTGTCCAACTTTGGACTAGTCCGACCCTTTTGTGGACTTGTCCGATAAATCGTGACTCCGAGTTGATCTTTTGTTTCACGACTTGTTTTCGAGTTTTACCTTAAGTGGGCCTAGGGACATCATGCCTAACTCTTTTAGAGCCCATGTGGGACTCCAAACCGGCCTCTACTCATCTCAAACTCGAAATCCATCTAACCCTAGCCTTCACCTCTATATAAACAACCCCGCCCCTTTACTTGACATCTATTTGCCACTTTTCCACCTCACCCAAACCCTAGCTCGTGATTTGCCGCCACCAAGGAGGGAGAAGAAGATCTAGAGCAAGAAGAAGAAGAGGAGGAAACGAAAGAGGGTCAAGATCTCCATCAAGTTTCGTTCTCCATCGCCAATTCACCATCAAGTTCTTCATCAACCCTAGATTTTCAAGATCCAAGTGTTGCCTCCAAGATCCTTGATTCATTAGAGTTCTAAACACCCGGTACACATTCTACTTCCTTTTCCTTACGTGAATTCAACCCCAAATCTCCAAATTGACGTCGATCTAGAAAACCCTAATTCGCCAGTTCTGCAAAGTGCGGACTTGTCTGGTCCCTAGCGGACTAGTCCAATTTTCCTGGTTAAATTGTGTTGAATTAAATCTAAAACTTGATTGAATCAACTCCAAACCTATATAAACTTGTTAAAATCTATTAGAACTAGTTAGAGATCATTAAAAGCAACTCATTAACAAGTTCCACCTTGTATTTGCATTAATCATGCGTGTAATGTCATATTGGGTAATATTTGTGCACTTTTTGATTGTAATTCTTGTCTTGTATTTTTATTGTGCGGATTAGACGGATTTGCGCTAGAGAGTGTTGCGGAGGATGTCCAGCACCAAGAGTTTGAAGGCTTTGACCCAAACCAATCCCAAGAGCAAGGCAAGTCTCCTTAAAGCATATTGATCCTGTTTTTAAAATAAATGTTTTGTTTGCAAAATTGCATGCTTGTGTCAATTTGATGGGAAACCTATGATAGGAAGTTTACTAGATTTGTTTAACCATCCTTGTCACCTGGAATACATGGTAAAGAGTCGGGAAGGACTTTTTACCTTCTTGCTTCGCTTAACTACTTGGGATGGGAAGACAACTATACCACTTAACTTAATTATGTACTTATGAGATTATGATTAACATGAACTGGTTAATATGATGTGGTAATGGGTGATCTAAGCAAGCCCGGTTTGTGGATGGTTGGATGTTATGGTGGTTTGCTTGCTTTAGATCGAAGGACCGGTTCATGCGAGAATAAGCCAGGACAACAGTGCCACCACGAGGCCAAGTATGGATGCGGCGTAGCTGATTAATTAGGGTTTTGCCAGTGCTATTTGGACCACTAAGGATGCTCAGGGAAGGGGTAGTCAGATTGGGTTTGTTGATGATTGGTGGGACTACTCTGGGATCCGAATGGCTCGGGAGGGGGCCCTTGGTTGAAGATGTGCTCAGTTGGAGGCATCGCCACCGGTGAAACCTCAGTGGGGTCTAAATAGGCTAGTAATCCCTTTGTAAAGGCTATTTTGTGATATCTTGGCCATACACCAAAGGAAGTGTAAATTGCATAAGGGAGGTTCTTTAGTCGCTAACGGGTGATGAAATCACAAACATGTGGGTAAAGTGGTACAAACTCTGCAAAGTCTAATAAAACAATCATGATATCCATGCTCCCGGTTATGAGCACCTGGACAACTTCCATGATTAGAGGGAAATTGGAATTTGGGATGGTTATGGTTTGGTAATGGTTATGGTTAATAATACGATTATGGCTGGCTATGGATTAAATTTCTGGTATTGGATATGATTAATGGTAATGATGAAATCTGGAATTTGGATGATGGTAATGAAATATGGACTGGTACTATGTTATTACTTATCGTTTATGATGGGTTTATTTCACATACTTATAATATATTGCTTTCCAAATGTTTTAATGTACTTTTCAGTACTTAGCCATTATTATTGTCGTCATTTGAATCAGCTACATGTCATACTTTTCACACTTGTTGGGTACGACATGTACTCACCCTAGCAATTCCCCCACCAACAGTTGCAGGTCAAGATTGGGAGTTTAACAGTGATAATGCGGAGTTCTAGGCCGTGTCTGTCGTCAGCTTTGCCTGTGGTGTTGATTGGAGCTGCGCTATACCCTATTTGCTTATGCTGCTTATTTGCTTATTTTGCTCATTTTAGTTTATTTCCGCTGCATTAGTTCAAACTTGTCAATAATAATATTCATTGGAGCTTGTATTCGAGGATAGTATGAAATTTGTAATAAAAGTGCTTAATTAATCTTGTTCGAGGATAGTAATTTTCTGTATATCCTTTTGTGATTGCAATCGTGTATGTGTGTTAAACATCTTGGGCACACATATGCGTTCACTTGGTTCATTTTCGGAACCGGGTGTCACAGTCGAGGAGCTTCTCCAGCTTTTGAATCTTTTCATCGTCACCCTTCTCTTGGTTGAAGTTCTTGTGTACATCCTTAATGTCCGAAATCTTCTATTCGAGCGGTGAGTCTCTTTTGAAGAGTCCTATCTCTGATACCAATTGAATGTATCCTAGAGGGGGGTGAATAGGCTTTTTGAACTTTTGTCAGATCCCAAAACACTTAACAACTTGATCAAATACAGAGAAATTGGACTAGTTCGGCATGGTGCGGACTAGTCTGGTGTGTGCAGACTAGAACGATCAAGTTTGATCAAAGAATTCACATCAAGTACTCTATGCAGCGGAAAGTAAGTTGTAATTTGGATGTATCACGACAATGAAACTATGTATGGCACAAATTAACTTTGATTTCAATGTTTTAATGTATTTTATCCAAGATTGAGTAAACCCTAGAATATGATAAACAATAAGAACAAAAGTATGTGACACAAGATTTTATCCCGTGGTTCGATTCCACGGAGGAAATCTACATCCACGTTGAGGAGTCTACGGAGGACCGGGTCTTCACCAACCCTACCCTCGTCGAATCGCCACGGAGGCCGATTCTCTTCCACTAACCCCAAAGGGGAAAATAATTGTGTTCAAAGGGCCTTCTCACAAGTTGAGGGATCCTAAAGATTTACAACAAAGAATACCACCAAACACACTCGAAAGATATGTAATAAACAACAAGAGTGTGCGAGAGAATCAAACCCAAGAGCTCAAGACGTGCGGAACAAGTCTCTCCTTTTGATCAATGCTAATACTCAAAGATTTGATCTTTGTGGGGTTATAATGTGTGGAGAGATGTGTATTTTGGGCTCTTAGAAGGTGTGACGGCGCAGGGGGTGGAGAGATATAGTTGTAGTGTCGTACACCTCTATTTATACTAGGGTTCCCAAAAGTTGTCGTTAGGGTTTGCGATGTCCGGACTAGTCCGTGGTGGACTCCAGACTAGTACGGTGTGCGCGTGTAGAAAACCCTAAGTGTTCAGAAATATCGGACTTGCCTGCATGTGAGCGGACTAGTCATATTTGGGCTCTGGAATTGTTCGGACTAGTCCGGCACATATCGGACTAGTCTGGTGTGGTGAACCTCATGTAGAATTGAGGACAAGTCCATAGTTGGAGGACTTGTCCGATTTTAGTCAGAGAGTTTTCGGACAAGTCCGAGGTGATATCGGACTTGTCCCGTGTAGTGAAAAATTGTGGAGCTAAGGACAAGTCCGAACTTGGAGGACTTGTCCGATTTTAGTCAGAAGGTTATCAGACTAGTCCGTGGTGTTATCGAACTTGTCTGTTTTTGTATAGATGTGAAGTGCTGAGGACTAGTCCGCACTAGGGGGGACTAGTCCGATCTTAGTCAGAGAGATATCGGACTAGCCCAAGAATATCGGACTAGTCCGAACTTGTGAAATTTTGTACAGTGAGGGTAACTTATTTTGGTTGAGCTCTTGGGGTGTGTTTCTCCAACACACTCCATACACAACAAAGTATTCTATTCAGCTCTTGATCTCTTTTCCATATAGATTCCCCATTGTCCTTTCTTTTTGCGCTTTCTTCGTAATTTCATTAAAACCAGCGCTCATCTCAACAATTTTGTTATGATCTCATTTGTTTGTCATAAATCAATCAAAACACACTAGGGATGCCTAGATGCACTTTCAGAGGGAACTTGGTATTGGGATGTTTTGGGATTGTTATGGTATTGGTACTGGTATGGTTATGGATATGGATAATGGTGATGGTAAAATTCTGGAATAATGGTAATGGATATTGAATATGGATTTGTATCATGATAATTATGTGGGATATGATGGGATTACTTTACATATATATAATATAATGTTTTTCTACATAATTTAAATGTACTTTTTAGCAACTAACCTTTATTTATTGTCGTCATTTGTTAAGCTACATGTCATACTTTTCTCACACTTGTTGAGTACAACATGTAATCACCCTTGTAATTCTCCCACCGACAGTTTCAGGTCAAGATTGGGAGTATCACGACATTAATGCAGAGTTCTAGGCTGAGTGTTGCCGTCAGCTTGCTTGTAGTGTTGCTTGGAGCCGCATTCCCTTTCGCTCAACTTGCTTAGTTGCTTAATTAGATTGTTCCATTGCTTTACTTTCAGACTTCTAATAATAATCATTAGATTGGTAACCTAAATATTATTTGAATATTGTAATAAAGGTACTTACTTAATTTGTGTTGTGGTTATTATCTGTTTATCATTTGGAATCACTTGTGTATATGTGTTAAACATCCTGGGCACACATATACCGCACTTGGTTCATTTTCCAAAACTGGGTGTCACGTCGGGACAACTATAGGTCCAAGAAGCTAGTGTTTGATGTGGCACACATCAATCTGCCCTTCAACGCGATCCTGGACAGGCCAGCCCTGTATAGGTTTATGGCCATGGTCCACTACGGCTACCTCATGTTGAAGATGCCAACTTCGTCAGGCGTCCTCCGGATCTGAGGGGATCGCACTCTTGGGGTTACTGTGTCGGAAGAACTTCATGCGCTTGCAACAACGCAAGAAGAGGAATACGGCAAGGAGCAAGCTACTCAACAACCATCGAGCTCGTGCCAGCGTGGCTCATCCTCTGCACCTCGTGTGCAACCAAGCGGCGACACCAACATTCCCGTTAATGTCATCCAAATCGGTTTTGATGCCACCCAGACCACTCGTATATCAGAAGGTCTGGGTGACAAATAGGAACTCGCGCTCATCATTTTCCTCTGGGCAAATGTTGACGTGTTTGCATGGCAACCGTCACAAATGCCTGGGATCCCTAGGGAGGTGATCGAGCACCATCTGAAAATATACACCGACGCATGGCCTATACAGCAGAAGCCCCGGAAGCAATCTGTTGAGTGGCAGAACTTCATTAGAGAAGAAGTCAAAATGTTGCTTGACGCAGGATTCATCTGGGAGGTTCATCATCCACGGTGGCTAGCAAACCCAGTCATCGTGTCGAAGGCTGGTGGGAAGCTTTGGATGTGCATCGACTACACCACCTTGAATAAGACATGTCCAAAACACCCTTTTCCACTACCAAGAATAGATCAAATAGTGGATTCTACTTTCGGGTGTGAACTATTGTGTTTCCTATACGCTTATTCTGGATATCATCTGTGAGACCTATGTGTGCTGAATACATTGGCTATGGCGATAAAAGTTTTGAATATCACCAAAACACCCTTTTCAACAAGGTTCGACTCTAGGTCCGAGCTCCAGCAAGGTCCGACAATAGGTCCGACTTGTTTTGGGTAGCTCCAACAAGGTCCGACGTAAGGTCCGACTTTCTTTGTCTAGGTCCGACATGCTTTGGCAAGGTCCGACTAAGCTTTAGTAAGCTCAGGTGCTAGGTATTGCTAGCTTTGGCAAGCTTCGGCTCAAGGTTCGGTTAGTTTTGGCAAGGTCGAGAGCTAGATTGCAATGGTTCTGTTTTTACTTTGAATTGATTCGAACTTGCTTTACATCTATGGAAATTTTGCTTAGTATTCTTTTACTAAGTTTTTTGGTGTGTTTTGGTGGTTATGGTTGATATCTTTTTGCAATGGTTTGCAACATGCTTATGTGAGGTGTTCACGTAAGGTGTTGTGTTTTCGAAAATAACGGGAGTCAAGTCGAGGACTTGTGCTTGGAAGTATTGGTTGTTTATTCATGTGCAGGTGTTGCTTGAGTTCAAGACATGTTTGGTGATGGGGTCCATTGAACTAGTCTTAGGGAGAAGATGAGGTTCAACAACCAAGTTCGGGAGGAATTGTTGTTGAGTTGATCGGGAGGTTGTGCAACATGTTTGAATCAAGAACAATGCATATGAAGGTATCGTAGACGTCGTTGGAAGATGTTTGCACTTGTGCAAGGAGTGCATGGACGTGGCTACATGGTTACGAGGCATGATGAAGAGATGTGGACGTAAAGAATTGGTCGGAAAGGTCCAACCGACTAGGTTATGGACTTAGGTTGCGACTGAGTCGGGTTTGACTCAAATATGGAAAGATTTGAGTTAGTTACGATAGGATTTTGTGTGGGTCACGAAGTTGGGTTGTTTTAGGAATGTGGGATATGCTCCTAAGGTGTTTGAAAGTCTTAAGATTGCTTCTATCTGCGTATCGAGGAGTCTTGAGCAATTATGGAAAGTTTCAATTTGTGAATTGAGTAGGATTATAGAGTTCTAGTTTGAGTTGAGTTGGCCTTCGGGCTGGTTATATAAGCAAGGGAGGCTAGAGCTCGTGGTAGACGACTTTGGGGCTGTTCCTCTTGTGTTTTTTTCAATAAAATTCGTAGTTGGAAGGAACTTTTATGCCTTGTTCGTCCGACTTGTTTCGGACAAGTTTTTCTCGTCGAGTTTCTGCACAACACTACCTTTCTTTGGTGGTTTTATCATAACTCGAGTTTTACAGATCCAATTGATGTGATTCGTTTTGGGTTGTCTTGAAAACTTGATTATCTGTCATCTATGAAAATTTCACAATCATTGGACTTGTGGTTTCCGATCTACATGAGTTTCTTTGCAGTGTTCCAAAACTGTTTTTATCGGGTAGACCAGATTGACCTTTGTTCGATATTTCCATCGTAACTTGAGTTTGTATCGACGGATTTTTGTGATTCTTGTTGTGATGTCTTCTTGACTTGATTCTCCACAGTATATACTAATTTTGTCACAATTGATCACATTTAGATTAGTCGCACACTTGATTTGTTTAACAGATCATTTTTCTGTTGAGGATTTTTGCTTCCGCGGAAAAAGTTTTAATCTACCATTCACCCCCCCTCTGGTAGTTTTACACGTGCTCTTCGATCCTACAATTGGTATCAAGGCCACGATACTCTAATCTTTGTGATTTGCACGTGTTTTGGACTAATCCTCATGGAGAAATACTCGACAAAACCTTGTGTGTTTGTTGGCATTGATTTTCAGGTTTGGAAGGCACGCATGGAAGCTTTTATCCAGGCGCAAGGCTTCGCGATATGGGAAAAGGTGTACAGGCCTTACGACATGTCACCGAACGATCAAGTCACGGCTACAAACTTAAGAGATGTCGAAAACAACAACAAAGCTTGCAACTTGATAATCCAAGGACTAACTCAGAGCGACTTGGACCGTGTTGCACACCTCTGATCGGCGTACGATGTGTGTAGAGCACTTTTTGACTATCACGAAGGATCCAACATGATCAAGGGGGTAAGTTAGGATATGTTCAATAAAGAATACATGCGCTTCGAGATGCAACCCGGTGAGTCCATTGATGACCTCTTTGCTGGCTTTAATAAAATTCTCAACAAATTGCGTAGCGTCAATGTTAATTTTTCAGATGCTGAGAATGCTAGGCAATTACTAAGTGCATTAGACATGTCAATTTGGGAGATGAAAGTCATATCTATTCGTGAATCTACTGTCATGAGTACACTTACATTATATGTGCTATATTCTAAATTGAAAACTCATGAAATTGACATAATCTCACGTAAGAACCCCAACAAGTCTCTTGCATTTGTTTCTCAACGTGATAAGCCTAGCTCCAGCCAATCTTCATCTAGCAATACACTTGCTTTTCTATCTTCACTAACCTTGGAACAGATTGAAGAATTTCTAGAAGAGGAGCTAGCACTCATCTCTGCTCGGTTCTCAAAGGCATTGCAAAATGTGAGAACTAGAAGGAGAGGAAGCTCCGGAGCTCAACGATGCTTTGAATGTGGTAAGACATGACACTTTCGTACAGATTGCTCTAACCTTTCAGGTCCTTCTACCCGTGATGAAAAGCAGAATAAAGTCAAGTCCTCTTCTGGCAATACCAACAAGAAAAAGAAGGGTTTTACAGGACACAAACTAACAAGGAGTTTCATCACCGCACTTCAAGAACTTGGCTCGAGTGATGTAGACATTGGAAGTGACGAAGATGAAGATGATCTAGCAAACTTGTGCTTCATGGCCAATAAATCAAGATCAAGTATGGAGGATGCAGAACACAACAGTGACAACGAAGAGGTGTGTCCTACTTGTGATGAAACGTGTGATGCTATTTCTCGTGCAACTGTTATTGTTAAGAAAAAGGACAAAAAGCTTAGGGACAATGCTGTTAAAATTGAGTCACTAGAATTAATAGTTTGAAAACCTTGATTCCTAGTGATGATTCTTGTTCCTCATGGAATTTAATATATGAACAATTGTCCTCCTTAAGAAGTTCACACTCCTCCACTCTTGATAAACTTGAGTTAGAGATTGAAAAGGACAAAAAGCTTGCTGCACTTAATGACATAAACTTAAAAGATGCTTCTAGTTCTACAATTGATTTGCATTGTTCTACTTGTGATGATCTTGATAAGAAACTACAAGATGCTATGAATGAAATTTCAATACTGAACAATGCTTTACATGCTCATGAAGTTAAATATTGTTCTAATTGCAAACTAAAAGAAAAAAACTTCATGTGAAAACTACCTAGAATTGTCTAAAAAACTTGAGGACATGAATAGGACACTAGGGTAGTTTTGTATTAGGAACAAAAATCTAAACTTGTTGCTTAATTCATCCAAATCTTGCAATGATAAAACTGGTTTACGTTTTGATTTCCATGCTCATGCTAAAGCACATCCACCTAACATTGTAAAGTCATTAGGAAGTGGTTTGATTAAAACAGATCCTAAACCAAAAGAGGTGGTTTTTAAATCTACATGAGTGTTGTCACGTTCGGGTTCAAATAAACATACTGCATGCTCATCTAGACATGAACACAAAGTTAAATTTCATTGTACCTATTGTGGTAGAGATGGTCATGTCATAGATTTTTGTTATAGACTAGCTAAACAATATAAAAAGGAAAGAATGCAAGCTAGATCTTATAACTCTCATGCAAAATTTGCTGCACATACTAAACTGAATGTCATGAACATGCAAACTGCTGTTATGAGTCAAAAATGTTCAAAGTTTACCTATGGAGCTTTAGTTTTTTCCTCCGAACCTTCTGTTGTTACCTCCAGACCTTCTGTTTTTGCCTTCGGAGCTACTGATTTTCGTGTTGCACAAGTAACACCTCATAGGTCAGTAGTTAAGAACAAAAAATCTCAAATTTTGACTCATAAACTTGTCGTTTTATCTCAGCTGTCGCGTGTTGTTCCTGCTAGACGTCGTGTGACTCAGTACTGGATTCCTCAATGCCTTTTGACTAACCCTTGTATTGAGTCATCAATGTATTGTGCTTCTATGTAGGTTACACGCTTGAGGATGGAGAACATTTGGATTGTGGATTCAGGTTGGTCACGCACATGACCAGTAACAAAGAATGGTTCTCCTCCCTCTCTTTTGTGTCATGTGTAGAGAATGTTACTTTTGCCGATAATTCTTCAACTCCTATAATTGCTAAAGGTTCGGTTAAAGTAAATGATCACTACACTTTCAAAAATGGGGCACTTGTTAAAAATTTGGAATACAACTTGCTTTCTATTTCACAATTGCTAGAAAAAAATTGGAAATTATTTTCACTAAAAATTGCTGCAAAGTTGTAAATTCAAATAGTGAGCTTATTTTTAACATATCTCAGTTTGGAAGAGTTTTTAAAGCTGATTTTGATCTGTCTTCCTCTAAGCATAGGTGTCTACTTGCTAATGATTCAAAGGACTTATACTTTTGGCATCGTAGACTTGGTCACGTAGGCTTTGATCATCTAACACGTGTTAGTGCTCTTGCTCGCATACGTGGGTTGCCTAAGCTTAAAGGGGACAAAGAAATTGTGTGCTCTTCTTGTAGACATTCTAAGACGGTTGCAGGTTCACATACTCCTCTCACAGTGATCGTGACAACTGAACCGGGTCAACTTTTGCACCTTGACACCCTAGGACCATCACATGTTCAATCCTTAGGAGGTAAATGGTATGTTATTGTGATTGTTGATGATTTTTCTAGATACTCTTGGATTTACTTTATGGCGTCTAAGAATGAAGATTTTAGCCACATTAGAACTTTATTTCTTAGATTATCAATTGATCACCCAGGATCTTTAAAAGCAATTAGAAGTGAAAACAAAACTGAATTTAAAAATCAATCTTTTGATCACTTTTGTGCTGAAAATGGAATAGATCATCAATTTTCTTCACCATATGCACCTCAACAAACGGTGTTGTAGAAAGAAAGAACAGAACCTTAGTTGAGATGGCTAGGACTATGCTTGATGAATATCAAACTCCTAGGAAATTTCGGGCAGGTGCAAATGCAACCGCTTGTTATGTTCCAAATCGTGTTTTCTTGCGTGCTAGGCTAGGAAAAACACCATATGAGCGTAGGTTTGGACATAGGCCTAGTGTCACACACTTTAGGGTCTTTGGATGCAAATTCTTTGTTAAGAAACATGGTAATATTGATAAATTTTTAGATAGATCTGTTGATGGCATGTTTCTTGGTTATCCATCTCATACTAGAGGCTACCGTGTGCTTTTACTTGACACTAACAAAATTTTGGAGACTTGTGACGTGTTTTTTGATGAAGCTAGCCCAGGTACTAGCTCAAATATTGCAGGTCCGGATCCATATCCGTAGGGGGAGAGTATTTTCGTTGAAGATGAGGAAGAAGTGGTGCTGCTGCCCAAAAATTCAGCAGCAAATGACATTTTTCCAGCTCCTGATTTTGATTCTCAATCAGCACCGACGACCACCATTGCTGGTCCAGATCGTCCTCAAGTCACAAGCTCATCGATTTGTGATGAAAATGAAGAAGAATCTTGTGAAGTATATACTCCTCTCTGAATTCTCAAAAGTCAACCTCCACAACAAATCATTGGAAGCTTGCATGAACGAGTGACATGGTCCAGGTTTTGCGATCCAAACTCTCACGCTCATTCTGCTTTTGTTGCTTCTTTTGAACCCAAAGATATATCACACGCACTCACCAATGAATCTTGGATTATTGCCATGCAAGAAGAGTTAGAAAAATTTGAAAGAAATAATGTTTGGAAACTTGTACCTCCACCTCAATGTCACACTTTAATTGGAACTAAATGGGTGTATAAAAATAAACAAAGTGAGGACAGGGTTGCGGTTAGGAATAAGGCTATGTTGCTCAAGGTTTCACACAAATTGAAGGTCTAGATTTTAATGAAACTTTTGCTCCTGTTGCTAGATTAGAAGCCAGAATTTTGTTAGCTTTTGTTGCATCTAAAGGTTTCAAGTTATATCAAACGGATGTTAAAAGTGCTTTTCTTAATGGCTAAATAGATGAGGAGGTTTATATCAAGCAACCACCGGGTCTTGAAAATCCAGATTTTCCTAATCATGTTTACAAAATGTCCAAAGCCTTGTACGGTCTCAAACAAGCCCCTAGAGCATGGTATGATAGGTTAAAAACATTCTTACTTGAAAAGGGGTTTACCATGGGCAAGGTTGATAAAACTCTTTTTGTGCTTAAATATGGCAATGACTCATTATTCGTTCAAGTGTATGTGGATGATATTATCTTTGGTTGTGATTCTCATGATCTTGTGTCTAAGTTTTCAGCTATGATGAGTTCAGAATTTGAGATGAGTATGATGGGAGAACTCACGTACTTTTTGGGGCTGCAAATCAAGCAAACCAAGAAAGGTACCTTTGTGCATCAAATGAAGTATACAAGAGACCTTCTTAAGTGCTTCAACATGGACAAAAGCAAGTCTCTTCGGGAACCAATGGGTACAGCAACGACACTTGAACTTGATGAAGATGGTGAACTCGTGGATCAAAAAGAATATAGAAGCATGATCAAATCACTTTTGTACCTCACGACATCAAGACCAGACATACAATTCAGTGTATGTCTTTGTGCACGATTTCAAGCTTCCCCACGTGCTTCACATTGTCAAGCCATCAAAAGAATTCTCAGGTACTTACATGGAACTTAAAAATTTGGCATTTTTCTCCCTTTTTCCTCAACCGTTACTTTGAAAGCTTTTTCGTATGCTGATTTTGGGGGTTGTAGGATTGATAGGAAAAGTACTTCGGGTGCTTGTCATTTTCTTGGTAATTCTCTAATTGCTTGGTCCTCTAGAAAACAAAACTCTGTTGCACAATCCACAGTCGAATCTGAATATGTAGCTGCTGCTAGTGCTTGCTCACAAATTCTTTGGATTGTTCAAACACTTAAGGACTATGGGGTTGATTTAGATAGGGTTCCACTGTTTTGTGATAACACTAGTGCCATTTGCATTGCTAAAAACCCTGTGCAACATTCGAGAACAAAGCATATTGACATTAGGTATCACTTTCTCTGTGATAATGTTGAAAAAGGAAACATAACATCAATTGGCTGACATTTTAACAAAACCTTTGGATTTTACTCATTTTTGTTACATTCGTAGTCAAATAGGGGTTATGTATTCTCATGGCTTAAATTGAGGGGGGGGGGGGTTGAAACTTGGGAAGTCTATGTGAGAATCTGAAATTAAAATAATATGAGCATAGTATTTCATACATATATGACTTTGTGATTTCTTTTACATGCTGAAAGTTCTTACTACATTACTTGTGTTATACATTTTGTAGTTTTTGCCATGACTAGTAATTGGAATAATTACTTACACTAAATATGATCATGATCGAACTTTCTTGCTGTTTTGAACTTGTTGCAAGCTCACAAGTGCTCGTAATCATAAAGAATTAATCAAGTAATGAACTCACATGTTGAGTTTTTATGATCAAATAAAAAATTGAGAAAAGATCAAGAGAATATGCATGCATCGCACTTCTTCTTTTGAGATGGCTTATCATTACACTTAGATATGAACTTGGAAGAAGTTGTGTATGACTAAAATCATGTCCTCAAGCTTCTAATTGTCAATGGCATAGGTTTGGCTTGGTTGGTTAGAATAAGGCAGATGCGCATATAATCTCTTGCAAATATCATATGATCTAAATTTGTGCTTTAAAAAATAATAAAATAAAGCAACAAGTGTCATGCTTTCAGGTTTTGAAATAGTTAAGTTTGTGAGATCATGACTTGCTTAAATTGAAAATTACACTTGATCTCTAGCATGGCTTACATTACTTTATGTATCTCATTGATGTGATAGTGTAAGTTAATTGATAGTATGACTTGGATGAGCTTTGTTTTATATGTATATGTTACAATATGCTCATAACAATTAAAATTTCTCTTTTGTACCTTGCTGAATACATTGTCAAAGGAGGAGAAATTGATCACACATTGCACACATTCACAAGTGTTTTGGCACGATTCTTCTCAGGGGGAGAATTTTTGTATTTTTGTTTTTCTTCTCATTTTATTTTTGATTTATAAAGGGAAAGAAATATGCATAGGGGGGGATTTTGTTTTCAAAACTTTTCATGTGAATAAGCCAATGGTCGGATTTTAAGTGGTGTTGCCAATGCTTTCATCAAGGGGGAGATTGTGAGACCTATGTGTGCTAAATACATTGGTATGGCGGTAAAAGTTTTGAATATCACCAAAACACCCTTTTCAACAAGGTCCGACTCTAGGCCCGAGCTCCAGTAAGGTCCGACAATAGGTCCGACTTGTTTTTGGTAGCTCTGGCAACATCCGACGTAAGGTCCGACTTTCTTTGTCTAGGTCCGACTTTCTTTGGCAAGGTTCGACTAAGCTTTAGTAAGCTCCAGTATTAGGTCCTGCTAGCTTTCGTAAGCTCCGGCTCAAGATCCGGATAGTTTGGGCAAGGTCTGGAGCTAGATTGCAATGGTTCTGCTTTTACTTTGAATTGATTTGAACTTGCTTTACATCTATGGAAAGTTTGCTAAGTATTCTTTTAATAAGTTTTTGGTGTGTTTTGGTGGTTATGGTTGATATCTTTTTGCTATGGTTTGCAACATGCTTATGTGAGGTGCTCACGTAAGGTGTTGTGTTTTCGGAACTAACAAGAGTCAAGTCGAGGACTTGTGCTCTGAAGTATTGGTTGTTTATTCATGTGCACGTGTTGAGTTCAAGACATGGCTGGTGACGGGATCCATTGAACTAGTCTTAGGGAGAAGATGAGGTTCAACAACCAAGTTCGGGAGGAATTGTGGTTGAGTTGATCGGGAGGTTGCGCATCATGTTTGAATCAAGAACTATGCATATGAAGGTATCGTGGACGTCGTTGGAAGATGTTTGCACGTGCGCAAGGAGTGCATGGACGTCTCTACATGGTTCTGAAGCATGATGAAGAGATGTGGACGTAAAGAATTGGTCGGAAAGGTTCAACCGACTAGGTTATCGACTCAGGCTGCGGCTGAGTCGGGTTTGACTCAAATATGGAAAGATTTGAGTTAGTTACGGTAGGATTTTGTGTGGGTCATGAAGTTGGGTTGTTTTACGAATGTGGGATACGTTCCTAAGGTGTTTGGAAGTCTTATGATTGCTTCTATCTGCGTATAGAAAAGTCTTGAGCAGTTATGGAAAGTTTTGATTTGTGAATTTAGTAGGATTAGAGTCCTAGTTTGAGTTGAGTTGGCCTTCGGGCTGGTTATATAAACAAGGGAGTCCAGAGCTCGTGGTATACGACTTTGGGGCTGTTCCTCTTGTGTTTTGTTCAATAAAATTTGTAGTTTGAAGGAACTTTTGTGCCTTGTTCATCCGACTTGTTTTAGGCATGTTTTTCTCGCTGAGTTTATGCACAGCACTACCTTTCTTCGGTGGTTTTATCATGACTCGAGTTTTAGAGATCCAATTGACATGATTTTTTTGGGTTGTTCTGAAAACTTGATTATATATCATCTGTGCAAATTTCACGGTCATTGGACTTGTAGTTTCTTATCTACATGAGTTTCTTTGCAGTGTTCCAGAACTGTTTTCTCGGGTAGACCAGATTGACCTTTGTTCGATCTTTCGATCATAACTTGAGTTTGTCTCGATGGATTTTCATTATTCTTTTTGTGACATCTTTGTGACTTGATTCTCCGCAATATATACTAATTTTGTCACAATTGATCACATTTAAATTAGTCGCACACACGATTTTTTTAACAGATTGTTTTTCTGCCGAGGGGTTTTCGCTTCCGCTAAAAAGTTTTAATATACCATTCACCCCCCCCCCCCTTATGGTAGTTTTACACGTGCTCTTCGATCCTACATCATCAAATTCCAATGTCTAAGGAAGATGAAGAGCATACTACCTTCATCACAGTAGATGGTTTGTATTGTTATACTGCCATGCCTTTTGGTCTTAAAAATGTTGCCTCTACTTTTGTGCGAGCTATGCACAAAACATTTAGGGAGCTAATTAGGGACCTGGTGGAAGTCTACGTCGATGACATCATTGTCAAGGTGAAGAACAAAGACTCACTCCTCGACAATCTTTAATCCGTCTTTGACAAGTTGTGCCTGACACGCACGAAGCTCAACCCGGACAAGTGTGTCTTCGGGATTAGCTCCGGAAAGCTTCTTGGTTTCTTGGTGACTCACTGAGGAATTGAAGCAAATACGACCAAGGTCAAAGCCATGGAAGCGATACAGCCTCCAGCCCATATCATGGACGTCCAGAAGCTTACTGGCTTTCTAGCTTCGCTCAGACGGTTCATCTCAAGGCTGGCAAAGCGGGCGCTTCCCTTCTTCAAGCTATTGAGGAAGTTTGGACCATTCCATTGGTCTGAAGAAGAAGAACAGGTGTTCCAAGAGCTCAACTAGCTCCTCACCACACTAACAATTATGGTAGCTCTAGAACCTGGTGAGCCTCTTCTGCTTTACATTGCTGCAACTTTGGAGGTTGTTAGCATGGTTCTAGTTGCGGAGAGACAAGAAAAATCTTCAACTCAGGAGCCTAAACCCCTCTGGGAGGGTCCGGAGCTACCTGAAGACGAGTCTGGGTCCCAGCCCCCAGGCACAGATTCTAAAGGCAAGATGCATGTGGATCATCCTCTCTCATCCAAGGGAGTTTCTAATGCTCAAGAAGGAGATACGAACCCCTTCGGGGGGGTGCGGGTTAATGAAGAAGAAGATTTGGACCCCTCTGGGGGGGTCCAGACAATCCAGCGGCAAGTGTACTTCATCAGCGAAGTACTTCATGATGCCAAGACCCGATACATTGAGGTGCATAAGCTATTTTATGCAGTCCTTATTGCCTCAAGGAAGCTACGGCACTACATCCAAGCCCACAAGATTTCAATGGTAATCTCTTATCCACTGCGAGCTAATTTACATAATCCAATTCCACAGGAAATATTGTCAAGTGGGCAGCGGAGGTAGTAGAATTCAACCTCGAATTCCTACTGCGACATGCAATCAAGAGTCAGGCACCGACTGATTTCATGGCAGAGTGGACACCCTCTTCATCAACTTCAGAGGGCCTCAACGAGCAGAAGCTGGAACCTAAGGCCTTGGTCTTTACTGAGCCTCACTGGACTCTCTACTTCCACGCTCTGTACAAAATCAGGGGGCCGAAGCTAGAATTCTTCTCCTCGCTCCGACTGGGGAAAAGGTCAAGTACATGGTGCGCCTCGACTTCAAGGCAACCAACAACATAGCGGAATATGAAGCTCTCATCTTCGGACTAAAGGTGGCGCTATCATATGGCGTCCGGCAGCTGCTGGTGAAGGGTGACTCGCAACTCATCATCAAGCAAGTCAAAGGTGAATGTAGTTGCAATAACCCTCAGCTTGTTGCATATCTACTTGAATTCCAAAAGTTGCAGAAAGATTTCCACATCCTGGACCTCTGCCATGTCCAGCGCCTCAACAACACTGAAGCTGATGATCTCTTGACAAAGACTTCAATCGGGGCTCAAGCACCCAATAGGGTTTTTGTCAGGAGATTACCAGCACCTTTCGCTCAGCCTGCCGAATTGAGTGATGGGGGCGAGTCCAGCACTCGGAAGTTGGCGGTCCCGATGGCCCTGTTACAATGGTGTCCACCAAGGATCGTAAGCGCTACAGGAAGCTCCAAGCAATCGAGTGCGCAAGATCCAGAAGCTCAAGTCATTCCCGATGCATGGATCTCAGAGGTCCGAGACTACTTGAAAGACAACATCCTTCCTGAAGATGGTGTATCTGTTGAGTGAATTGATAGATTGGATAAAAATACATGTTGGTAGAATGGGATCTCTACTGATGTGGTGTCAATGGCATTCTAATGCGGTGCATTTACCGGGAATAAGGTTGTGAGCTTCTGCAGAGATCCATGGAGGCGAGTATGAGAACCACGCGTCATCCTGCACGCTAGTCGGTAAGGCTTTCTGGCATGGTTTTTATTGGCCTACAGCACTCTAGGATGTAGTCGAGCTGGTCAGGAAGTGCAAAGTGTGCCAGTTCAACGCGAAGCAGATTCACACACCAGCGGAATCACTGCAGATGATTTCTCCCATTGTGGCCATTCGCTGTGTGGGGGATGGACATTTTGGGACATTTCCCAAAAGTCATCGGAGGTACCGGTTCTTATACGTCGCCATCAACAAGTTCACGAAGTGGCCAGAAGCAACTCCAGTTGTACAATCAACAAGCAATCAATCGTTGAATTCTTGAAGTCCATTGTCTGCAGATTTGGAGTTCCGAATAGAGTCATCACTGACAACGGAACCCAATTCACAAGCGCGGCATTCCAAGAGTACTGCGAAGAACTTGGCATACAAGTCAGCTATGCATCAGTAGCTCATCAGGCAAGCAATGGCCAAGATGAGAGAGCAAACACAGAAATACTCAAGGGACTCAAGACGCGTATTTATGAGCGCTTGAAGAAATATGGCGCCAACTGGATAGAAGAGCTTCCGTCTGCGCTGTGGGCAAGCCGGACAACACCTGGCCAGGCAATAGGAGAGACACCCTTCCTCTTGGTGTACGGAGCTAAAGCAGTCCTTCCTTTGACGATCACCATGGGTTTCTCTCCAGCTCTGGACCTTTGATGAAGCCACGCAGGACCAGCTCCGGCGTGAACACCTAGACCTCGTCGACTAGGCAAGGTGCCAAGCAGCTGTCTGAAATGCGCTACCGCCAGGTGCTCCGGCGCTATCACCAAAGGTATGTGCGCAACCGGAAGTTGGACAAAGGCGATCTGGTGCTGCGGCGAATACTTACCCGCGAAGGAATGAACAAACTTTCCCCTTGCTGGGAAGGTCCCTTTCGAGTAGTAAAAGTTTCCCGTCTTGGATGCGTCAGCTTGGCAACAGAGGATGGGATACCACTTCCCAATCCCTAGAACATCGAGCACCTTCGTAAGTTCTACACTTAGTTACACGGAGGTGAGTCTGTATTTGCCTAAAATGTATATTATAGAGTCTATGAACAGAGTCGGGTTGGTCTTAGATCAAAAGCACACTTAACTTGGTCCTGTACTTTAGGTGTTTCTTTACCTTCCCTGGGTTAGTACAAGATTACTAGCATACTTAACTTGGTCATGTACTTTAAGTGTTTCCTTATCTCTCCTGTTATTCGGACCTATAATGAAATACATTTATGTGCAAGCAGACTCTACGTGCATTAATTTTGCGCAAGCTCATTATTTTTATCATCTTTTACCTTCTTGTCAATAGCAATGTTGTGCAATCCATTTGAAATTTAGTCCTAGATATTCACGTGACATATAAATTTTATTGGTAATCTTCTATCGGATCTTAGTACTGCTAGATGGCCTACTCGCCTGAAAACCAAAGCCAATGACAGGTCTGGAGTGCGCTATCGACTTAGCCTGGTCCAGCACCCTAAGTATGCCACTCTATCTATTCTGGAGGGTCTTAGTAAGGTGGGTCCGGAAAGCATTCGATTCTAAGGAAGTTTAATTGGTATACTTATGTTGTCACTGTGAGTTTGTTAGGATCTAAAATTCAAAGAAGGATAATAAGCCGCAAATAAGCTATAGGCAAGAGAACAAATTTTACTGCTTTTGTTGTCTTTCATGCGCAGGAAAAATGAACAACTGATGGAAATCTTCATGGAGATGATGGATGTAGCTAAAGCATCAAGCTCCGACAGCCTCTAGAGGGCCCACCGTCGATGTTTTACGCGTTGATAGTGGGCTCCGTCGAAGCATCTAGCTCTGACAACCCCCAGGGGGGCTCCCGTCGATGTTTTATGCGTTTACAGTGGGCGTCGTCGAAGCATCAAGCTCCGACAACCCCAAGGGGGCCTGTCGTCGATGTTTTACGCGTTGACAGTGGGCGTCGTCGAAGCATCTAGCTCCGACAACACCCAAGGGGCCCATCATTGATGTTGTATGCGTTGATAGTGGGTGTTGTCGAAACATCAAGCTCCGATAACTCCCAGGGGGTTCGCCATTGACATTTTATGCATTGACAGTGGGCGTTGTCGAAGTATCTAAGCTCCGACAACTCCTATGGGGCCCGTCGTCGATGTAACAAAGGGTACTTGGAGATTTTGGAAGCAAGACTCGGACCTCATAGCTATCGTGCTGTCTACGAGTTCAAAGTAATCAAGTTTTCAAGGTATTGTCAAAATCCTCATGGTAGATGTCCTCAACCAATTGAACACATCTACCAGGGGGCCAACAAGATAAAGGGCAATGTATTGAAGACAAAAATGGAATTCGAAAGGATTTCATTCATTCAAAATTGGAGATTTATAAGGTGAAGGTACAAAAAGAAAGGTCCTAGCTACTGGAGTTCCTCACGAAGAATGAAGAAACTTTCTCGATGGCTTCTTGGACGCTGGCCTTGGCAGCTTCCTCCTCTTTGGAAATGGGTCCTTCGACCACTGGAGTTAGAGACATCAAGGAGTCTCGGCTTCAGAAGCACATCAGCACATACTCTGCAACGTTCCTAACCAAAGACTTCCCTTCAGTCTTAATCTGGTCAACGACCACATCTCCCGGAGCCTCCAGCTTAGTGCCTGCATAGTTAAGCGCCATCAATGCCTTGTCCATCTCTGGCTCCGGATCAGCCGGTCGGATCGGGCTAAATCCAAAAGGTATCACAGCTTCATTTGCTCGCCCGAGGAAGTCCCAGACCTGTTGGGACTCAACTGCTCTAGCACTTTGAAGCTCTTCCAGTGACCTCCTTGCAGACGAAAGCTCCACAGAACCTTCCTCCATGAATCGCTCGACCTCTTTGGCATGCTACTAGATCTGTTCAGCCAGCAACTTCTCCTGGTCAGCGAGTTTCTTCTCTCAGAAGTATATGTGGTCCCACCTTTCCACAAAGTCCTTTTCCTTCGCCTTCACCTTGTCCTTCCTGGCAGAGACAACTGTAGGATCGAAGATCACGTGAAAAGCTACCAGAGGGGGGGTGAATGGTAGATTTAAAAATCTTACGCAGCGGAAACAATAAAACCCCAAACCCTTTCAGCAGAAAAACGATCTGTTAAAGAAATCGTGTGTGAGACTAATCTAAACGTGTTTCACCGTGACAAAAGTGATAGATATCAGAGAGAATCAAATCACGAAGACAACACAAAAAGAATTACTCAAATCCGTCAAGAAAAACTCAAGTTATGATCGAAAGATCAAACAAAGGTCAATCTGACCTAGTCGAGAAAAAACAGTTCTGGAATGCTGCAAAGAAACTCGTGTAGATCAAAAACCACAAATCCAATGACCGTGAAATTTTGATAGATGATATATAATCAAGTTGTGAAGACAACCCAAAAGGAATCACGTCAATTGGATCTGTAAAACTCGAGTTATGATAAAACCACCAACAAAAGGTAGTGCTGTCCAGAAACTCGACGAGTAAAACTTGTCTGGAACAAGTCGGACGAACAAGGCACAAAAGTTCCTTCGAACTACGAATTTTATTTAATAGAACACAAGAGGAACAGCCCCAAAGTCGTCTACTACGAGCTCTGGGCTCCCTTGTTTATATAACCAGCCCTTAGGCCAACCCAACATCAACTAGGACTCCAATCCTACTCAGATCACGAATCCTAACTTTCCATAACTGCTCAAGATTCTTCTATACGCAGATAGAAGCAATCTTAAGACTTCCAAACACCTTACGAACGTATCCCACATTCCTAAACAACTCAAATTCGTGACACACACGAAATCCTAACATAACCAACTCGATACTTTCCATACCGAGCCATAACCGACTCCGCCGCAGCCGAAGTCATCAACCGATACGATCTGATCCTTCCAACCAGATCTTTCCTTCCTTATCCCATCTTCGGAACCATGTTGCCACGTCATGCACCGCATGCATACGTGCGAACACCTTCCTTCGATGTCCAGTAACCTTCATATGCACCGCCCTTGATTCAATCATCTTGCGCGACCTCCTGATCAGCTCAATCACAATTCCTCCTGAATTTGGTTGTTGGAACCTCATCTCCTCCCTGAGACTAGTCCAATGGATCCCGTCACCAGCCATGACTTGAACTCAAGCAACACCTGCACATGAATTAACAACCAATCCGTATGAGCCCAAGTCCTCGACTTGACTCAAGTTAGTTCCAAACACAACACCTTATGTGAGAACCTCACATAAGCATGTTGCAAAACCACAGTAACACAATATCATCCATATCATCCAAAACGCACCAAAAACTTAGTAAAAGAATACTAAGCAAACTTTCCAACAATGTAAAGCAAGTACGAAACATTGCAAATGAAAAGCAGAAGCACTTAGGTCAAGTTTCGGACCTTGCCAGAGCAACCCGGAGCTTGAGCCGGAGCCAACAAAAGCTAGTAGAACCTAGCGCCGGAGCTTACCAAAACTAGTACAACCAAGCTCCCGCCGGAGCTTACCAAAACTAGTAGATCCTAGCATTGGAGCTTACCAAAAACTAGTCAAAACTAGTCAACCCAAAATCGGAGCTAGACAAAGTACGTCGGAGCTTAGCAAAAGCATGCCGGAGCTATCAAGTATATGCCGGAGCTATCAAAGACATGCCGGAGCTAACAAACACATGCCGGAGCTAAATATAAAGCTCACCGGAGCTAACCAAAGCTAGTCGGACCTTACCAAGAAGTCGGACCTAGCATCTAACGTAGCCGGAGCTACCCAAAACAAGCCGGACCTACCGTCGGACCTTGCTGTAGCTCAGAGCTAGAGTCGGACCTTGATAAAAAGGTGTTTTGGTGATATTTAAAACTTTTATCATCAAAGCCAAGTGTATTCGCTACAAGCCAATGTATTCAGCACACATAGGTCTCACAACAACATTTTCTCTCTTGTTGAATCCTTCTTCTGCCACCCACACTTGGTGCTTCTCTTGATCGCACCAGGACTTGAATTTTTCCACGCAGTCAGCCAAGTCCTGCTCGCCGCGTGCCAGCTTCTGTGAGATTTCATCCTCTCTTTTTTGGAGTTCATCCTCCTTATTGTCCAATTCATCCCAACGTTTGAGGAGTTATTCCCTCACAACGTTGAGACTCTTTGAGCGGCTTTCGGCAACTTCATTGGCTCTCTAAGCGTGCTCGTAGATCTCTTGGGTCTTTTTATCGAGGGCTTTTATAGCAGCCTCTCGTTCATCCAGTGCCTTGTTCAGGCTTGACTGCTAAGCTTTCTCCGACTCTAGCCACTCCCTTTGGTCAGCAAGCCAAGATTGTGTCAACTTCGTCTTGAAGTTCAGCAGTCTTTGCCAGTGCCTCAGGGTTTCATGCTCTCCTTCTAGGGCCTTGCGCTCGTAGTCGAAGGCGAGCTGGACTTGGCGGAGGCTGGAGTAGGTGTTGTCTATAGACATACCCAGGGGGATTGGTTCAGAACTAGCCACAGGTTCCTCCTCCTCCTCTGGTTCCTTCGGATCTTCTGGAATAGTCATTGGAGCCCATGGCACGAGCATGGACTCCAATAGCTCGACGTCGGCAAGTCTGATCTCCGGAAGTTCATCTACCTCTAGCGCAGATGAGGAAGGTCCTGCAGCCAGATCTTCAGCCATCAGTGCAGACGAGGAAGGTCCCACCATCAAATCTTCCTCCAATGGCGTCGTCACCTCTGAAGCTAGTGTCGAAGCTTCAACCACAGCTTCCGAAGTCTCCGGCACTGGTGTCGGTACCTTCAATGCTGGTTCCAGAGCAGATGGCACTGGCGCCTGTACCTCCGGAGCTGGCCCCAGAGCAGTTGAAGCTTGCTCCGGTGCAACCTTGGCTTCTTCTTCAATCGTTGGTATTGAGGTCGTCTCGGTGCTAGTAGGCGCCAAAGTTGCATGGTCGACTGCCTCAACCACCGAAGGAGTCATTTCAACATCAGAAGCTCCAGACGGTGCGGTCTCTAGAGCCGAGGCGCTTGCGCGTGTTGGAGAAGAAGCTCTCGATACTCTGGAAACAAAGTATGGAGAATTCAAGAAAAAATGAAAAACAAAATCAAGACACAAACTAAAGAGTCGGCCCTTACCTAGGGACGTTGCCGCTCCAGTCGGCACAGATCTTTTTTTCTAGGACGGCTGGAGCCAGAACCCACCGTCGCCGGTGAATCAGAGGCTCCGGACTTCATCTCGGATTTCGAAGCTTCCACCGGCAATGCCTCAGCTGGGACCTCCCTTGTATGATAAGGGACTCCGAACTCGGAGCCCATCGCCGGTGTCGGGATCGGAGTCAACTTGCCGGAACTAGCACCCACTGCAGGCGCTGGATCCGAAGATGATCTTGCCATTAGAGTTGGACTTGTCGATGTTGGAGGCACAATCAGGACTGACTTGAGGCTTGGCCGAGGCAGAGGCACTGTTTGCTTCAGAACTGATCTGACGTAGCTACCATCAGCTCGTGTCAACTTCCTTTTCTGACTGGGGGTGTCAACGGGCACCTTGTCATTGCCTCGACTTGAATTAGGTTTCTATTGGCTTGAAGCTATAGGAGCCTTTCCCTCTAAAGATCTGGGGATTGAAATCCCTACTGGTGGAGTGGTCCTACGTCTCTCCATAATGCCCAAGTCATCAAGCTCCGGCATATCTTTCTGTAGCTCCCTCCTGACCTTTGGAACCATGTTCAGGGGTAGGAACTCCACTGGAGGTGTCAGGTCGTCAAGATTGATGGTTCTGTGGTAAAACTTTTCGAGATGAAGCTTCAAAGCCTTTTCATCCAAGATTGACCCGAGACCAACATCAATCTAGTATGGGTCCATTTCTCCACTAAATGCCCATGCGGGCCATTCCCTCTTCTTCAGCGAGGCCCAATGGTTGGTTAGGAAGTTTGCAATAACCATTAGAGGGGTCACCCCTTCTTCCACGCAACTCCGGATCCTTGACAAGATCGGGTTGTACTCTTCCGTCAGCTTTGGGAGTACCTCCCAGTTGGTGGTAGCAGTGGTGGGAAGGTCGTCAGGCAGCTCCATCCTGTCATGGCGTTCCACCCTGATGATCACCCAATCTTTCTTCCAGCCTTCCCACTTCCCTGAAGGAAATGACTTGAAGTACTTGAAGGGTGGATTCATGTGCCTCATGAAGTAGTAGAAGCCAAGGAACTCATTCTCTTTCCTAGTTGTGCAGACCATGAAGAAGGTCCGGAAAAGCGCGATGCAGGGCGGCATGCCCACCCACATCTCGCAAAATGGACGAAAGTCGCCACCAGCATGAAGGAGCGAGGGCCGAGGTGGTGGAGTTGCAAACCGTAGAAGTCCAGCAACATCAACAAGAAGCTAGAGAATGGCGGGATGAGCCCCACCGTGGCAAACGCTGAGAAGTACACGATTCCATCGGTGCTTTCCTTCTTGAAGGGGAGCTTGCCAAAGCAAATTGAGTTCTCGAAGGAGTCACTCGACCACCCCATGTAGGTGTGGACTATCGACAACTCGTTGTTGATCTTGATCTTACTGGGAGGAAGTCCTAACTCCATCGCCACAAAGTGGAGCAGATGTGGAAAAAGTGATTCAAGGGCAGAGAGCTCTAAGCGCAAGATCAAACGAAACCGTAAGGAGTTCTCTTCCTGTCCACACTTTCTTCCTTTAGTAAGCCTCTGCAACGCTGGGATGGCAACTGCATTTGGACTAAAATCACGCTCTGCAAAGTTACCTCGTCAATGACAAGGGGACCCGAGTCCACTTTATTAAAAATTCGCACCAGGTGAAGTGTTGTTATGATGAGAATTGGAAGCCCGAGGGCGGCGGCTTGGCAGGGCTACAAAGATTACGCTGGGAACTGATACGAAAGTCGTATTGGGAACTGGCGTCCTTCAATTTCGTGAGATCCACACATCATGTGTCTCACCTATGTTGACGTTTCTTAACGTCACATATCATCTCTAGTAAGAGATGGGGTCCGCAAGCGCATAGAAACTATCGTATAGCATTTCACCCAAGAGTATTCCCAAGGGTATCGTATTTATCCCAAAAGAAGGCAATGGAGTAAAGTAGACACTACTCTTACGATCAAGCTATGGGATACTAATCAATTATCAAGACAGGGGTAAGTTGATAATATATGGGTAGTGTGACACACACCTAAGCAATCTTTTCTAAAGGGTAGATGAGTCCTAATGGAGGCTAGACTAAGGATTGGGGAGTTGCTCCTACAATGCTTCTAATATACATATACATAGCCTAGGTTAGATGCTAATGAGCATGTCAATGGTGAATCCTTATGCTAAGTTGTTCAACATACCAGGCACGGGTTTACCCCTAGCAATACTAGGACGACTCCCGCCAAGAGCGTGTGGCATAGTCGAACGTGGAGGATTACAAATTACAGATAGGGTTGTCACCACCTACTACCTACCTCTTCAATTCGTGGGTCTACGAGACATCCAACGCTACTTAACTATCCTAGCACCATGCTAGCATATTAAGTAAATACCTTAGGAGCTGCAGCACAAGCTATCCTAAGGCAATGAACTAAATCATCGTTGAACCAATGTTGAGACATAGCATAAGTTATTCATATTAACATGATAATATCATAACTACTTAGACTATAGTGGGGGTTTATGGTGTTTATGATGATAGTATAATGACATTAGGGCATGACCATAAAGAATATACCTACCGCATACACGGAATCCACAATCAAACAAGAAACACTTCATCCAAGTATATGAATAAGAGAAGACTAAAGATAATATCTTTATTATGCATAAAGTCACAAATATAAGAAAAGATACATGAGTCATATCTTTCCCAATTTGGACTTGGGACTAGAGGCTCTTCTCCCTATAGCTTAACACTAAGGACTAAGAGAACTAGTGTATACAATATAATGATGCTCAATTGGTGTGTGTTGAAGTGAGGGGTGAGGGGTCCTATTTATAGCTTGGAGAAGGGTTGGTTCCCGCCACCAAAAGCACGAGAATCAGTCTTCATCATGACTAGGGCACCACAGGGAGTCGACACATGGAAGCTGACTGAGTTTGGCGCTAGGAAGGGTTCCGCCGAACTCCCTAGTCAGCCGAACAGAAAGTTGGACCATTTCCTATGTGCTTGCTCGGGAACCTTTGGATGATATTGGTGCTACACCGTTGGATGACCTTGGATACTTTTATTTGTGGGCCATTTGATCCATGTGGTGTCACATGTCATCGCTTGATTGGCTGGAATAATATTTTATAGGATCCATCCCCTTGTTTCACTTCAACTCTGCATAAAATACATCATGCGCTAATTTCTCCAAGGACAAGTGGAAATAGGTTAAATAGAAAGGTGATGTGTGCAAGAAAAGATATTTCCTTCACATAATTGAGTTATATTGACAGGTGAAGTCGGTATATAACAGCCGACAACAACCTACCAAATCAAGAAAGATCGCGTGTCTCGAGAGGAAAGTCGAAGCAGCATCGCGGGAGAGATAATGACCCCACCTCTGGCATCAAAACCTCACAATCTCACCAGAGGTGGAGCCGGAGGCCACTGTCGATACCCTATACACCAGGTATCCCTTCGTACCAGAAGAAGACGCGTTGAGTTCCACCTTCCAGTACCGTGGACTTCCGAAGGCAACACGTGCCCCGCAGTGACAGACCTACCTCCCTCCTTAGGGTGGCCCCAGTGCTGCCACATGTCCAGTAGCTTCGGGCTTGCCTCCCCGCAGAAGGAAGCTCCGGTGCTGCCATGTGTTCAGTAGCTCCGGACCTGCCTCTCCGCAGAGAAAAGCTCTGGAGCTGCCATGTGTCCAGTAGCTCCGGACCTGCCTCCCCGCAGAGGGAAGCTCCACAGCTGCCATATGTTACACCCCTGGACCTAAGTTTGCAATGAGAAGACAACAGGATCTCCAACAGTACGAACATTCAAGGGCTATCAATTGGCCATTACAAGGATTGGTTAATGCATTATTAATGCTATATTAATGACGCATGATAAGAGGACTATCAAGACTGGTAACGCTAATGTTAAGACATGTTATCACGCTATTAACCACCCTTAACACCATAGATCGTGTATATGGCAGTTTATTACAGTCGGAGCCACCTGTCGGGCCAGGCACACACTTTAACAGCTAGTCATTGGCATATAAAAGGGTTGCATTGCACGGTAGAGGCCAATATCCGCTAAGCTCATACAATCAACATACACACCCCGTGGAGTAGGGTATTACGCTCAGGTGGCCAGAACCACGTAAAATTCTCGGTGTTCACCCTTGTTCTTGATCTTGATTAGTGCCCCAACCGAATATGAACCTCCGCGGACTACTTCTTAGTAGTACCAGGGGAAGTGTCCTAGTCCACACATAGACAACATGGATGATAAAATAGCTCGTATTTATGAGGGGTTGAGGCATGAAATTCAAGACATTGTTGATTACAAAGAATATGATATTGTTAACAGATTGTTTTAACTTGCTATGTTGGTAGAAAAAGAATTAGGGCCACCAACAACAGCAACAACGCACGAGGAGCAACTTCACGCCGTGTTTGATGTCTACACCATCCAAAATAGCACCATCTTCGACTTTCTGTGCAGGGACTACACCATCCAATGGCGGCCAACGAACTACACCTGCTGCTCTACCTTCTCGCGTGCCGGGGAGCAGCAAGACGACGTCATTCAAGCCTTCATCATCCACTCCTACAAGTCGTACTTCCGACATTAAGTGTCACCGCTGCCAGGGACTTGGTCACATGATGAGATATTGCCCGAGCAAACGAGCATACATAGCACGCAACGATGGTGGGTGTGATAGTACTTCAAATGTTGAAGATAAATATTCTTTTGCTACTAACATTGCAGATCCAAATGACGAACACTCTGATGATGAGGTACTTGGTACAACAGCAACAGAGAACTATAGGAGAATCATTGTGCAGCATGCTTTGACTCCAAAGTGGAGGCCGACGACAAGCTACAACGACACAACCTCTTCCACATGTTTCTCATCATCAAGGACTGCCATGTACACACTATAATTGATGGAGGTAGCTGCAATAACTTGGTGAACACGGACATTGTCCAGAAACTTGGTTTGACAACAAGAGCACATCCTCATCCATACCACATTCAATGGTTCAACAACAGCGATAAAGTTCGAGTAACACAAACAACAAGAATACATTTTTCAATTGGTTCTTACAATGATTTTGCTGATTTTGATGTCATGCCTATGGATGCTTGTTCTCTTTTATTGGGTCGTCGTTGGGAATTTGATACGAACGCTATTCATCATGGTAGAAATAACAAATATACTCTCATGCATAAAGTAAAAAAATCACTTTGCTTCCCATAACTCCTGCTGAAATTGTGCATTTTGAGAAGAGTAAAATTCGTGATGGCAAAGCAACAGAACTAGAATCTGAAAAACAGCAAGTCATTAAGTTAAAATCACATTCGTTGCTCACAAATAAATCTGACCTTGCTGATTTATTCGATGCTAAGAGGATGTGCTATGCTTTAGTATGCAAAGAAGTCATGTTTCCACTTCATGAATTGTCTGTTGCATTGCCCCCTGCTGTCGCTAACCTTTTTGCAGGAGTTTTAGGATGTGTTTCCATCTGAGATTTCCCCTGGTTTACCACCCATGAGAAGCATTGAACACAAGATTGACTTGATTCTAGGAGCAAGTTTGCAAAATCGTGCAGCGTACAGGGAGAATCCAGAGGAGACTAAGGAAATTCAGCGACAGGTCCAAGATCTTTTGGACCGCGGGTACATTCGTGAAAGCCTTAGCCCTTGTTTCGTTCCTGTTCTTTTGGTTCCTAAAAAAGATGATAGTTGGCGCATGTGTGTTGATTGTCGAGTGATTAATAACATCACCATTCAATATTGTTATCCTATTCCTCGCTTAGATGACATGCTTGATGAATTAAGTGGTGCTATCATCTTCACAAAAATTGACTTGCGTAGTTGTTACCACCAGATTAGAATGACACTATGAGATGAATGGAAAACTGCATTTTAAACCAAGTTTGGACTTTATAAGTGGTTAGTCATGCCTTTTGGGTTAACTAATGCATCTAACACCTTTATGTGATTAAGGAACGAGGTTCTACATGCTTTCATTGGAAAATTTGTGGTGGTTTACTTCGATTCGATGATATCCTCATTTACAGCAAGTCATATGACGAACATCTTGATCATTTGCGTGCTGTTTTGAGAGATGCACACTTGTTTGGTAATCTTGAAAAGTGCATCTTTTGCACCAATCAAGTCTTTTTTATTGGCTATGTCGTTTCCTCGCAGGGAATTGAGATGGATGAGGCAAAAATTGAACCGATCACTAGCTGGCCAGCTCCAACAACCGTCACGCAGGTGTGTAGTTTTCTTGGTTTTGCGGGTTTTATCGCCACTTTGTACGGGATTTGAGCACCATTGCAGCACCTCTACATGAGCTAAGGAAGAAGGGAGTGCCATTTCGATGGGGCGAACAGCAGCAACAAGCTTTTGATGCTCTCAAATCGAAGCTTACACAAGCACCATTGCTGCAACTTCCTGATTTTGACAAGACCTTTGAGCTAGAATGCGATGCAAGCGGCATTGGTATTGGAGGCATTCTCATACAAGGAGGTAAACATGTTGCTTTATTTAGTAAAAAACTGCATGGTCCTTCTCCGAATTATTCTACTTATGATAAGGAATTGTATGCTTTAGTGTGAGTTTTACAAACTTGGTAACATTATCTTTGGTCTAAGGAGTTTGTCACACATTCCGATCATGAATCTTTGAAGTATCTTAAGTGTCAAACCAATCTGAATAAATGACATGCTAAATGGAATGATTTCATAGAGTATTTTCAATACATCATTAAGCATAAGAAAGGGAAGGAAAATGTCATTGTCGATGCATTATCTAGACGTATACTATGTTGTCCTAACTTGGTCATAAAATCTTTGGTTTGGAAACAATAAAAGCATTATATCCTACTGATTTGTACTTCAGAGATGCTTTTGAAAATTGTAGAGAAGAAAGAACTTGGAATAAATAAGTGTTGCGAGAGTGTCTCCTCTAGTGTGCTAACAAGCTATTGCGTTTCAGCTACCTCCGTTCGTCTATTACTTTTGTAGGAAGCACATAGAGGAGGTTTGATGGGACATTTTGGAGTGAAGAAAACTGAGGACGTTCTCTCCACACACTTCTTTTGGCCGAAGATGAGGCGTGATGTCGAGCGCTACGTGTCACGATGCATTACTTGCAATAAAGCTAAGTCTCTCCTTAATCCAAATGGTCTTTATATGCCTCTTCCTGTTCCTTGTGTACCTTGGGAGGATATTCCTATGGACGTTGTTTTGGGATTGCCTAGAACTAAGAGGGGAAAGGATAATATTTTTGTAGTTGTTGATCGTTTCTCCAAAATGGCACACTTTATATCTTGCCATAAGAATGATAATGCTTCACACATAGATGATTTGTTTATGACGGAAATTGTTCATTTACATGGTGTGCCAAACACTATTGTTTCTGATCATGATGCAAAAATTTTAAGTTATTTTTGGAGAACTTTTTGGTATAAATTGGGAACCAAGTTGTTGTTTTCACCTACATGTCACCCACAAACAGATGGACAAATTGAGGTAGTTAATCGTACTTTATACACTATGTTGCGGGTAGTCTTGAAAACAAATTTAAAGTTGTGGGGGGGGGTGTTTACCACATATAGAATTTGCTTATAACAGATTCGTTCACTTCACGATGAAGGTAAGTCCGGTCCAGGTAGTGTATGGTTTCAATCCTCGTGCTCCTATTGATTTACTACCATTGTCTCCATTTAAAACTATAAATTTGGATGCTACACAACCATATGAATTCATTCTTAAAATGCATAAAACTAAAAAGAAAAATATTGAAAGGATGAATAAAAAGTATAAGATTGCAGGTAGTAAAGGTATAAAAGAAGTAAAAATTGAACCGGGTGATTTGGTGTGGTTACATTTGAGAAAAGAGTGATTCCCTCACTTGAGAAAAACAAAACTTATGCCACGAGATGCTGGTCCTTTTAAGATTGTTGAAAAGATTAATGATAATGCATATAAGCTTGAGTTGCCTCACGATTTTGGGGTTAGTCCCACATTTAACATTTCAGATTTGCAACCATACTTGGGAGAAGAAGATGAACTTGAGTCGAGGACGACTCTAATTCAAGAAGATGAGAATGAGGAGGACATCACAACAGCAGACACGCACATTGAACTACAAGGACCAATCACAAGAGCACAAGTGTGATTACTAAACCAGCACGTGAACTCGTTTCTAACTGCCTACCCATGTGAATTTGAGAATGGATTGCTATGTAACAATTTAATTGTTATTAGGAACCATGGAGAAGATAAACAAGTGAGGGAAGGAGGCCTTGAGAATGTGGAGAACCAGCTGGGACGTCCACAAGTTGATGGAATCAGTTTACAACTCGGACTCGAGTTCAATTCGGAATCCAGGAGCAGTCCACCTTAAAACGGACGCCCAAGATGCATACAAACTCTAATTTTGACGTTCTACATATGCACGAAAATAGTATAAGATAAAATATCCAATGGATTTGGTCCCATCTCAAAAGTCCTTCGGAGTCATCGGGAATCGTCGAAACAAGTCGAGTTCAGATTTCCATCTGGTACTGCGCCACAGTATCAGGCCTTTGGGCCTTGTATCCTGTATGAGTCCATTAGGGACACGTCTAAGAGTGTTTTTGACGAACCCTAGCCTTTAAATACTGCAGCCGCCGGTCATATTTGGTGGATTTTGCTTAGATTAATAATATCACTATTATATGGTTTGTGAGACCCCAACTTCGTGATTTTCAGATCGTGTCTTCTATGTTCTTGCTTGTGTTCTCACTTGCACTTGCGGGGATTTGTCTTCATGGCTAGGTCAAGCGTGTGCAGCATGGTTTATAACCAATGGAGCAGTGGTGTAGTGTTTGTTGGGGTATTCGGGCTGCTCGAGTGTCGCGGATTATCAACGTCGAGTTCTCCACCCCAATCGACTTACCTTTCGGAAGATCGGACCAAAACTACTCATCATTATCCAGGTGGTCACCGATGACCGTGTACAGAGCCTGCATCTTGGTGCCAACGGAGTCGAGGGCGGGGAACGCCTGGCTCACCTCTTGCACCGGCTCCCCCGAGGACACGGGATTGAAGTCCAGGGGCATCAGTGCTGACTCGGCCCGACCTAGGAAATCCCAGACCTTACGCGCCTCAATCGTGCGCGAGGTCTGGAGCTCCTCTACCCTCTATTGTGCCGTCGCTAGCTCCTTCACTCCCCTCTCGGAGAACGGCCTCTCCTTCTCAGCTAGTGCCTTCTCCCCGGCATCCAGCTCCGAGGCGTGACGCTCCAGGGAGGACTCCTTGAAGATGGCGGCGAGCTCGCGCTCGAGGAGGGCTTGGCGCTCTTTCCCATGGCGCTCCCACTTCCTCACCATGTTAGCCTCGTGGCGGTCAAGGTCGTTGCCACGGGACTTCAGCTCATCCCGGTCCAACTGGAGCTTGCAGGAGGCCTCCTCCGCGTGCTTCTGTAGTTTCCGCTCTCGCTCAGACACGACGGTATCACGATGGGTGTGCACTAACCGTAGCTTCTCGCAGTGCTGATGCAAGAATGTCGGTGGCATGAGCTTCCTCGGCCTCCTTCAAGAGTGCTCGGGACTTGGCGTCGAGCAGCCAATTCGGATTCGCTCCTTCTCGAGCAACTTCTCCTCCTTAGCTAGGACCTCTTGCCTCCACTTCGCCTTGTCCTGTGCATTCTGATTCAGGAGCTTTAGTAGCTTCTCCCAGCCTTTAAGGCGTTGCCACTCCGTTCACAGCTTCTTCCACTCCCGGTCAAGTGCGCGCTGCATTTGATGGAGGCCGGAGTACGTTGCGCCCATGGTCTCAGGGAGGGAGACCGGTTTAGGCGTCGCCAAGGAGGGCTGCCCCACAACCATTTCCAGCTCCTCGTCGTTCGCTGGTGGAGCCATCAACACTAGAAAGGCCAACGAAGTCTCAGTTGAAGGCTCGGGGGGAAGACGCAACCTTGTCCGCTGATGCATCACTCTCAGAGGCTGGAGTGTTAGCGCTCCGAGGTGCCTTCGGTGCTACCTCTAGATCTGGTCCAGGAACAGCCTCCGACGCTGAGTCCCAGGCATCATAGACGGCAGGAGCGCCCTCATCTACAGGATGCTCGAGAAGAAGTGCAGTGTCAGGTTCTGCTGTCGGAGCCGCACTCGGTGTCGCCTCCGGTGTAGACCCTTGTGCACCACTGCGGGTGAAAGTGCATATGGGCATCCCTAGTGGATTTTGGTTGATTAATGACAAACAAATGAGATTCTAACAAAATTGTTGAGATGAGAGTAGGTTTCAAGATATGAGAAAGAAATCACAAAAAGAAAGGAGAATGAGGATCCAAAAGAAAAAGAGCTCAATATTTAAAAAGAGTAGATTTAATTTGTTAGGAGTGCGTTGGAGAAACACATCCCAAGAGCTCAAGTGACGAGATCGCACTCACTACACAAACTTCAGTGATAACGGACTAGTACGACATTGACCAGACTAGTTGAAAATCTCTCTGGATAAAAATAGACAAGTCCTCCAGGTGCGGACTTGTCTGGAGCTCTTCACATTTTGCACAAGAGCGAACTAGTCCGATATTGACCGGACTAGTTCAAAAATTCTCTGGATAGAAAACGAACAAGTCCTCCAAGTGTGGACTTGTCCTTAGTTCTTCATATTTGCACCAGAGCAGACAAGTCCGATATTAACCGGACTAGTCCGAAAACTCTTTGAGACAAAAATGGACCAGTCTGAACCGTAATAGACTAGTCCAGTACACTCAACACTTAGGGTTTTCACACACGCACATCGAACTAGTCCGGTGTCCAACAACGGACTAGTCTGCACTTCGCAAAACCTAACGGTAATTTTTGGAAACCCTTGTATAAATAGAGGTGCATGGCCATGTAACCCTAACTCTCAAACCCCTACGCTGTCACACCCTCCAAGAGCACAAAGACACCTCTCTCCACTCATTCTAAACCAAAAAGGATCAAATCTTTGAGGGTTAGGGATTGGATAAAGGAGAGAATTCGTTCTTCATGATCTTGAGCTCTTGGGTTTGATCTCTCGCCCACTCTCATTGATTATTGTACATCTTTTGAGTGTGTTTGGTGGTGTTCATTCATTGTATCTTTGGGGATCCCTCAACATGTGAGAAGGCCCCTTGAACGAGGTATTTACCCCTTGTGTGGTTAGTGATTGAGAATCGGCCTTCGTGGCGATTCAATGAGGGAAGGGTTAGTGAAGACTCTGTCCTTCGTGGACTCCTTAACAGGGACATAGATTCCTCCGTGGAATCGAACCTCGAGATGAATCTTGTCTCGCATGTTCTTGTTCTACATTTTGATCATATTTTAGGGTTTGCAAATTCTTATTTAATTTTCATTGAAACATTGTATTAAACTTGATACTTGCAATCTCATACTTCATCATCATAATATACTTAAGTTGTCAATTGCTTTCTGCTGCATAGAATACTAGAAGAAGAATTAAAGATTTACTTTCACATTCAAGTGCGCATATACAGTACTAGTCCGCATCATAACAAACTATCCCGGCCTCCCTGTATTTGATCTCTTTGCTAAGTGTTTCAGGTACCGATAAAAAATTCAAAAAGCCTATTCACCCCCCCTCTAGGCTACATTCAACTAGTATCAGAGCCAAACTCTTCAAAAGAGAATCACCGCTCGAAGAGACGATGTCCGAAATCAAGGGTGAAAATAAGGGCCCCAACCATGAGAAGGGTGATGATGAAGGAAACCAAAAACTAGAGAAACTCCTCAATGTCATTCAAGACTGTGAGGATGATAATGAGGAGATGCTTCAACTCAAGGCTCTTATGCGGAAGAAGGCACTCTCTCCAAAAGGGAAGAAGATTGAAGAAAATAAGCAAAAAGGGAGTAGTCACACAGACTACTCCCGAAATCCTTTTAACTATGAGCGCTTAAATTCTAATAGTCATTACTTGTCAATTCCTTTAGGCAAAGCACCATACTTTGATTGAAATGATTATTCAATGTGGAGACAACATGAAAATGCACCTTATATCTCTTAACCCAAGTCTTTGGCATATACTGTGTATAGGGCTAGATATTCCCGATGATGATGAAGAGCTAACTCCGGATCAAGAGCAAGCTATTCATCGAAATGCTCAAGACACAGCTGTAATCACCTAATCATTGAGCTAAGACGAGTTCACCAAAGTGGATGGACTCGAAGTTGTCAAGGAAATTTGGGACACTCTCAAAACCGCACATGAAGGTGATCGTCATGTACGTGAAGCTAAAATTGAGATGATTGAAGGTGAATTGGGAAGGTTTGCTATCGAAGAAGGTGAATCACCCCAAGAGATGTACAATCGACTGAAATCTCTCATCAACAAAGTCCCAGCCTATGGTAGCAAGAAGTGGACAGATCATGAAGTGGTCAAATTGATTCTTAGAGCATTTATGACTCGAAATTTGACACTCTGCTCCATGATTAGAGAAAGTCCCGGGTTTCACAAAATGACCCTGGACGAACTTCTTGGCAAAATCATCAAGTTTGTAATGATGGAGAAGGAAGCCAAGTATGTTAAGGAACTTGTCGACCTTACCTCAGCAAAGAAGAGAGGAGTTGCTCTAAAGGGAACATGCAAGCCCGCACCAAAAGAAACTCGAGAAGCTCCTGAGCAAGATGATGGTGATGATGAAAGCACTAATGTTGATGAAGAAGACATGATCTTGCTCATCAAAAACTCCAAGAAAATAATGAGAAGAAGAAAGGGTGGCAGTTCAAGTGAAGGAAGACATAAGGACAGGCAAAGATCCAAGATAAGATGCGCATGCTATAATTGTGGATAATATGATCATTTCATAGTGGATTGCCCACATGAAGACAATAAGAGGAAGAGTAAAGACAACAAGCATCAACAAAAGAAAATATTCAAGAAAAAGAAGCAATATGACCAAGCACATCTAGGAAAGGAGTGGGACTCCAATAATGAGTCCTCATCTGAAGAAGAAGAAGAGGACATGGCCACTATAGCTATCAAGAAGCCTACCATGAAGTCCACTCTCTTCCCAACTATGGGAGCATGGAAGGACACCAACCACACATGCCTAATGGCCAAGGAAATAAAAATAAAGGTTAAAACTAAATCTTCCTCCTTGCATTCCTTTACTAGTGATATTGATAATTCTAATGATGATGAAGAGATACTTAGAGGTTTAGATAAAAATATTGTAGCTAAAATAAAAATTCTAATGGATGAGATTGTTGATAAGGAGGAGCTATTCAATTGCCAAGAAGATATGATCATTCTCCAAAAGGAGAAATATCTTGAGATTGAAAAGCTTCATGAGCTTGAAAGGAGCGAAGTAAATCACTTGAACTTGAGTTAGCTTCAAGCAAGGAGACTTGTTTGAAGTTAAAAGACTCAAACATCGCTATCAAGGATGAACTTGATAACTTAACCAAAGTTAACAAGATTCTTGAGATGCAAGTTGAGTCACTCAAGCAAAGTGGTTCTTCATCCTCTTTAAGCTCACCTTCTCAACATATTGAATCTAAAACTGTCATAACTTGTACATGTGCTAAAAGTAACACTAACTTGAAAGAAAAGTCAAACTTGACAAAATACAAACATCGCTCCCAAAGTGGCATGTTTGACAAGGAGAAGGTCAAGTATGCACGCAGTGCATACTTGGTCATAAGACCTCCTAATGTTAAACATGGCATTGGGTATTCTCATGGTGAAAGGCAAAACACTAGAAGCCACAAGAATGGCAAGGATTGTATTGTTTTTGTCAAGGGAAACTCTTCCCAAGTTGGAAAATATAATAATGTTGATAAATTTAACATCGTGAACTCATATGAACAACAAATCTTGTTTAGAATCTTTGATGCTTCATATGTGCTTATGAAGAATAGTTTTGGAAAATTTTATGCTAAAAATTTTGGGTTGCGCCATGAGAACACCAAGTCTCGTGTGTGGGTGCCCAAGTCACTTGTCACTAACCTCAAAGGACCCAAGCAAGCTTGGGTACCTAAGATCAAAGCATAACTTCCTTTTGTAGGCATATGCATCCGGTGGAGCAAAATGGGTGCTAGATACTGGATGCACAAATCACATGACCGGAAAAAGAATCGTGGAGTACGAACAAAATGAAGACTGAGGTGAAGGCATCTATTTTGGTGATAATAGTCAAGGAAGGGTGCTAGGTACCGGTAAAATAGCAATTTCATCACAACATACACTTTCTCATGTTTTACATGTTGATTCCTTAGATTATAACCTCTTGTTTATATCTCAACTATGTGACAAAGGTTATAATTATTTATTCACTAATGAGAGTGTGACCATCTCTAGAAGAAGTGATAACTCTGTTGAATTCAAGGGTGTGTTAAAGGAAAAAATTTATCTAGTTGATTTCAACAAAGATAAAGCCGAACTTGACACATGCTTGATTGCAAAGACTAACATGGGTTGGTTGTGGCATAGACGGATAGCACATGTTGGTATGAGGAATCTACAAAAATTTCTAAAAAGCGATCACATTCGAGGTTTGAAGGATGTTGCTTTTGAGAAAGACGGGCCTTGTAGCGCGTGTCAAGCCGAGAAGCAAGTAGGATCACCCCACCCTTCGAAGAATGTCATGACTACAACAAGACCACTTGAGTTCCTCCACATGGACCTATTCAGTCCAATTGCTTACATAAGCATAGGCGGTAATAAATATGGTTTAGTCATTAACCATGATTTATCACACTTCACCTGGGTTTTCTTTTTGCATGATAAGACAGAAACTCAAGGAACACTCAAGAAGTTTCTCAGGCGAGCTCAAAATGAATTCTCATTGACAATCAAGAACATACGAAGTGACAATGGAACAGAGTTCAAGAATACTCAAGTTGAGGAGTATCTAGATGAAGAAGGAAAAAAGCACGAATTTTCAGCACCCTACTCTCCTCAACAAAACGGGGTAGCCGAAAGGAAGAATAACACTCATTGAGATGGCAAGGACAATGCTAAATTAATACAAGACTTCGAACTGGTTTTAGGCCGAAGCGGTTAACACCGCTTGTCACGCCATAAACCAATTATATCTTCATCGTTTACTCAAGAAAACCTCATATGAACTACTCACTGGTAACAAACAAAATATTTCATACTTTTGATTTTTTGGTTCAAAATTTTATATTCTAAACAAGAAGCCTAGGACCTCGAAGTTTGCCTCGAAGTCTGATGAAGGTTTCTTGCTTGGCTATGATTCGAACTCCTACGCTTATCGTGTCTTCAACAAAGTCTCTGGACTTGTTGAAGTAGCACGTGATATAGTGTTCGATGAAACTAATGGCTCTCAAGTAGAGCAAGTTGATGAGTGTGTGCTAGATCAAGAAGAATCTCCATGTCAAAAATTGAGAAGAATGGCACTCGGCGATATTTCGACCACAAGCATTACGTCAAAATCCAAGTGAAGAAAATGAACCACAAATAGAGGAAAATGCTCAAGGGGGAGCTTCCACACCAGATCAACCTCAAGCAGATCAAGATAATCAAAAACAATAATGAGGGAAACTATCTAGGAGGAGACGAAGAAGATGATGATCATGATAATTCAAGACCACAAGTGCCACATCCAAGAGTACACCAAAGCATACAAAGAGATCACCTCGTCGACAACATAATTGGTGACATCCAAAAGGGAGTGACAACACGATCTCTTATAGCTAATTTATTTGAATACTATTCTTTTGTGTCCTCCTTAGAACCATACAGGGTTGAAGATGCACTAAGAGATCCTGACTGGGTGATAGCGACGCAAGAGGAATTAAACAACTTCAAGAGGAACGAAGTATGGGAACTTGTTGAAAGACCAAAGTCCAACATCGTCGGCACTAAATGGGTCTTCCATAACAAACAAGATGAACACAGAGTGGTAACAAGAAACAAGGCATGACTTGTGGCCAAAGGTTACTCACAAGTCGAATGTTTGGATTTCGACGATACTTTTGCTCTCGTAGCTAGGCTTGAATCAATTTGTATATTACTTGCATATGCTACTCATCATGATTTCAAGTTGTATCAAATGGACATCAAAAGCGCCTTCCTCAACGGACCGGTCAACGAGGAGGTGTACGTGGAGCAACCCCCTGGGTTTGAAGATCAAGAGTACACTAACCATGTATTCAAACTGCGTAAGGCTCTCTATGGCCTCAAACAAGCTCTTAGAGCTTGGTATGAGTGCCTTAGAGATTTTCTAGTTGAAAATGGCTTCAAAATTGGTAAAGTTGACTACACCTTGTTTACCAAGCACTTTGATGATGATCTATTCATGTGTCAAATCTATGTCGATGATATCATATTTGGTTCAACTAATAAATCTTTTTGTTAAGAATTTAGTAAAATCATGACAGATAGATTTGAGATGTCCATGATGGGAGAGTTGAGATACTTTTTGGGATTCCAAGTGAAAAAACTAAAGGAAGGAACGTTCATAAGCCAAACAAAGTATACCCAAGACAATCTCAAGAAATTTGGCATGGACAAAGTGAAGCCCATAAAGACTCCCATGGTGACAAATGGACACTTAGACCTTAATGAAGATGGACCTAACGTAGGTCAAAAGGTATACCGCTCCATGATTGGCTCTCTACTTTATTTATGTGCATCTAGGCCTGATATAATGTTGAGTGTATGTATGTGTGCAAGATTTCAAGCCAATCCAAAGGAATGTCATTTGATAGCCGTAAAAAGGATCTTGCCATATTTAGTTCATACAACCAACCTAGGCCTTTGGTATCCTAAAGGTTCAAAATTCAATCTCATTGGATACCCTGATGCGGATTATGCTAGATGCAAGGTGGATAGAAAAAGTACTTCAGGAACTTGCCAATTCTTGGGTAGGTCCCTAGTTTCTTGGTCCTCCAAGAAAAAAAAACTCCATTGCCTTGTCCACAGCTGAAGCGGAGTATGTTACAGTCGGGAGTTGTTGTGCACAACTACTTTGGATGCGACAAACTATAAGGGACTACGGCTACAATATGAATTGTATTCCGCTCCTTTGTGATAATGAGAGTGCGATTAAAATTGCACATAACCCTGTTGAGCACTCTAGGACCAAACACATTGATATCCGGCATCATTTTTTGAGAGACCATTCAATCAAAGGGGGCATAGCCATTTCTCATGTCAAAACTGAGAAACAACTAGCCGATATCTTCACCAAGCCACTTGATGAAAAATGCTTTTGTGTGCTTCAAAATGAACTAAATATCCTTAATGCTCGGAATGTGGCTTCAAACCTTGCATATCTGAATGCTAACTTCTTCAAAATCAAGATTTTCAAAGAAAACTCATCTTTCCTTGATTTTTCCTAAAAACTATGTTAATTATTAGATCTTGATGAATTATGGTCATAGCTTGATTGTTGACTGTTTATTACCATAATTCATTAAGATTTGGTCATGTAATACTTTATGCTCTAACAATGCTTATGTCTTTATGCTCTACCTCTTTTAAGACTCCTTTATGCATTTGGTCATGTAATACTCCTATTATGCACTTGGACATATAATTTGTGTTCTCTATGATCTATGCATTATGCTCTAAAGTTGCTATGTGTAATTGATAATCTTTGTGATGTTATGATTATGCTTTTCACTTCATTCACATCAAAATTCTTGCTCACACACACATAGGTTTGCACCCCACCATAAAGAGTGCACATATGAGTAGTACTTCTACAATCACAATTTTTCTCAAAACTCATATGTGCACACTCTATGAAAATCTGAATTTCTCATCATATGTGTGTAATTTCAATATGTTGTCATCAATCATAAAAAAAGGGGAGATTGAAAGTGCATCTAGGCATCCCCGGTTGGTTGTGGTTGGTTAATGACAAACAAATGAGATACTAACAAAATTGCTGAGATGAGAGCGGGTTTCAAGAGATGCGAAAGAAATCACAAAAAGGAAGGAGAATGAGGATCCAAAAGAAAAAGGGCTCAAGATTTGAAAAGAGTAGATTTAATTTGTTAGGGGTGTGTTGGAAAAACACATCCCAAGAGCTCAAGTGATGAGATCGCACTCACTGCACAACTTCAGTGATAACGGACTCGTCCGATATTGATCGGACTAGTCAGAAATCTCTCTGGATAAAAACAGTCAAGTCCTCCAGGTGCGGACTTGTACACAGCTCTTCACATTTTGCACAAGAGCGGACTAGTCCGATATTGACCGGACTAGTCCAAAAATTCTCTGGATAGAAAACTGACAAGTCCGCACTTGGTGGACTTGTCCTTAGTTCTTCACATTTGCACCAGAGCGGACAAGTCCGATATTAACCGAACTAGTCCAAAAACTCTCTGAGACAAAAATGGACTAGTTACCACCGTAACAGACTAGTCTGGTACACTCAACACTTAGGGTTTTTCACACACGCACACCGGACTAGTCCCGTGTCCAACAACGGACTGATCTGCACCTCACAAAACCTAACGATAACTTTTGGAAACCCTTGTATAAATAGAGATGCACGGCTAAGTAACCCTAACTCTCGAACCCTATGCCGTCACACCATCCAAGAGCACAAAGACACCTCTCTCTGCTCATTCTAAACCAAAAAAGATCAAATCTTTAAGGATTAGGGATTGGATAAAGGAGAGAATTCGTACTTCACGATCTTGAGCTCTTGGGTTTGATCTCTTGCACACTCTCATTGATTATTGTACATCTTTTGTGTGTGTTTGGTGGTGTTCATTCATTGTAATCTTTGGGGAGCCCTCAACTTGTGAGAAGGCCCCTTGAACGAGGTATTTACCCCTTGTGTGGTTAGTGATTGAGAATGGGCGTTCGTGGCGATTCAACGAGGAAAGGGTTAGTGAAGACCCGGTCCTCTGTGGACTCCTCATCGGGGACGTAGATTCCTCCATGGAATTGAACCTCAGGATAAAATCTTGTCTCGCATATTCTTGTTCTGTGTTTTAATCATATTTTAGGGTTTGCAAATTCTTGTTTAATTTTCATAGAAACATTGTATTAAACTTGATAGTTGAAATCTCATACTTCATCATCATAATATACTTAAGTTGTCAATTGCTTTCCGCTGCATAGAATACTAGAAGAAGAATTAAAGATTTACTTTGACATTCAAGTGCGCATATACCAGACTAGTCCGCACCATAACGGACTAGTCCAGCCTCCGTGTATTTGATCTCTTTGCTAAGTGTTTCAGGGATCGATAAAAATTCAAAAAGCCTATTCCCCACCCACCTCTAGGATACATTCAGCAGTGGGCAATGTCGCCACCAGGGACAACCGCGTCTGCTGCTGCACTGGTTTTGAACGCTGGAGGGTCGGTGTACCAGGCGGCCTCATGAGTCGGCTCACACACTGGACCTTCGGTGCCACCAGAAGCAGGAGTGCCCTACCATGCCGCCTGATTAGGAGAAGGTGTCGCACCCGCTTGTGATTCCCTACAAAACAAGAACCATATCCAATCAAACAAAAAAAACAATGAAGGTAACAAGGCAAGACCTAGCAAGTGCGACTTACTGTGGACACTGGCAGCTCCAACAGGCTCGGAGTCCCACTTTGCGCGGAGGGTTGGAGCCATCTGATCCTGCTGTCGCGGCATACCCTTGCACTGACGGCTTAAGGGCCGGAGGTGTGGCGTGCATCTTCGTTGCGCCCGCCAACGCAGACCCAGCGGCATCATCACCAGAGCAGCGACCAACGTCCTTCGTCGCACCCCTGGCAGTGGTGCTCATGGCCCGGGGGTCCTTTATGATGAGTTGCGTCCAACGCTACAGTTCTGACTGATGCATCGACGGAACTGCCTTTGGACCTTCTCGCCAGGCCCCCGTCGAGGATTGTGGCAATGTCAGCCAGCACAGTCAGGAATGCGACATCAGCAAAGCCATCGCTAGCGCTGGGCACCGAGTCATCGATGAGGCCGCCTACAACCTGAGGCTCCTCGACTCGGCATTGTGAGATTGGGGTGTCGTCCCAATGCTCCAGCCTCCTCTTCTTTTGAGCTGGAGGGACGGGAACCTTGCTCGAAGCACCATCGTCCCTTGGTGGAGAGCGCGGACGCACCTCGGCACACTGGCTAGAAGCATCAGAGCCCTTCGGCTGTGTGCGGGGGCGCTTCTTGGACACGGGGTCGAACACCGGCTCCTTCCCCTTCCCCTTGTCAAAGTCTGACGCCTTCTCCTCCCTATTATCAGAGTGCAGGGTAGGCACAGACCCCTGCGCGCTCCTGGCGTTGTCCAGGCCACGGATGACCACTCTCCAGAACGCATCTCCCACGTGTCGAGGAGCGAGGTCGAGATCGTCCAGAGTTGGCATCTCCCTCAACAGCTTTGACCTCAACACCTAGTCCATTAAGAGCGGTATGCAAGACGGAGGCCGGGTGACAAGATCCTCATTCACCAGGTCGCATCTCACGTTCGCCAGCATCCGGTCCAGCATCTTCGTACTCAGGCTTGATCCGATGTCGGTCTACAACCGATTGAGGTCGTGCTCTTCGGTGTACAACCAAGCTTGACGAACTCGCTGCTGGAGAGGGGTGATGCGAAGGGACAAGAAGTCCGCCAGCACCATCAACGAGGTCAGACCCTTCTTAGTCAAGGTTCATATCCTCGCCTAACTGGGTCGTACTCCTTCTGCAGCTCGGGGAACTCCTCCCAGAAAACATGCTTGGTGGTCGAAGCTTTTGTCGACAAGTCCAAGAGGATGGATGTCGGCCTTCACGATCACCCAATTATCCCTCCAATGCTCCCACCTGGCGGGGTTGAAGATCTTGCTTTGATGCTGGAAGTAGTAGCCTCCGAGCTGGTTTGTCCCTCTCCCGGTGGACCTCAACATGAAGAAGTGTTGGAACAGCTTCATCGACATGCGGGCTCCCATGAACATCTCAAAAAGGTGGACAAGGACAGCCACCAGTGCGAAGGAGTTCAGGGGCGGGTGGTGCAGTTGGAGGTCGTAAACCTCCAACAGCATCAGGAAGAACAAGAACTCTAGGAGAGCAAACCCCGCCAGCACATACGATACCAACAACATGATCTCGCCATGCTGCAAGTCGAAAAACGGAATTGTCCCGCACCAGATACACCATTTCTTCTCCTCCGCATGCTATCTGAGCAGCCGCCTCACTGGCCTTAGGCCCTCGCTCCTTTCGATGCGAGGGGGACAGAGACTGGATGCCATCAGAGCAAGAGGCGAGTTGGATTTTGGCAAAGGTTGAGAGATCAGGCGTAAAGGTGGAAGAAAGAAAGTTCGAGCACCAGGAAGCGAATGGAGAAGAAAATGCCTTTGCCTGCAAAGGTTACCCTTTACCCACTTCTGCGACGCTTAGGATCACCTCGTGCGAGCCGCCCGGTCCACTTACACCCCGTGCAACCCACATTGCCAATGACAGGAGGGACCCAGGTCATCTGTCAAATAGCGTGGGCTGACCGGACGGTAACTTAAAGGGGCAACTTGAACAGTTTCTGAGGAAGTTGCGCAGTGGAAGTACAGCAATCGTATCAGGAATTGTCATGGTTAAAGTCCTGGATCGTGCAAAGATCATGTTGCCATGGCCCATTAGCTAGACTCGACCACATTTCTGTGGCATCAGGGGTGCGCTGCCCATTCAACTGCCCAGATACAAGATCAAAAAGGTTGTGCGGTAAGCCGATATGAAGGCCCCACTTGCGGGATCGCCGCCTCCCCCTAGGTGGGCCTAGGGCCACTGTCGGTACCCTGCAGACCGGGTACCCCCTCGTACAAGCAAGAAGCGGCTCTACACCCTCCCCCCTGCTGAGGTAGAGTCTAGGGCTAAATGTGTCCTGCGGGGTTGGACCCTGCCTTTCCTCAGAGGCGGTCTATGGCATCGTCACGTGTCCCAAGGCTCCAAACCCTACCTCTCCGTTCATGCAGGCTCCAGCACTGCCACGTGTCCTACGAGGCTAAACCATGCCCCTCCTCAGAGGCGGGCTCAGGCATCGCCTCATGTCCCAAGGCTCCGGACCCTGCTTCCCCGCTGAGGCGGACTCTAGTACCTCCATGTGTTTTCCATAGAGGTGGGCTCCAGCACCACCACGTGTCCCAAGGATTCATACCTTGCCAACCCGCTGAGGCGGTCTCTGGCACCGCCACGTGTCCCAAGGCTCCAGACCACGCTACCCCGCTAAGGCGGGCTCCAGCGCCGCCACGTATCCTATGGCACCAAACCTCACCTCACTGTTGAGGAAGGCTCCAGAGCTGTCACGTGTTGCTACGTACCTTGAAGCCCATTGAGGGCGGTAGGCGGCAAGAGTAAATGAAGTTATGCCCTGTCTAGTCGCACATTTCAGACTCGCGCCTTCCCCAGGCGCACAGGCATGGCGCACGCTCCTGTCAGGTGTTGTTGTAAGACCTATACATGCTGAATACATTGGCTTGTAGTGAATACACTTGGCTTTGATGATAAAAGTTTTGAATATCACCAAAACACTTTTTTATCAAGGTCCGACTCTAGCTCTGAGCTACAGGAAGGTCCGACGGTAGGTCCGGATCGGTTTGGGTAGCTCCGGTTACGTTCAATGCTAGGTCCGACTAGCTTTGGTCAGCTCCGATGAGTTTTGTCTTTAGCTCTGACATGTCTTTGATAGCTCCGACGTGTTTTTGCTAAGCTCCGAGTTGATTTTTCTAGCTCCGGCTTTTGGGTTTACTAGTTCCGACTAGTTCTGGTAAATTCCGGCGCTAGGTCCTGCTAGTTTTTGGTAAGCTCCGGCGGGTGCTTTACTCTACTAGTTTTGGTAAGCTCTGGCGGGTGCTTTACTCTACTAGTTTTGGTAAGCTCCGGCTCAAGCTCCGGGTTGCTCTGGCAAGGTCCAGAACTTGACCGCAATGTTTCTGTTTTTCATTTGCAATGTTTCGTACTTGCTTTACATTGTTGGAAAGATTGCTTAGTATTCATTTGCTAAGTTTTTGGTGCATTTTGGTTGATATGGATGATATTGTGTTACTGTGGTTTTGCAACATGCTTATGTGAGGTTCTCACGTAAGGTGCTGTGTTCGGAACTAACTTGAGTCAAGTCGAGGACTTGGGCTCGTATGGATTGGTTGTTTATTCATGTGCAGGTGTTGCTTGAGTTCAAGACATGGTTGGTGACGGGATCCATTGGACTAGTCTCAGGGAGGAGATGAGTTTCCAATAACCAAATTCAGGAGGAATTGTGGTTGAGCTGATCAGGAGGTTGCGCAGCATGATTGAATCAGGAACAATGCATATGAAGGTATCGTGGACGTCATTGGAAGATGTTTGCACATGTGCAAGGAGTGCATGGATGTGGCTACATGGTTCCGAGACGTGATGAAGAGATGTGGACGTAAAAAGTTGGTCGAAAAGGTCCAACCGACTAGGTTATGGACTCAGGCTGCGGCTGAGTCGGGTTTGACTCAAATATGGAAAGATTTGAGTTGGTTATGATAGGATTTCGTGTGGGTCACGAATTTGAGTTGTTTAGGAATGTGGGATACATCCCTAAGGTGTTTGGAAGTCTTAAGATTACTTCTATCTGCGTATAGAAGAATCCTAAGCAGTTATGGAAAGTTATGATTCGTGAACAGAGTAGGATTAGGTTCCTGATCTGAGTTGAGTTGGCTTTCGAGCTGGTTATATAATCAAGGGAGCCCAGAGCTCGTGGTGCATGACTTTGGGGCTGTTCCTCTTGTTTTCTATTGAATAAAATTCGTAGTTTGAAGGAACTTTTGTGCCTTGTTCGTCAGACTTGTTCCAGACAAGTTTTACTCGTCGAGTTTCTGGACAGCACTACCTTTCGTCGGTGGTTTTATCATAACTCGAGTTTTACAGATCCAATTGACGTGATTCTTTTTGGGTTGTCTTCAAAACTTGATTATCTATCATCTGTCAGAATTTCACAGTCATTGTTTGTGGTCTATGATCTACACGAGTTTCTTTGCAGCGTTCCAGAACTGTTTTTTTCTCGGGTAGGGCAGTTTGACCTTTGTTTGATCTTTCGATCATAACTTGAGTTTTTCTCGATGGATTTGAGTGATTCTTGTTGTGTTGTCTTCGTGACTTGATTCTCTCTGATATATATCACTTTTGTCATGGTGAAACACGTTTATATTAGTATCACACACGATTTCTTTAACATATCGTTTTCTGCCAAAGGGGTTGGGGTTTAATTGTTTCCGCTGCGTAAGATTTTTTTAAATCTACCATTCACCCCCCCCCCCCTCTGGTAGCTTTTCACGTGCTCTTCGATCCTACAATTGGTATCGGAGCCACGGTTCTCTAATCTTTTTGATTTGCGCGTGTTTTTGACTAATCATCATGGAGAAGTACTCTGCCAAACCTTGTGTGTTCGCTGGTATTGATTTCCAGGTTTGGAAGGCACGCATGGAGGCTTTCATCCAGGCACAAGGCACTGCAATATGGGAGAAGGTATACAAGCCTTACAAAGTACCATCAAACAATCAAGTTACATATACAAATCTGAGAGATGTCGACAACAACAACAAGGCTCGGAACTTGATCATACAAGGATTAACTCAAAGCGACTTCGACCGTGTTGCACACCTCCGATCTGCATACGATGTGTGGAAAGCGCTTTGTGACTACCACAAAGGATCCAACACGATCAAAGAGGTAAGGCAAGACATGTTCAAAAAGGAATACATGCGCTTCGAGATGTAACCCGATGAGTCTATTGATGACCTTTTTGCTCGCTTTAATAAAATTCTCGGCAACTTGCGTAGTGTCAATGTTAATTTTTCAGATGCTGAAAATGCTAGGCAATTGCTAAGTGCATTAGATATGTCAATTTGGGAGATGAAAGTCACATCTATTCGTGAATCTACTGTCATGAGTTCACTTACATTAGATGTACTCTATTCTAAACTAAAAACTCATGAAATTGACATCCTAGCACGTAAGAACCCAAATAAGTCTATTGCATTTGTTTCACAACATGATATGTCTAGCTCCGGCCAATCATCATCTTGCAATACTCTTGCTTTGTTGTCCTCACTAACCCTGGAGCAGATCGAAGAATTTCCAGAAAAGGAGTTGGCACTCATCTCTACTAGATTCTCAAAACCATTGCAAAATGTGAGAACTAGAAGGAGAGGAAGCTCTGGACCTCAACGCTGTTTTGAATGTGGTAAAACAGGACACTTTCGTACAGAATACCCTAACCTTTCAGGTCCGACCACCTGGGAAGAAAAACAAAGCAAGTTTCAGACCTCCTCTGGAAATTCCAACAAGAAGAAGAAAGGTACCATAGGACGCAAGATGATCAACAGTTTCATCACCGCGCTTCAAGAGTTCAGTTCAAATGACGTGGACATTGGAAGTGATGAAGATGAAGATGATTTGGCAAACTTGTGCTTTATGGCGGGCAAGTCAAGATCAAGTATGGAGGAGGCAGAACACAACAGCGACAATGAAGAGGTATGTCCTACGTGCGAAGAAATGTGTGATGCTATTTCTCGTGCCACTATTATTGTTAAGAAAAAGGACAAAAATCTTAGGGATAGTGCTGTTAAAATTGAATCACTAGAATCGGAAATCAACCGTTTAAAAACTTTGATTCCTAGTGATGATGCATGTTCCTCATGTGATTTAATATATGAACAATTGTCCTCATTAAGAAGTGCGCACACCTCCACACTTGATAAACTTGAGTTAGAAATTCAAAAGAACAAAGAGCTTGCTGCACTTAATGATAAAAACTTGAAAGATGCTAGCTGTTCTACAATTGATTTGCATTGTTCTACTTGTGATGATCTTGATATGAAACTACAGGATGCTATGAATGAAATTTCTATATTGAACAATGATTTACGTTCTCATGAAGTTAAATTTTGTTCCAATTGCAAACTAAAAGGAAAAAACTTCATGTGAAAACTGCCTTGATCTATCCAATAAACTTGATGACATGCATAGGACATTAGATCGGTTTTGTAAGGGGCATAAGAACCTAAACTTACTGCTAAATTCTTCCAAGTCTTGCAATGATAAAACTGGTTTAGGTTTTGATTCTCATGCTCATTCTAAGGCGCATCCACCTAAAATTGTAAAGTCATTAGGAAGTGGTTTGATTCAAACAGTTCCTAAACAAAAAGGAGTGGTTTTCAAATCTGCAGGAGTGTTGTCTCATTCGGTTTCAAATAAAAATATTGCTTGCTCATCTAGACATGAACACAAAGTTAAATTTCATTGTACCTTCTGTGGTAGAGATGGTCATGTCATAGATTTTTGTTATAGACTAGCTAAACAACATAAAAGGGAAAGAATGGTTGCTAGATCTCATAACTTTCATGCAAAATTTGCTGCACACATTGAACCGAATGTACAACCTCCTGTTTTGAGTCAAAAACATTCAAAGTTTACCTCCAAACCTTCTGTTTTTTGCCTCCAGAGCTACTGATTTTTGTGCTACACAAGTAACACCTTATAGGACAGTAGTTAAGAATAAAAAATCTCAAACTTTGACTCATAAACCTGCTATTTTGTCTCAGCTTTCGCGTGTTTTTCCTACTGCACGTCGCGTGACTCAGTACTAGATTCCTAAATGCCTTTTGACTAACCCCAGTATTGAGTCATCGACGTATTGTGCTTCTATGTAGGTTACACGTTTGAGGAAGGAGAACATTTGGATTGTGGATTCAGGTTGCTCACGTCACATGACCGGTAACAAAGATTGGTTCTCCTCCCTCTCTTTTGTGTCACGTGTAGAGAATGTTACTTTTGCCGATAATTCTTCAACTCCTATAATTGCTAAGGGTTCGGTTAGAGTAAATGATCACTACACTTTGAAGGATGTGGCACTTGTCAAAAATTTGAAATACAACTTGCTTTCTGTTGCACAATTGCTAGAAGAAAATCTAGAAATTATTTTCAATAAAAATTGCTGCAAAGTTGTAGGTTCAAATAGTGAGCTTATTTTTAACATGTCTCAGTTTGGAAGAGCTTTTAAAGCTGATTTTGACATGTCTTCCTCTAAGCATTGGTGTCTAGTTGCTAATGATTCAAAGTACTTATATTTTTGGCATCGTAGACTTGGTCACGTAGGCTTTGATCACCTAACGCGTGTTAGTGCTCTTGATCGCATACGTGGGCTGCCTAAGCCTAAAGGGGACAAAGAAATTGTGTGCTCTTCTTGTAGACATGCTAAGATGGTTGCAGGTTCACATACTCCTCTCACAATGATCATGACAACTGAACCATGTCAACTTTTGCATCTTGACACCGTGACCTTCACGTGTTCAATCCTTCAGAGGTAAATGGTATGTTCTTATTATCGTTAATGATTATTCTAGATACTCTTGAGTTTACTTTATGGCATCTAAGAATGAAGTTTTTAGTCACTTTAGAACTTTATTTCTTAGATTATCAATTGACCACCCAGGATCATTAAAATCAATTAGAAGTGATAATGGAACTGAATTTAAAAATCAATCTTTTGATCACTTTTGTGCTGAAAATAGAATAGATCATCAATTTTCTTCACCATATGTACCTCAACAAAACGGTGTTGTAGAAAGAAAGAACAGAACCTTAGTTGAGATGGCTAGGACTATGCTTGATGAATATCAAACTCCTAGGAAATTTTGGGCTGATGCGTTAGCAACCGCTTGTTATGTCTCAAATCGTGTTTTCTTACGTGCTAAGCTAGGTAAAACATCATATGAGCTCCGGTTTGGACATAGGCCTAGTGTTACACATTTTCGGGTCTTTGGTTGCAAATGCTTTGTTAAGAAACATGGTAATCTTGATAAATTTGAACCTAGATCCATTGACGGCATGTTTCTTGGTTATCCATCTCATACTAGAGGCTACCGTGTGCTTTTACTTGACACTAACAAAATTGTGGAGACTTGTGAAGTGTCTTTTCATGAAGCTAGCTCAGGTACTAGCTCAAACATTGCAGGTTCAGATCCATATCCGCAGGGGGAGAGCATTTTCATTGAAGATGAGGAAGAATTGGAGTTGCTGCCAGAAAATTCAGCAGCTAAAGACTTTGGTTTAGCTCCGGATGTTAATTCTCAACCAGCACCGACAACCATCAATGCTGATTCAAATCATCCTCAAGCCACAAGCTCATCGATTTGTGATGAACATGAAGAAGAAGAAGCTTGTGAGACGTATGTTCCCCTACGATTTTACAAAGATCATCCCCCACAACAGATGATTGGAAGCTTGCACGAACGAGTCACACGGTCCAGGTTTTGCGATCCAAACTCTTATGCTCATTCTGCTTTTGTTGCTTCTTTTGAACCCAAATATATATCACATGCACTCACTAATGAATCTTGGATTATTGCGATGCAAGAAGAGTTAGAAAATTTTGAAAGAAATAATGTTTGAAAACTTGTACCTCCACCTCAAGGTCACACTTTAATTGGAACTAAATGGGTATATAAAAATAAACAAAGTGAGGATGGGGTTGTGGTTAGGAATAAGGCTAGGTTGGTTGCTCAAGGTTTCACTCAAGTTGAAGGTCTAGATTTTGATGAAACTTTTGCTCCTGTCGCTAGATTAGAAGCCATAAGAATTTTGTTAGCTTTTGTAGCATCTAAAGGTTTTAAGTTATATCAAATGGATGTTAAAAGTGCTTTTCTTAATGGCTACATAGATGAGGAGGTTTATGTCAAACAACCACCGGGTTTTGAAAATCCAGATTTTCCTAATCATGTTTACAAACTGTCCAAAGCCTTATACGGTCTCAAACAAGCCCCTAGAGCATGGTATGATAGGTTAAGAACATTCTTACTTGAAAAGGGGTTTACCATGGGCAAGGTTGATAAAACTTTTTTTGTGCTTAAGCATGGCAATGACTCATTATTCGTTCAAATGTATGTGGATGATATTATCTTTGGTTGTGCTTCTCATGATCGTGTGTCCAAGTTTTCAGCAATGATGAGTTCCGAATTTGAAATGAGTATGATGGGTGAACTCACTTACTTTTTGGGGCTGCAAATCAAGCAAACCAAGGAGGGTACCTTTGTGCATCAAACGAAGTATACCAAAGACCTCCTAACGCGCTTCAACATGGACAAAAGCAAGCCTCTTTGGACACCAATGGGAACAGCAACAATACTTGAACTTGATGAAGATGGTGAATTCGTTGATCAAAAAGAATATAGAAGCATGATCGGATCACTTTTGTACCTCACGGCATCAAGACTGGACATACAATTCAGCGTATGTCTTTGTGCACGGTTTCAAGCTTCCCCACGTGCTTCACATCGTCAAGCCATCAAAAGGATTCTCAGGTACTTACATGGAACCCAAGAATTTGGCATTTTTCTTCCTTCTTCCTCAATCGTTACTTTGAAAGCTTTTTCAGATGCTGATTTTGGGGGTTGTAGGATTGATAGGAAAAGTACTTCCGGTGCTTGTCATTTTCTTGGTAATTCTCTTGTTGCTTGGTCCTCTAGAAAATAAAATTCAGTTGCACAATCCACAGCTGAATCTGAATATGTAGCTGCTGCTAGTGCTTGCTCACAAATTCTTTGGATTGTTCAAACACCTAAGGACTATGGGGTTGATCTAGATAGTGTTCCACTATTCTGTGATAACACTAGTGCCATTTGCATTGCTAAAAAACTCGTGCAACATTCTAGAACTAAGCACATTGACATTAGGTATCACTTTCTCTGAGATAATGTTGAAAAGGGAAACATTGTGCTTTACCATGTAGATACCGAACAACAACTGGCTGACATTTTTACAAAACCTTTGGATTTCACTCGTTTTTGTTACATTCGTAGTGAGATAGGGGTTATGCATCCTCATGGCTTAAATTGAGGGGGAGTTTTGAAACTTGGGAAGTCTATGTGTGAATCTGAAATTAAAATAATATGAGCATAGTATTTCATACATATATGACTTTGTGATTCCTTTTACATGCTGAAAGTTCTTACTACAGTACTCGTGTTATACATTTTGTAGTTTTTGCCATGTCTAGTAATTGGAATAATTACTTACACTAAAACTGGTCATGGTCGAACTTTCTTGTTGTTTTGAACTTGTTACATGTTCACAAGTGCTTTTAATCATAACGAATTAATCAAGTAATCAACTCACATGTTGAGTTTTTATGAACAAATATAAATTGAGAAAAGATCAAGAGAATATGCATGCATTGCACTTCTTCTTTTGAGATGGCTTATCATTCCACTTAGATATGAACTTAGAAGAAGTTGTGTATGACTAAAATCATGTCCTTAAGCTTCTGATTGTCAAATGACATAGGCTTGGCTTGGTTGGTTAGAATAAGGCAGGTGCTCATATAATCTCTTGCAAATATCATATGATCTAAATTTATGCTTTGAAAAATAATAAAATGAAGCAACTAGTGTCATGCTTTCATGTTTTAAAATAGTTAAGTTTGTGAGATCATGACTTACTTAAATTGGAAATTATATTTGATCTCTAGCATGGCTTACACTACTTTATGTATCTCATTTATGTGATAGTGTAAGTTACTTGATAGTATGACTTGGATGAGCTTTGTTTTATATGTATATGTTATAATATGCTCATAACATTTACAGTTTCTCTTTTACCTTGTTGAATACATTGTCAAAGGGGGAGAGATTAATCACACATTCAAAATGGGAAAGATAATGTGCATGGAGAGAGATGATAAAGGGGGAGAGATATGTGAATTTTGAATTTTGATTTTTTTGCTTTTCTTCTCATTTTATTTCTGATTTACAAAAAGGGGAGAAATTGTCTTCAAAACTTTTAATGAGAATAAGCTAATGTTTGGATTTTAAATGGTGTTTCCAATGCATTCATCAAGGGGGAGATTGTAAGACCTATATGTGTTGAATACATTGGCTTGTAGTGAATACACTTGGCTTTGATGATAAAAGTTTTGAATATCACCAAAACACCTTTTTTATCAAGGTCCGACTCTAACTCTGAGCTACAGCAAGGTCCGACGGTAGGTCCAGCTTGGTTTGGGTAGCTCCGGTTACGTTCGATGCTAGGTCCGACTAGCTTTGGTCAGCTCCGATGAGTTTTGTCTTTAGCTCTGACATGTCTTTGATAGCTCCGGCGTGTTTTTTGCTAAGCTCCGAGTTGATTTTTCTAGCTCCGGCTTTTGGGTTTACTAGTTCCGACTAGTTCTGGTAAATTCTAGCGCTAGGTTCTGCTAGTTTTTGGTAAGCTCCGGTGGGTGCTTTACTCTACTAGTTTTGGTAAGCTCCGGTGGGTGCTTTACTCTACTAGTTTTGGTAAGCTCCGGCTCAAGCTCCGGGTTGCTCTGGCAAGGTCCGGAACTTGACCGCAATGTTTTTATTTTTCATTTGCAATGTTTCGTAGTTACTTTACATTGTTGGAAAGATTGCTTAGTATTCATTTGCTAAGTTTTGGTGCATTTTGGTTGATATGGATGATATCGTGTTACTGTGGTTTTGCAACATGCTTATGTGAGGTTCTCATGTAAGGTGTTGTGTTCGGAACTAACTTGAGTCAAGTCGAGGACTTGGGCTCGTATGGATTGGTTGTTTATTCATGTGCAGGTGTTGCTTGAGTTCAAGACATGACTGGTGACGGGATCCATTGGACTAGTCTCAGAGAGGAGATGAGGTTCCAACAACCAAATTCAGGAGGAATTGTGGTTGAGCTGATCAGGAGGTTGCGCAGCATGATTGAATCAAGAACAATGCATATAAAGGTATCGTGGACGTCATTGGAAGATGTTTGCACGTGTGCAAGGAGTGCATGGACGTGGCTACATGGTTCCGAGACGTGATGAAGAGATGTGGACGTAAAAAGTTGGTCGGAAAGGTCCAACCGACTAGGTTATGGACTCAGGCTGCGGCTGAGTCGGGTTTGACTTAAATATGGAAAGATTTGAGTTGGTTATGATAGGATTTCGTGTGGGTCACGAATTTGAGTTGTTTAGGAATGTGGGATACGTCCCTAAGGTGTTTGGAAGTCTTAATATTGCTTCTATCTGCGTATAGAAGAATCCTAAGTAGTTATGAAAAGTTACGATTCGTGAACAGAATAGGATTAAGTTCCTGATCTGAGTTGAGTTGGCTTTCGAGCTGGTTATATAAGCAAGGGAGCCAAGAGCTCGTGGTGCACGACTTTGGGGCTGTTCCTCTTGTGTTCTATTGAATAAAATTCGTAGTTTGAAGGAACTTTTGTGCCTTGTTCGTCAGACTTGTTCCACACAAGTTTTACTCGTCGAGTTTCTGGACAGCACTACCTTTCGTCGGTGGTTTTATCATAACTCGAGTTTTACAGATCCAATTGACGTGATTCTTTTTGGGTTGTCTTCACAACTTGATTTTCTATCATATGTCAAAATTTCACGGTCATTGGATTTGTGTTCTATGATCTACACGAGTTTCTTTGCACCGTTCCAGAACTGTTTTTTTCTCAGATAGGGCATATTGACCTTTGTTTGATCTTTCGATTATAACTTGAGTTTTTCTCGACGGATTTGAGTGATTCTTCTTGTTTTATCTTCGTGACTTGATTCTCTCTGATATATATCACTTTTGTCATGGTGAAACATGTTTAGATTAGTCTCACACACGATTTCTTTAACAGATCATTTTTCTGCCGAAAGGGTTTGGGGTTTAATTATTTCCGTTGCGTAAGATTTTTAAATCTACCATTCACTCCCCCCCCTGTGGTAGATTTTCACGCGCTCTTTGATCCTACAGTTGTAGTGCCCAATCAGAGCGTAGTGGTGGCACAACGGTTCTCAACCACGCTGCTGACGGTGTAGGATGCGGCGACGCGACGGATGGAATATTCCCCGCCATCATCAACATCTATGCTTAGCCACTCGAGGTTCGGTGCGACAAGACGGTGGGTCATTAAGCCATCGTCAGAAGCTATTATAACTAATCATGAGTACTATAAATTGTGTATAGGGTACGGATCAACCCGGGGCCACTTGTCGGCCCCGGTCTTTGTGTAACTGCCTGACCTTGGACTATAAAAAGACTGGGCAGCAGCCAACATTGACATCCTCATTCGAAATCACTCAGGCTCATAAACTCACGGGCAATACAACACACTCCCATAGACGTTGGGTGTTACGCTCCGACGGTCCGAACCACGTAAAAATCCCGTTGTTCACCATCTTCTTCTCGTTTGACTTCTTCAGAAACATTAGTCCCTCCAATCAAAGAACCTCCGCAGGCTGCTCCGTAGCAGGTCCGGGGGCGTGTCGTATTCACACTTCGACACCTTCCACTCACAGCGGTGTCCACACTTTATTTCTAAAATTTGTGCTGCTAGATGGAGAGATTTAAGTGAAAATATATTGAGTGTAATATGGAGATCGTGTGGACTGGAATTTATTTTACAAAATCTGAACAAAAATACACGTGGACACAATTTTGGCAAAAAAAAATGGCATTCATGTACTTCACCCGATAGCATGCATACCAAGCGTCCGCGCTGATGCCAGGTCCACCCCATGTCGTGCCACGCAGCGCTGGCTGGTCGAAAGGGTGTCATGTGGTGGTGTGGGGGGTAGGGGGGGAGCAGGGCGTGCACCAAAAGGGGAGATGGTGGGAGCGGAATTAAGCTACGGAATTAAGCTACTGATGAGTAGCTTAATTCCAATCCCACCATCTCCCCTTTTGGCGCACGCCCCTGCTCCCAACCCCTCCCCCCCCCCCCCCCCACTCCCCACACCACCGCATGAGTCTCCGCCCGGCACAGTCCAAAAATAAATCGGGTCGTGTTGGGCCGGTCCACGGGCTAGAGGTCAAGGCCCGAGCATGGCCCGAGTTAGTTTTATGTGTGTCGAGTTGTGTCAGACCCTAAATGGGTCGGACCAGTCTGTGGCCTGTTTAACTAAAAATATATTAAGAAAGAAAAAAATCATTATTCGAGCCTAAACAGCGGAGATGTGCATGCTATGGTGGATGTGCGGTCACACAAGAAGAGACAAAATTAGGAACGAGGTGATACGTGATAGAGTAGGGGTGGCACCGATTGAGAAGAAGCTAGTCCAACATCGCCTACGGTGGTTTGGGCATATGCAGCGGAAATCTCCAGAAGCACCGGTTAATAGTGGGATTATAAAGAGTAGGAAAAATTTTAGGAGGAGTAGAGATCGACCAAGGTTGACATGGCAGGAGGAGGTGAAACGAGACTTAAATGAGTGGGACATACCTAGAGATTTGGCTCATGATAGAATTGCATGAAAATTAGCAATTCATGTGCCAGAATCTTAGTTTATTCGAATTTTGTTTTCCTTATCTTCTTTCTTATTAATCCATTTCTAAAATAAATAAAATGTAGAATCTTATTTTATTTGTATTTTTTTTATTTTTTATTCATCTTATTTCTATTACTTTCTTTTTCAAAAATTGTTAGATTTAATTTCTAGCCGATCCCAACTTGTTTGGGACAAAGGCTTGGTTGTTGTTGTTGTTGTACTCGAGCCTAAACGGGTCGTGTCAAGTCAGGCCCCGCGGGCTAACCGGATCATACCAACGGGCCGACCGTGCTGGCAAACTCGACGGGTCGAAGGTCAAAGCCCGAGCACAATTTTTTCCTGCCGAGTCGTGCTCGTGCCATTTTTGCGGAGCTTCGGGCCAGCCCGATTGGTCCAACGAATTTGGCCACATTAACAGATTCGATGTTAGGAATTCAAAAACTCAACTAAAGAGATTTTTTCGTGAAACGGAATTTTAAGAATAATCCCAGATCTTCCAAACTGAAAAACTTATCCACCAAACATTGATTATATGCTCAAATTATTTTCTATATTTTCTTTTTCTCAGCTCGAAGCACATTTTCTATTGTTTACAACTAAAATCAGATTTTCAAAAATCTACGTTTGTCCTTCGATTTTCATGAATCCACGATTGTTCTCCCTCTGAGCGCACAGTTCGATTTTTTTTCTCCCCCCTGTGCTGTAGCCTGTAGCCCAGAATCCATATTGCATCCAAAGACTGAATACAGAAGCGGAACGTCGCACGATGCTTGTGACCTAGTGACCTAGCTTTTCACACCACAACACCGAGGCAACGAACATATAATACATGATAAAACATTGTGTTCACCATTCTGCATGTTTTCTGGAAAGCGAACCTTGTATACATGTAAAACGTAGTTGTTCTAACTGGACAAGCCACTACCTAAAACCTCCGCGGCTGGAAGATGAAAACGGTTAACATTATGTGAGGTGATACAAAAGATTGACAGGGTGCGAAAAGAATGAAACTATGTACGTCTTTATCTCCTAACCACTCCATCCATCCCTAAAAATTTGTCACAATTTAGTTCATTTTTAAACTAAAAAAGTGACAAATTTTTAAGGACGGCACAAGTACAAGCTAACACAAGCTCTACCTTAAGATACAGTGTGTATATCATTCAACCAATATCTGTACATTTGTCAATTTACTGGACACCAAAGGCCGAGGCTGTTTGGTGCCTACCAGTACAGTCAGTTCCCTTGTCAGCCGCTCACCTCTTCTGCGACCTGAGTTTGTACACCTTACCAATTTTCGTCCTCACTTGTAATCTAGGACCAAGGTTTGTCAAAATAGAAAAAATAACAATTAAAACGTTGGAAAATTGTGGTACTGAAAGGTTATTAAAACTGAAGCTAAGCTGTAAAGAAACAACAGCAGCTAGTAGAATTGAAGAATAACCACGTCTGACCAACAGAAATACTAGTCAACTGCAGTGCATGCGACTTCTAAACCCATAGAAAATTTGCTACTCCCTCTGTATTTTTATTATTGACGTTCAGACAAGAATGTGTAGCTCATTTTTAGTTTAGTCCTCGTGCCTGAAATGTCAACAATTCATACCAGTAGTTCCCAATGCAAGCACAGAATACTGATAATAAATAACAATTTTCAGCTATGATGTGAGATATATGGTCTGTTGTAGTACCAAGTAATATAGTATGTCATATGTATGCATACAATGAAAATACGACAAGTTGCTCCGAGAAATAAACTATGTGTGCACTGGAAAAAAAAGTGACATCGGAGGAAACATATATCCACTCAGTCATCTGCATTTCTGTAAAGAAAAGATAAACGAACCATATAGAAGTACATATAGAACTTACCAAAATTTGACAAACAGCTCAACACAGCCCAACTGGATTGCCAAAGTAAATGGGTAAACAGTTGTTAGCTGATGTCTCTTTCAGGCCTTGAACCCAACTGCCGAGGCAGCTTTTTTAATAACTCGGCTTCTCTCGCAATTTGAATATCAGATGGCCAAAAGGTCTGATATATCACTTTGCAAAGGAACCGAGGAAGCAACCCAAGAACTATTATAAGAAAAACACTGAGCCAATAAGTCCTTGAAGCGGCCATGTTGTATATTGTCCTGCCAGATATAAGAATAGAATCTCAGGTTGTGCCTCAGGCAATAAGAGAAAGAAAGTCGGTCACAACTTACCCATAGTTAGGGAAAACGGGTATAGAATCTATTAACACCATGCACAAAAAGGTAGCAGCTATAGAGCCCCACACGGCAAGATGGGTTATAAGCACCCAACGTTGAATGTCCATGGCCAGATGAATATTGACAATTATAACCACGGCAATTGTCCACAAGCTCCCCAAACTCCAGATGTCCATCGTACTGATTTTGTATGTGAAGAAAGGAACATAAAAAAGGACAAGGCTTTGCCATAAGGTATCTATCATTGTAATCCAAAAGAGAGTTAAGTTGTAGCCCTCATTTCGAAGCCCTGCCTCATACAGTCTTGGGTAATAAAGAAGTGTATTATGACTCAAGTCCTTGTCCAGAATACCAACTACTACCGTGGGAACCGATGTGTATATAAGGGAATAGAAAACACTACTCCAATCTGTCAGTGCAAGTGTTGCAGAATAAGCTGTATATAGGATATACCTACATAGAACAGTAAGCAACAATTAGATCAACCTGCACATTTAAATGAGAAAGAATGGATAGAAAGGCAAACGAGAGCGACAGTGCGAAACTTGAAACAGTTCCATGCAAATTCAAGTAACAACTCTTCTTAACACATTCCAGTCCTTTCACTTTTCTTATAGCCCACTTCCCTTAACTTAAATATCGTGATTTAAATTTGGAAACAAAAGATATATGTTTTACAGTGCTAACTGAATGACCAAAGCCCCAAACACCCAAAAAAAATCAATATAGAATATGCAGTTTGAAACAGCAAAAGAAAAAGCATAAGAGTGGGGTGTTGGTACCAGAAAAGCATCAGCACAAAAACAGCATTCCGGTAAAAATTGTAGAGAATCATATATGCGATACGCTGATAATTCCAGTGTCCATGTACAAGAAGTAATCTCTTTAGAAAGCGGAACTGTCCCATGGCAAAATCTGAAGCCATCACTGCTTGACGACCTTCTTGACCGCATATTCCGACACCAACATCAGCCATCTGTATCATTGACACATCATTTGCACCTGCCAACCGACAAAAAAAGAGAACGAAAATCTTAGTCTACTTTACGACACTTTGAAATGCCAAAAAATGAGGATATATATATATATATATATCACAAACTAAGTAATGTAAAGAGAGATGAGCTACTATAAATTTCTTTCTAAGTAATCAAATTAATCAATCTACTTATAAAAGCTGTGATAATCATTTGGCTTTTGTCGAAGTCAACAATTTTCAACTTTGATCAACAATATATATAATAATATAAAAATAAGTTTTGGATTATGATGTCTGGTTACACGATGAATCCAATAACATCATTTTTGCACTGTCTAACTTGATAAATGTTTTCTATTCACGGTCAAAGTTGAAAGTGTTTGACTTCGACAAATCCAGGACTGCTTACATTTCTGGACAGAGGGAGCATACAATGTGTAGACTGTAGAGAAATGGTTGCCCTATAAATTCTTGTACCAATTTAATTACAGAAGAAAACTAAACTATAAGTGGCCATATGGGCCACCACGAAAGCCCGCAAAAAAAGCACAGTCCGAACCCGGCACGGTCCGAAAAAATCAGGTCCGGGCCGGCCCGAAGCCCGATGCGGGCTGGGTCCGGGCCTTGATATCCGTCCCGTCGGGCTTGCCGGCATGGTACATTTAGGCCCGTCACGACTGGCCTGTTGGGCTGGCCTGGCCCGGCCTGAATGATGATTTTTTTGCTGTTTTTAGTGTATTTTGACTAAAACGGGCCGCGGGACGGCCCGCTCCGGCACGGCCCGTTTATGGCCTGGCACGGCCCAGCACGCTTAAAATGAATCTGTGCCATGCTCGGACCTGGACCTTCGGCCCGCAGGCTGGCCCGGCACGGCCCGATTTTTTACGGGCCGTGCCGGGTCGAGTCTTTTAAAGCCCGAGCTCATCCGGGCCCGGGCCGGCCCGGCACGGCCCGTTGGCCACCTATAAACTAAACAGAGGGACTCATTACTGCAGAGTTTCAATTCTAGCTCAAGCAGGTTATCATCAATAGCAATTTGCCTAAAAAATAAAACAAGAGAACTAGGCATGAGCATATGAAGAACTAAATTGCAACAAGAATCAGTGCAGTATCTCACCATCACCAATTGCCAGGGTCATGTCACTCGTTCTGCTTTTAATCAAATCAACAATTCCAGCCTTTTGCAGAGGAGCAACGCGACAGCAGATGACAACTTTACAGGAAGTTGCTAGGTCAAATAACTGAAACAAAAAGTACAAAAAAGATGGAGAATGAGGCAGAGAAATCATGATTGAACTTGATGGTTATATGTTCAGCTATTGTATGTGCATTAAGGGAGCAAGCAACCAGAGTTTCTGAAGTTATTTAATCAACTAACATATCAAAAAGGTGTCCATCATTATTATAAAAAAAAAAGCAAGAGATGGTATCAAACCTCAGATTCAAGGTCTTTCTCTAGAATATACACAAGTGAGCTCCCATCAATTATCAGTGCTAGTTCAGCGCCATCAAAATTTGTCACATTCTCACTGTGCTCCGACTTGTCTCCAGCAACAACTCCAGTTAATTGGAAATTTTGTATGGTACTTTCAGGTATGTGACCATTAGAAGATCTCAGTTTAGAAACATCATCACTGCACAAATCTTCTATAGCTTCTGAGCCCCTTCCAGTATCAGCTGACTTTATTCCATATTTGGCTTTAGCATCGGCTAGAAGGTGTCTGCATTCAATCTCCGAGGAACCATTTATGATAATTGAATGCATGTTTTCAGTCAAAAGTCGGCATGACAAACCAATCGATATAGCAGTTTCCTGTTTATCTCCCGTGAGAACCCATACTTTGATTCCAGCCTGTCGGAGGGACTCAATGGCCTCAGGAACACCATCCTGCAACTTATCTTCAATTGCAGTTCCACCAAGTAGAGTCAGATCGCATTCTACAAGACCTGCCGCCTGACGGAGCTTTGCTGATCTCTCATGCATCGAGGTGCTAGCTTCTTCATACTTGTCCTGCCATTCAGTGAATTCAGTTTCCGTCAGGTTCTTTGAACCAATCACTAATGTTCGTAGACCCTCAGTTGAATAACCTGATAAATGATTTTCTGTGGCTTCTCTAATTTTATCATGCAACTCATTAAGCCCATCACTGATCCCTTGCTTCAAAATGTTTAGCATTGATGTATCAGCACCTTTAACAAGAACCTTCACATTGTTGTCCGGAAACCTTACAACAACGGACATTCTTTTTCTTACACTATCAAATTCATGGAGACCAAGAACATCCAACCTGATAATAACAATAACAAGGTTTGTTTAGAAAATACAGGGTAAATATTTTTGACAGGTACAAAGTTAATTAGTAGTCAATTGGGACTAGTATTGTTGGTGGCTACAATGCTGCCAAAAAGATTTCTGGGTATTGTAGGACTTACCTTATCCTCTCCCCCTGAACATCTATAACAATGTGACCAGTTGTCCTTTCCACAAGAGTGTATCCGTAGGCAGAAGCTGCAGTTACTAAGGCCTGCTCATCTGGTGACTCGCCCTGGTAATCAATTGCACCTATCTCATTGATTTCGTTTGCCAAATCGAGACTCTCTGTGCTGACTGGAATTACTGTGTTGCATGCAGCTAAAGTAAGGAAAAAATCATGGGCAGCAAGTCTTTCCTCCCCGAGCAATGGTTGATTCAGAAGTCCCAAGAGTCCCGGATCAACATTGATTACCGACTTGGGCTTATCTCCATTTTGTTTCAATGACTCTGCAAAAGGAGAAAAGCTTAACAATGGATAGTTATATGATTAAATGCTAGCTTGTCCCAAGAGACCCAATGCACAAAGGGCACAACTAGAGCCACACTCTGTTATTCAATGTTGGAAGCATACTTGCAGGAACAGTTATCAACAAATTTCTAGTTTTTGGAGGATCAAGAAGGATTGAAGAAGTTACAGTGGTGTGGTGAGTGATTTTGAAAATTTTATGCAAACCAGATGCAAAATACAAAAATGTTAACAACAGACTAATGATGCAGCCATTTGTTTCTTCGATGTTATTCAGTATTCCTCTATTTAAGATGATATCTTCAAAGTCTACAGCTGATCTCAAATTTAACATGTTGGATTGGATCCAAGCCAACACATTACATCAATAACTGGACTATGGGGATAGACTACAATTGTTTTTCAGGATTTTTCCCTAGACGGCTCACATATTCTAGAAGGTCCATAACAATCTTGCAATGTCACAAATAACAGAAAATAGCAAAGCTACAAAAAGAGGTCAGTAACCTTGCCTGTAGTGCTTATTTCATGAGATGAGTTGCTAGTAACTTGTAATGAGCTGCCATATTTCTTCCCATAGATGCTAGCTTGCTGGAATTCCATCTTGTTTTGTGTCAAGGTACCTGTTTTGTCAGAAAATATGTACCGTATTTGGCCTAGGTCTTCATTGATATTCAAGGAGCGACACTGAAATCTTGAGCCTGAAGCACTGTCATACATCCTTGTATCTCCAATCATGAAGTACGACTGCCCCACCCTGACTACTTCCATGGTGATGTACAGAGATATTGGTATCATTATCTGAAAGATAATGACAGAACTCAGGAAAGAGAAAAATATCTCCAAAGCAATTCCATAGAACCTGAAGTCTTTCCTGTTCTCCCGACCGAATGTGAAATATTTTCTCCTGTAATATGGTAGCGCATCCAGGTTTTTGGAGTTTTTAAATAGCCATACCCCCATCCCAGTAGCCACAACTGAACATGTGATCAAGAGAAAAGCTGATAACCAAAGGGTTTCCCTGTTCATGTAGCTCTCTAGGTTGCTGCTCTTTGAAGGAGATATTGTGCTGTTCAACATAGCTTTCGTCTCCTGACCAGCATAAACGACTACCCCGACAATCCATTCTGTGTTTTTGAGCTGGCACCCACGCAAGACAATGTTTGATTGTCCAAGTGGAATCCTATGGCTGTTGAGCTCCATGGTAGCTGTAAACTCATAGATATTTCTGTTAGGCTGCTCACATTTGATCAGGCCTGAATATGAGCCTTCGCACGTCATGAAAGTAGTTTCTTGGCGAGCATACCTTGTTTTTAGGTTCGACTCACCATCTAAATTCATTGTCTGGATATAAGCTATACCATTTGGATCACTTGTACCTAGCAGGACCATATCACACGGCATTGTTTCATTGGACTGTATCTTGACAACCTCCCCTGCACGGATACTTTTCCATTTCTTAGGCCGAAAATCACCATGTTGAAAAACCAGTGCCTCTCGATTATTTTCATTCCTGTCAGATCTGTGACGCCTCCAGTCTTCGTAACCATCTTTTATAGCAGTCACAAACAACACAAAAAGTAGCGGAAAAAGAGAGGCAGTCCGTCCAAACACAGCCAAAGGTGGGAGCTGGTTAAGAGCAGCAATAACCAGGAAGTATACATAAGCCAGCCGGTGAAACTGTATGAAGAGATTTTTAGGCAGGAAAGTAATCAAAGTATACTTGCTTGTTCTGATCTCATTTCCCGTAAATTCATATCGATCATTTGTCCTGTCAGGATCATTAATGTAAATTAACCTTGGATCGTGCTCTGATGCAAATGGATCTTCAAACTGTGTGCTCTTGTTTCTGACTCTCTGGGAGCGATTGGGCTTCTCTTGTGAGGAAGACACCACTCCGATCTCAAGGGATGATGGAGAATGCTGCATCTCCATTGCACCACCCCAAGAAACCTTCCTCTGCCTCTCCTTCTGAGGGCATTCCACTGATAGACGGTGGAAGAAATGTGAATCAGCAGACTGGAAACGTTCGGCTGTCCTGTTCACATCAGACTCCTCCTGAAGATGTCTTGGTACTGCCTCCCCTTCATCAAGGTTGACCGAGGCCGTGTCACAGTCCTCGTATAATGATGAAGAAACTGAGTCGGTACGACAGAGGCAGCTCAATGAACCTACCGAACACCGAGCAGGAGCCTGCTGCTTTGAGGGTGAATCTGCACCTCCAGATGATGACAGGAGCAGGGGATCACCGGTAGTCATATATAACCAACACCCCCCAACCCATGCATCACCACACTAAGCACCGGAATTACCAATCAGTGGCACAATACATGACTTCAGCACACCATATGCCAAACCCAACGCATCTTTGCAGGACTTAGCATCATGTGCAGCTCCACAACTACAGATTACTCCAACCTATTGAAACAAAATAGATATTGAAAGCTTTAGCTTCATCAGTTCAGTTATTAACTTAAGGACAGTAGCTAAAAAAGATTGTCAAACAATTCAACAAGCTACTACCCAAAGCTAGATCAATAATTTCCATGAGCTTCTATCGACTGCTATTAACTTGAAGTAAACAGCTAAAATCGGCAACTGATAAACTTCGGTAGCCCAAAACGCAAGCAGCATTACATGCGCGCACACACACAAAAAATAAAAGAGCAACTCAATCTTATCAATCTATTGCGTACCACGACCGAGCACCTAAAGTTCAAATTTCTAATCCTGGTGCTAAGTCTAGAAGTTGGATCAGAAAACTTGCACCGAGAAACGCGTGCTGACAAACCGCCCCACGAAAGATTTAGAGGAAACATTTCCCAGATCGCGCCAAACGGAGACAAGTAGGGGACAAGGACAAGGTCAGGACACGCACCAGTGGAACGCCTCCCGATCGAGCCAAGCCAATGCCGAGCTGCGCGTGCTGCGGCGGATCCGGCGGCGCGCCTCTCGCGGATCTGAGCGCGCGGCGAAGGCGGCGGTGGCGGCTGCAGCTGCGACGGCTTTCCGGGCTCAGTCAGATCGGATGAGAAGCCCGGGCGGCGCCGCGCGCTACGCCTAGGGTTTGTCCGCGGCGGCGGCGACGGCGCGAGGCGGGGAGGAGACGGCAGGCTGTGGAGGTGTGTGGTGCGAGATGAGCTGTTCGTTTTCCAGCTCCTTTTTCTTCCCTTTCTTTTTTTTTCGCGTAGTGGTTCCGCGTTCGCGAGATCAGGGTGGAGACCGACGGGACGAAGCGGTGGTGGAGGAGCGCGAATTATACGCGCCCCATCGACGTCTGATCTGTACGCGGTGAAGTGTACCGCGCTGTATTTCTCGGGTATTCCGATTTTACCCACGGCGTTGTGGGCCCTCTACCAGTTTTTGATGCCCGCGTTGGGGGGCCATTATGGGATGAGCTTGTCCTCAACTGCCGTCTGGCAAGTACAGAGAAGTTGCTCTGCTGGTTCAGTTTTGGCAGTTCGAAACTGCATCACATCATCCTTGAGCTGCTCAACAACCTTCAACGTCCCCGGTTTAAAAGGGAAACCCTGGAGTTTTCTTTCTGTTCGAAGGATCACTCTGGCATGTGCTGCTTGCCCCCTAGATATTTTTAGGTTGGGCAAGTTAAGCAGCCCATGTTGTCTCATCAATCTGTCCGGAAATTGGTCGTTTATTGTGCAATCCCTGTAAAAAGTTGTTTGTTTTGGTATGAATTTGAGTAGAATTTCACTACCGTGAATATTACAGGGTCACATCTCATGACACAACGAGCCATATCATGGTCAAATATACGTTTTATTTTCTTCTTTTGTTATTTCCATGGGTATTTTGATCTAAAAATAACTATCTTGAATGTACTATTGTTTCATACTATGTAGTGGGAAAAAATGACTGTCGAAACGCTCTCTGCAAAGAAGAAAAACAATCATACAAAGGGAAAAACACCATAGTATGGTTATTGAATTGTCTTCGCATTGTTCTATTATGTTTCACCTGTTGAAAGCATGAGGTACACATTCAATTTCAGCAATTGAAGCATTAACTCAACTTGACGTGAAATAAAATGATGAAAAGTTTAACATTTTTTTATTTCTATCATATCTACTTTGAGGGTAGCAATTGAACCGTCATCTAACAAAATATTGCATGCTATATTGTATTATATTCATTTCACTTAAATGAAAAATATCAGTCTAGCAACGTTTATTATACATCAGCACATAATATCAGTGCGACTATCAAAGTATATAATTCGAGAGAAAAAGTGAGGTCTACTCAGTGGCGGACCCAGAAGAAAAATATAGGGGGCTGAATTTAATGAAGCGATCCAAAAAAATAAAAATAAAAGGAAGTGGATTTTGCACAGCCTAAGCATCAAACTCATGTTAGAGTCAAATATGGAGGACACTAGTCAACTGCATCCTACATCATTTGTACACTAGGAATGGAAAAGTTCAAGTTATTTTGTAATCTCTCTTCTTCACCTCACATAGAGGCTTAAGAGGACTCCACTATTACACCGACGGTAAGGGAGGGTTAGATCCCCCTGGTATGTCCGCCCCTGGGTATACTAGTCCTAAGCTTGCATCATATTTACTCAACTTTTTTTCCAGACTCACCACCCACCATGTACCATCAATTATTCATACCACATCACTACTGTATATCACAAGCAAAAGGTTTTCTGTGTTTCCTCTTTCTTTATAACCAAGTGGCACTTGACACATACATGACTCTTTTGACGTGTTCCCACGGTAGGAGGCGACGTGAAGAGAGGTTTCCGGTTTTGCGCTTTCCTTGACTTGCCTGTAACCAATAGGTTGGGCCCTGGGCCCGCCACCAGCACCGTCGTCTTCCCCGGACAAGCTCGTGCGTTCCGAGTGGAGTGCAGGTAGCCAATAATGCCGGAAAGCCCTCTTCCAGGGCTCCAACCAGGACCCCCGAACGAGGAATTCAGTGGATCCAGTTTAGCTGGTCATAATCCTCTGCACCTGCTATAAGACTAGTATTAGTAGTAATGTTGTGCCTGAACCTGAAACGGGGACCCTTCCCGATCGATGCACGCAAGCTTGAGAGTTCAGATCACGCCACGAGAGAAATCAGTTGCCTTGTCTATGGACTCGAATTCGTGTTCGGGGACTGGCCAACTGGGACATCCGCGATACCGCTGCACCACGACGGCGTGCACTGTCTTTTAGGTTCGGTACAGCTTCATTTTACGCTGATTTTCACTGAAACGGCGCGGTTTTGGATGGTTTCGCTGAATTTCATGCGAGCTCGCGGCGATGTTTCGTGCAGATTTTGAGTGGGATTTCGTTCCGTGCGGGGCTGCGGGCGAACGAAGGACGAGGGACCAGCCAGGCTACGGACGATCCAATGGGGATCCCGTGCGTGCGTGCGTGCGCGCACGTTCGCTGACGTGGATCCATGAACCTGTCTCGCGTCGTCGTCGTCGCCTGGTTGGGAGTTGGGACCATCTATCTGTTCCCGTGGCCTCTCCCTTTTATTTTATTTTTATTTTCATTTTCCTTTGCTGCCGCATCGCTTGAAGGCATATCATCTGCACGTGCAACGACCCCATACGCCCCGACAAAGGAATGCTCCAGAACGATTCTTCCTGTCCCAGCTTGTATGCATCCTTCAAGCTGAACTGAATCGTTTCTCTTTCTTCCCTTGAAGACACGATGCTCTCGCGGTGCGAGTTGAGCGTCGAACTTTCTAGAAACCAGTTTTATTTTTTTCGACCGGAATATTATATTCCACTTCCAATTTTTTTTCTTTGAAGGAAACTCAACTTCATTTATGAAATATTACCATGCTTTACGAAAGTACGGAAGCACGTAGCGCGTGTCGCGTCGAGATATCAGCTCGTCGCGCTGGCATACGGCAACTAGGAAAGTTGTTGCGATCCACCGGTTGTGCTGAAGGCGACCGGTCGTGCGAAGTCTGCCGACGCCACCGCCGCACACATGTAGCATCTTATCTGCTCCGATCATTTTGCATCCGACGGTCCAAAATAGACCAAATGCAGTGAGCTGTAGTTTCTCTGCATTTTGTTCTCTAATGTAGTGGATATGAATCTTCACTGAACATGCGACGTACGGATTCATATCCACTACATTAGAGAACAGAAAGCAGAGAAACTGCAGCTCACTGCATTTCGTCTATTTTGGACCGTCGGATGCAAAATGGACGGAGCAGATAAGATGCTACAGTACCCGTAAACAATACTGACCGGTTGCTACAGTTATCGCAAATACTGTTGAATATCATGTTACTACAGTACTACTGCAGGTTACTGTTCATTTCTAATATTACTGTACCAATTGCTACAGTTCTCTACTTTTTCTCCTCTACAGCAGAGCAGAGGATACAAATCCGTTGGGTGGACTGCTCGACCGCAAAGACGAAGATTCATATCCACTGCATTAGGGTGTGTTTGGTTTGAGGGATATGGTGGAACGGGACGATTCTACTTTTTTATTGTTTGGTTCGGAGACATATGAGATGAAGTCATTACTCAAAAGTGAATATTCTATCCAGATGCGGGATGGAGAATCATCCCACCAAAAACATGGAGATGGATCCTTCCCACCTCCGTGGAGGCAGACGCGTGACCCTTTGAAGGTAATAATACTCACATGTTCCTGTCCTATCCTTTCATTCAAACAGGAGACATGATCATTCCGTTTTACACCATCTCACAAAATAAACAAGAAACAGGGATCGTCTCATCCCTCTAGACAAACAGAAAACAGAATCATCCCATCCCTGGAAACTGGGATGGATCCATCTCATCCCACTTTGACTCCCAACAAAACACATCCTTACAGAACAAAATGGAGAGAAACTACAACTCACTACATTTTGGTCTATTTTGGATCGTCGGGTGCAAAATGGATGGAACAGATCAAGATGCTACAATACCCATAAACAGTACTAACCGGTTGCTACAATGATCACAATTACTGTTGAATACCCTATTGCTACAGTACAACTGTAGGTTACTGTTCATTTCTTCTACCAATTGCTACAGTCTCTGCCTTTTCTCCTCTACAACAGAGGATATGAATCCGTTCGGTGGACTGTTCGACCGCAAAGGCGAGGATTCATATCCACCGCATTAGAGAACAAAATGCATAGAAACTACAACTCACTGCATTTGGTCTATTTTGGACCGTCGGATGCAAAATGGACGGAGCAGATCAAGATGCTACAGTACTCATAAACAGTACTAATCGGTTGCTACAATGATCGCAATTACTATTAAATACTCTATTGCTACAGTACTACTGCAGGTTACCGTTCATTTCCTCTAATATTACAATTGCTACAATTCTCTTCCTTTTCTCCTCTATAATAGAGGATACGAATCCGTTAGGTGGAATGTCCGACCGTAAAGGCGAGGATTCATACCCACTGCATTAGAGAACAAAACGCAGAGAAACTACATCTCACTACATTTGGTCTATTTTGGACTGTTGGATACAAAATGCACGGAGCAGATCAAGATGTTACAGTACCCATAAACAGTACTAACTGGTTGCTACAGTGATCACATTTACTGTTGAATACCCTATTGCTACAATACTATTGCAGGTTACTGTTCATTTCCTCTAATATTACTGCACCAATTGCTACAGTTCTCTGCCTTTTCTCCTCTACAACGGAGGATACGGATCCGCGGCGTGCGCCTCCCGACATGCTGTCACCTCCGCCAGCGCCCCACGTATGCGTCGCGCGAAGCCGAGCGAGAGGCACCTCGAGTCTTCTTTCCCGCACGGGATGAAGCAACTGGCCAAGACGGTGGCGGAGGAGCTTGAGGCGGCGGTCATGTCGAAAGCACGGGACATCTAGGATTGGAATACTAGTAACTAGTTGAACGCTTGAACTCCACTCCTAGTGCGCAGTACGTGCAGCTTTTGTAATGCTCCTATGTAACTTTTCTTCAAATGAAGGGGCGATTTTCATTGCTCAGAGTTTTGAATTTAATTTGAACGACGTGATTGTTGAAGTCGTGTGCAGTTGTAAGACCATCCGCACCAAATGCACTGTAAAACCTAGTTAAAACTTACTGAAAAGGTTGCTAAAATTTTTGCAGAGTGTACATACTGAAAGTATAGAGTATATAGAGTATGGTTTAGAGAGAGTATGTTTTAGAGTACATGTGTGCGGATGGCATAAGGCTAGATGTGTGTGGGTGTGTATACGTGTGTATGGATAATGTGAGTGTGTACATACATAAACAAATAATACGTTTGTACCTGATAGAGATCTAAAAACACAACTGAACAAAAAATGCTTAAGACCATCCGTTGTGGCAGTGGCCGACCCAGTCATCCAGACGGAAATCTTAGGGGGGTTGGACCGTTCGTTGCCCCCACACGCTTGGCACTGCGCTTCCCAAACGTCCGGCGCCCACCGTGTTGTGTCACCTCGGCCAGCTGCACTGCGCCAACCCGACGCTCGCTCCGCCACACCCACCTTGACCATTCTACTAATCTATCAATCTTATATACGCTAGTCTATGAAACTTATATACACAAACAAAATGCACAATAGAGTCATCCTCTAGTCATATTCAAACCGTATTGGATTCGTGTACTTTACATAAATCCAGAACCAAAACATAATTGTATAGTTTCGCTAACCGCCTTGTGTGGTGCTCCGTGTGTGCTCGTATTCATCTTGTCGAAGTGTGAACTAGGACACTTCGCCCGGTACTACTAAGAAATAGTCTGCGGAGGTTCGTATTTGGATAGGGTGCTAATCAAAATCAAGAACAAGGGCGAACACAGAGGATTTTATGTGGTTCGGGCCGCCTGGGTGTAATACCCTACTCCACGGGTGTGTGTTGATTGTATGAGTACCAGTAAGCCTGAGCTTGGATGTCCGTCAGCTTGATCCACCTTTTCTACCGTGTAGCGTAACCCTTTTATATGCCAAGGACTGACTGTTACAGTGTGTGCCTGGCCCTACAGGTGGCCCCAACTGTAATAAATTGCCCTATGTACGATCTATGATGTTAAGTGTTGTTAATAGCGTGATAATGTGTCTTAACAGCAACATTACTAGTCTTGATAGTCCTCTGATCGTGCGTTATTAATAGAGCATTAATGACGTTAACCAAGTCTTGTAACGATGATAGCTCTTGAATGTCCGCGCCATTGAATATCCTGTTATCTTCCCGTTGCAGACTTAGGTTCGAGGGTGTAACACATGGCAGCTACGGAGCTTCCCTCTGTGGGGAGGCAGGTCCGAAGCTACTGGGCACGTGGCAGTTCCGGAGCTTCCCTCTACGGGGAGGCAGGTCCGGAGCTATTGACACGTGGAAGCACTAGAGTTACCCTAAGGAGGGAAGCAAGTCCCGACTGCGGGATACGTGTTGCCTCCGAAAGTCCATGATACTGGAAGGTGGAACTCAACGCGTCTTCTTACAATATGAAGGGATACCTTCTATACAGGGTATCGATAGTGGCCCTTGGGACCACCTATTGTGAGATTGTTAGGTTTTGATGCTGGGGGCAGGGCCATTACCTCTCCCGCGTTGCTACTTTGACTTTCCTCTCGAGAAACACAATATTTCTTGATTTGGTAGGTGAGACGCATGACGTGCAGAACTCACGAAATTGAAGGACGCCGGTTCCCAATACGATTTTTGTATCGGTGCCCAGCGTAATCTTTGTAGCTCTATCACGCCTCCGCCCTCGGGCTTCCATCTTCTCATCATGACAACGATACGCCTGGTGCAACTTTTTGATAGGGTGGACCCGGGCCCCTTGTCATTGATGAGGTAACTTCGTAGAGCATGATTTTAGTCCAAATGCAGTTGCCATCCAAGCATTACAGAGGCTTACTAAAGGGAGAAAGTTTGTACAAGAAGAGAACTCCTTACGCTCTCATTTGATCTTGCACTTAGAGCTCTCTGCCCTTGCATCACTTTTTCCACTTCCGCTCCACTTTGCGGCTATGGAGTTAGGACCTCCTTCCACCAAGATCAAGAGTGAAAACGAGTTGTCGAGAGTTCGTACCTACATGGGGTGGTCGAGTGACTCCTTCAAGAACTTGATATGCTTCAGCAAGCTCCCCTTCAAGAAGGAAAGCACCGACAAGATCGTGTACTTCTTGGCATTCGTCATGGTGGGGCTCATCCCGCCTTTTTACAAGCTTCTTCTTGATGTTGCTGGACTTCAAAAGTTTGCAACTCCACCACCTCGTCCCCCACTCCTTCTTGCTGGTGGAGAATTTTGTCCATTTTTTGCGTGATGTGGTTGGGTGTGCCGCCCTGCATCGCGCTCTTCCATAGCTTCTTCACGGTTTGCACAACCGAAAAAGGAAATGAGTTCTTGGGCTTCTACTACTTCGTGAGGCGCAGGAATCCACCCTTCAAGTACTTGAAGTCGTTTCCTCCCGGGAAGTGGGATGGTTGGAAGAAGGATTGGGTGACATCAGGGTGGAAGGCCATGACAGGCTGGAGCTGCCCGACGGCCTTCCCACCACCAACACCGACAACTAAGAGGTGCTCCCGAAGCTGGCGAAACAGTACAACCCGATCTTGTCAAGGATCCGGAGTTGCGTAGAAGGAGGGTGACCCCTCTAATGGTGATTGCAAACTTCCTGACCAACCGTTGCGCCCCGCTGAAGAAGAGGGAATGGCATGCTTGGGCATTCAGTGGAGAAATGGACCCATACCAAATTGATGGTTGTCTCGGGTCAAACTTGGATGAAAGGGCTTTGAAGATTCATCTCAAAAAGTTGTACCACAAAACCATCAATCCCGATGACCTGACACCTCCAGCGGAGTTCCTGCCCCTGAACATGGTTCCGGATGTCTAGAGAGAGCTACAGAAAGAGAAGCCGGAGCTTGATGACTTGGGCATAGTGGAGAGACGTAGGAGCACTCCGCATGCAGGGATTTCAATCCTTGGGGCTTCAGAGGGCAAGGCTCCTACAGCTTCAAGCCAGAAGAAACCTGACTTGAGTCGGGGTAAAGGCAAAGAGCTTGTCGAATCCTCTAGTCGGAAGAGGAAACTAATGCGGTCTGACGACAGTTTCGTCAGATCGCGTCCGACAGAAGCGGTGCCTCTCCCAACTCTCAAATCGGTCCTGGTAGTGCCTCCAGCATTGACATCTCCTTCAGATCAAATGTCCATGGAGGGTGTTGACGGCTGTTATATATCAATTTCATCCGTCAATTTAACTCAAATATGTGAAGGATTTGTCATTTCTTGCATACATCACCTTTCTATCTAAACCAATTCTACTTGGACTTGGAGAAATATGTTTATGCAGCATTTTATGCAGGAAATGAGGAAATGTAGAGGGACCAATCCTATAAAATATCATCCCAGCCAATCAGGCGATGACACGTGGCATCTCATGGATCAAATGGCCCACAAACAGAAGTATCCAAGGAGATCCAACGGTGTATCACCCATATACATCAATGGGACCCACCTGGCAGCCAACTGGAGAAAGCACATGAGAAACGGTGCAATGACCAGGTCGGCCGAACCAGGGGGAAACGGTGCATGTTGGAAAGTAAAATTTCCAACTATCATAAAACTAAAAATTTTAATTAGGGAGAAATTTAATTGGATATGAACTATGTGCATGACCAATTAAATTTATCTTCCTAGTTCAAACCAAAAAGATTTGCTTTGACCCTCATTGCATTTACAAGTTATTTCAAGCTGGGCAAGACAATTTGAAAATTGGGTTCAATTTGCTTTTGGCTAACGTAACCCATTTTCGAGTTGTTTTGTGTTTTCTTGATTAAAGTGCAGCTAGGTAAAAATTGGGAAGAGGTGGTATGACAAGAAAGTGGAAGGTTTCATCAAGCTCAAGTCACCATTGGGAGGATTTGAGAACACTTCTCTCCTTCAAACTCATTTTGAGTTTGAGGAAGAGAAATTTTCAAGAGGATGACCCAATGGAGGAGCCAGAACCAAATCCATCGCCAAATCCAACCTCAACTTGGCATTTGACATCAACCATCAAGCCTACGCCAAAAATCAAGGTTGTGAGTTTCTCACACAAAGACCTTCGTCACCAACTGCTCTTCAAATGAGGTATGAGTTTAGAATTTTTCATTGTTTTGTTTGCCATAGATTGAATGTATTTGCTTGCATTTGTGAGGAAGGTTGACACTTCCTCATCATTCAATTCTCAAGCATCCTCACAAGAGTAGGCGTGGGTATTGACTTTTGGATCTCCAAAAGGAAATCCCACCTTACTTGGAAAAATCTCAAACAAGTACCTAGAATCCTTTAAGGATTGTTTTGTAAACTTAGTCATTTTTTGTCGAGGTTTAGAAAACAAAACTTTTGGGCATGATTTAATTGGTGAATTGGCATATAGGAACTTGGGCATAATGACAACCATAATTTTTAATTGAGCTTCATGCATAGATGGTGTCACTAGATTTCAAACTCCTAGGAATAAGTGATATCCTTGCTCTGAAGTTGAATTGCATTTTTAGGAGGAGTCGCTAAATTTCAAATTCCTAGTGAGGTTCAGGAGGATAAAATTGAGAATCTTGTTTGTCATGGTCTAAATGATAAAAATTTGCTCTTGAAAGCTAAGATGGTTATAAACTTTAAAAGGTGTAGGGATCCATATAGTGTATTTCTATCACATGCATTGCTATGAGTAGGAGATTTAGAAAATATGCAACATGAATTATCCATAAAGCTCCACTCTTATCAATGAATAACACATTGATCATAGATACACTTGACATTGGATGCAATGCATATTTGATTTTGTTCTTCCCCGTATATACAAATGAAAGTTCGGTTACCTAACCCGAACGTTCATTTGTACAAGTATCGGGAACTAACCTTCCCTCTCTATTCAATAGAGGAAGTTTGCAGGAGTAATATTACTATGCAGACATTCAAGAAGTTGATTGTTGGGATCCCTAGAGGATCCCATTTCAACATCTCTTGGCCAAGGAGTAAATGAGGATGGTTGCTACCTATCGAAAATTATGCCCGAAGGTCAATCATAACTATACGAGGCTAGAGATTTGAAATGGGAACCCTCCATGAGCAACCAATGGGCTGCCACGAATGGGTGAGAGCATTATGCTCTCAGCTATTCTAAGCACTCATTCAAGCTCAAGGGATTTGCCACCATCATTGGGTGCAAGTTGTTCCTATGTGGCTATAAGGTATGTTGTACCTTACCCAAGGAACAACTGATCATACCCAATGCATGTTGGGCACATGTCACTCCCTTATGGCAAAAAGATATGATACACCTTAGCCAAAGAATGACGAAACATACTCAATGTATGTTGAGTGCACGTCATTCCTTTGGATCTAAAGGTTATCATTATCCTTGCCAAGGAATGACAAATCACACCCAACACATGGAGACCCTGATGTGCGGACGATCAACATCGAAAACACTCTATTCAACCACACTCATGGTGTCCATGGGAGGCAAAACAACAATCAACACTCAACCCTCCATTGTCAAAGCCACGCTGCAACAAGGATAGGCCAACTTATGGCCTACCTCCGTCGTTAGGGTTTCAACCCATATCATGGACCTTGATCAAGAATAAGCTTGGGGGAGGACCCCCACTTGAGGTAACATGTATCACGTTCCTTGCATATTTATTTTCCATCCATCCAGCATCCACCTTGCATCTAAAAAAATAGGTTAGATTTGCTTTCATCAAATAAAGATGTGCAGTAAGAATGATTTAGAATTCACATAAATGAAATGATGAATAGTTGCTTTGTTTTATTTTCCTAAGTCTTTAGTTTACAACTTGCTACTCTTTGAATATTGCTTTCGTTAGTTTGAAATACTTTTACCTTAATTTGGAAGTTGTGGGTAGCAAAAGCTTAATCTGATTCTATGTTGTTGCAAGACTAGAATTAGTAATAGGGCTGCTAGTCCTAGTTTGAAAGTAAAACTTAGATTTTCGTAGAAATTCTAAAAATATTTAAGTTTCCCTCAATTGATTGGAAATACCTACCAAAACCATATGATGTTCATACATAGACAAAACCTTATGCATATGCTATTTGCTTTCACATTGAGCCTAGTCAAACTAGTATAGACCTATGTGAGAAATCATTCAACTCTTTTTGAATTCAAGACTTCACTTGCACATGCTATACTTCTACACTAGAAGTAACCAAAACGTCCATCATATCCACCATACCACAACAAAAAAAGAAACTCCATGTTATTTATGTTTAGCACTCTCTTCAAAATTCATTGCAAAGAAAGGGAGTAGAAGACATGGCTACAAAAAAAAGCATGCTTACATCATAAGCATGAGGAAAAAAAAGAGAAAAGAAAATTAGTCATGTTTCATCCCTGCAAAAGAAAGAGAGATTACACCAAAAATGAGTTATCTCAAGTATCCACATCCACTTCCACTCCATCATGCATGCACTAGTCTTGAATCAAAAAGTTTTGATTTGAATTCTCCTAAGGCTTACTCTTTTGACTTAGCAATATATGTGATGCAAATATGCCTACTTACTTTACTTACCAAGCTCCACATACAAGCCATATTCAATGAGTAGGAATAGTAGAGGCACAATGCTTTGGTGAGGAAATATTTCCACTATCCACAAAGGAGTGACTGAGAGAATCAAATTGAGGTACTTAATATCTAAATTGAATTCTCCGAGATTTAAGTGGAACTTGATTTCTAGGCTATGTTTGCTCTATTTGCTATTCTACCTTTCAAGTACTCATGAATATGAAAAAGCATAAGCCCCATGATAACTTAAGAAAGGTAGGGTCTCATAACCAATTTCTGCAATACTAGATAGAGTATCTTGTTGTGCATTATATACTTTTGAAAATAAGATATTGTAGCAACTCCTGATCATCAACCTAAAGTCTTGAATTTGCTCGGGACGAGCAAAGGATAAGCTTGGGGGAGTTTGTTGACGACTGTTATATACCAATTTCATCCGTCAATTTAACTCAATTATGTGAAGGATTTGCCATTTCTTGCACACATCACCTTTCTATCTAACCCAATTCCACTTGGACTTGGAGAAATATGTGTATGCAACATTTTATGCAGGAAATGAGAAAATGTAGAGGGACCAATTGAAAGCATCTAGGCCTCCATAAGGTATGGTTTCGGTGATTAATGACAACCGTTGGATATTACTAATGAATTTGTGGATGCAAGGTCTCTCGTATATCTCATCACACTTATTGAAATCTATATGAATATAATCTACCGCTCATTGGATACCATTGGAGACCCCTTAACAAATAATTCTATGAGGTCAATCGATTTTCATGAAGATTAGAAGAAAAAGCTCATATGTCAAAATCATTCAACCAAAATTGACAGCACTCAATACTTGATAATCATCAGAAGAATATTTCAAACCAATGTATAAGAGGTCACTCGAGCAAATTCCAAAAAAATCACTTAGAACAAACTCAAAGCAAACAAACTCAACTCACCGGATCAACCGATGATTCAAGAAAACAACACATCGGTCGAGTTGGTTTAGCAGAAGAAGAATACCTCAAAACTAAGTACTCATCGGATCATCCGATGATGAAGGGAATGTTACATCGGTCCATCAATACAGTAAGCAATCTCCCTGGACCAAGTGTAACACCGGACCATCCGATGTACAACTATAAACACATCGGTCAATCACTCCAGTAAGCATTAATTCTGAACCATTTTTGGAGAAAGTGCCACCGGATCATCCGATGAGAAGGCAAGTGTAACATCGGTCTAACAACGGTCATATATGACACAGTGACATCAGCTAAAGTGAATTCGACCGATGACAACTGAAGGGGGAACATCAGATCATCCGGTGTTCGCGGAACAGTGATGTCAGCCTACTTTTCCAACGGCTATTTCGTGGAGGCTGGCTATTTATACCCCTTCAACCAGTCTATTCGACAAGTCTTGACAACCAGAGCTTCTCTACACATTCTCAAGCATTCAAGACGTTGAGCTAACACTTCTAGATCATTTTCACCACTTGTACACCAAGAGATAGGCTAGAACTTGCTAGAGATAGTGCTTGTGTGCCTCCATTCTTGGTGATTGGAGTCTCTAGTATAGTGAGAGCTGTAAGGGAGTTTCCCTTGGTGATTGTATTGGAGAGAGCCTTCCGGAGCTTGCCAAGACGGTTGTGGAAGCCCGGAGGATCCAACTTGTACAAGGCTTGAGCTCCACCTTGCCGAGGTTGGCGAACGGAGAAGTACGGTGAAGATCCCTGTCTTGGTGACTTGGGAGTGGCTATACCCTTTAGTGGGTTCCACAACGTGGATGTAGGAAGATCTTGACGATCTTGCCGAACCACGGGATAAATCTCCGTGTCTTCGTGTCTCCTTAGGAGTTTGCGCTTTCTTTCTCTCCCCTTACACTTATGCATTTCATATACCACAAAGTTACTATTCACTTGAATGCATAGTTCGTTTGCATAGGAATTGGGCTTTTAGTAATTAAGTTTTTATTGCTTTAATTTTTTGAAAAGAAGCCCAATTCACCCCCCCTCTTGGGCATTCGATCCTTACAATTGGTATCAGAGCAAGGTTGCTCATTGGATCATTCTTGCTTCACCGCTAGAGAGCTAAAATGGCCAAGAATGGGGGTTCGATTCCTATCTTCAAGGGCAAGAACTTTGCCTATTGGAAAGCACGCATGCGTGCTTATCTAGAGGCTATTGCTCCTGAGGTATGGGAAGCGACCCATGCGGGGTTCGGTGAGCATAATTATGTTGGTGATCAAATCAAGTGGGATGCTAAAGCTAGAAATGCAATTTATGAATACATTAGTCAAGATGTATTTGCTAGAATTGCTAGCAAAGAGAAAGCTTGTGAAATTTGGGCTTGCTTGATTGAAATCCATGAGGGTTCTTCTCGTGTCAAAGAACTAAAATATCATATGCTTAAAGCCAAATATGACGAGTTCAAAATGCTACCTCATGAAAATGTCAATGAAATGTTTTCTCGCTTGAATGTGCTTATTGAGGAAATTAATGCTCTTGACATTGCTTCTCTTGGCAAGGGACTCATAAACCGCAAGATTCTTATGCTCCTTCCTAAGCCAAAGTACAACATCATCAACTCCATGCTTCAAAAAGAATCTCTTGATCACATTGAAGTTTTAGAACTTATTGGAGAGATTCACGCTCATGAGATGAGTGTACTTGGGATGATGGAGCAATCATCTTCAAAGACAATTGATCTGAAGGTCTCCACAAAGAAAACAAGTCTCAAGAAAAAGAAAGTGGTTGAGCCCAGCTCAAGTGAAGAAGAGCAAGCATCAAGTGAAGATGACGATGATGAGCTTGCTTTGTTGATGAGGAAGTTCTCTCGCTTGAACTCCAAAATTGCCAAGAAGGGATACACCTTTGATCCCAAGAAGAAAGCTTTTCTACCAAGGAGAGATGATAACAAGACTTGCTACAATTGTGGTGATCAATGCCACATCTCCTATGATTGTCCAAAACTGGACAAAAGAAGAGAGAACCACAAGGGCAAGCATCGCAAGCTTGAAGATAGTGAAGATGATGAAGAAGAGGTCAAGCCCAAACCAAGATCCTTTGGGAAGAAGAAACATGACAAGGGAAAGAAGGCAAAAATCTTCCCAAAGAAGAGAAAAGGACCACAAAGGGTGTTCATGTGTGAGGCAAATGAATGGATTACCGACGAAGAATCAAGTGATAAAGAGAGTGAAGCGAAAGAAGAAAGTTTGGCCGGCCTTGCCATTGCCAACAATGATGACTCATCTCTTCATCCACCTCCCATGTGCCTCATGGCTAAAGGTAACACCAAGGTGAACTACAAAGCCGGGGGAAAGCATTGGGTACTCGATAGCGGGTGCACTCAACATATGACCGACAACGATGGTATGTTCACCACCATAGAAAACCCCGGCAATCATGAACAAGTCACCTTTGGTGATAACTCTAAGGGGAAGGTAATTGGTTTAGGTAAGATTGCAACTTCAAATGATTTATCTATTTCCAATGTATTGTATGTTAAGTCACTTAGTTTCAATTTGCTTTCTATTGCACAACTATGTGATCTTGGACTAACGTGCACCTTTAGCAAAAATGATGTTGTTGTGACTAGTGAAACAAGCCAAGAACTAATCTTCAAAGGATTTCGGCATGGACATCTCTACCTAGTAGACTTCTCCAACAAGGATGCTAGCTTGACCACTTGTCTTTTCACTAAGACGAGTTTGGGTTGGCTATGGCATCGACGCATAGCACACATTGGAATGAGCAAGCTCAAGAAGACATTCAAGCTTGGGATGGTGACTGGCGTGAAGGATGTCATATTTGAGAAGAACAAGCTTTGTAGCACTTGTCAAGCCGGTAAGCAAGTTGCTTCTCACCACCCGATGAAGACAATGGTGTCAACCTCCAAGCCACTTGAGTTGCTCCACATGGACCTCTTTGGACCGTCCACATATCAAAGTCTTGGTAGTAACCTCTATTGTCTTGTTATAGTTGATGACTACTCTCGCTATGCTTGGACTTTGTTTCTAGGTGACAAGAGTGAAACTCTGAAAGTGTTCAAGACCTTCGCTAACCGTGCTCAAAGGGAATTTCAACTTCCCATCATCAAGGTCCGGAGTGACAACGACACCGAATTCAAGAACTACAACATTGGGGAGTGGTGTGATCATGAAGGCGTGAAGCATGAGTTTTCGGCCACATACACTCCTCAACAAAATGGTGTCGTTGAGAGGAAGAACAAGGCTCTAATCACTCTTGCACGAGCAATGCTTGATGACTATGTCACGTCCGAAAAGTTTTGGGCGGAAGCAATCAACACGGCGTGCCATGCCGCAAATCGGGTCTACCTACATCGACTACTTAGAAAGACCCCGTACGAACTTCTCATTGGGAGAAAGCCCAACATATCCTATTTCCGAGTCTTCGGGTGCAAGTGCTACATCTACCGCAAGAAAAGACTCGGTAAGTTTGAGAGAACATGTGATGTTGGTATTTTTCTTGGTTATGCATCAAACTCAAAAGCATATCGAGTATTCAACCAAACCTCCGGTTTAGTTGAGGAAAGTTGTGATGTTGAGTTTGATGAAACTAATGGATCCCAAGAGGAGAGTTTTGGTCATGATGAAATAGATGATGAGCCTCTAAGAGAAGCCATGAAGAACATGACCATTGGAGACATCACGCCTAAATTTGAGGAGAGCCATGATCAAGGGGGAGCTTCAAGTTCCAACATCAACACATCCTTGGCACCTCAAGTTGACGAAGAAGAAAAGGATGATCCATTGCCGACACAAGATTCACAAGCCACACAACATCAAGAAGAAGAACAAGTCCATGATCAAGTCCAACCACAAGAAGAGCAACACGCATCACCACCGCCAAGTGCTTCACAACCACTTATGAGGCATGGACGCATCTCCAAGGCGCATCCGATGGACCAAATTATCGGAAGTCCGTCAAGGGGAGTGAGTACACGTTCTCGCCATTTCGCTTCGTTTTGTGAGCACTACTCGTTTGTTTCATGTGTAGAACCCACTCACATTGAGGAAGCACTCCAAGATCCAAATTGGGTGATGGCCATGCAGAAGAACTTAACAACTTCATTCACAATGAAGTTTGGGTGTTGGAGGAGCGACCCAAGGACAAGAATATCATCGGGGCAAAGTGGATGTACCACAACAAACAAAACGAGAACAGTGTTGTGGTCTGCAACAAGGCAAGACTTGTGGCCAAGGGTTTCTCCCAAGTTGAAGGACTAGACTTTGGGGAGACATTTGCTCTGGTCGCCCGACTAGAAGCCATCCGTATACTTCTTGCCTTTGCATCACATCATAACATAAAGCTTTATCAAATGGATGTGAAAAGTGCCTTTCTTAATGGTTATATTAACGAGCCTGTTTATGTTGAATAACCTCCCGGGTTTGAAGATCCAAGGAATCCTAATCATGTGTTTAGGTTGCACAAGGCTCTCTACGGGCTCAAGCAAGCACCTAGGGCATGGTATGAACAACTACAGGATTTCTTGATCATGCAAGGATTCAAGATCGGGAGGGTGGACACTACACTCTTCACCAAAGACATCGACCGAGAACTATTTATTTGTCAAATTTATGTCGATGATATTATTTTTGGTTCAACTAACGAAGCTCTTAGCCATGAGTTTGGCAAAATGATGGCTAGGGAATTCGAGATGTCGATGATTGGAGAGCTCAACTTCTTCCTTGGATTCCAAATCAAGCAACTTCAAGAGGGGACCTTCATCTATCAAGAAAAGTATACCAAGGACCTCTTAAAGAAATTTGAGATGGGAGATTGTAGCTCAAGAAGTACTCAAATGGGAACAAATTGTCATCTCGACGCGGATAAGGACGATAAACCTATTGACCAATCTAATTACCGTTCTATGATTGGCTCATTACTTTATCTTACCGCATCTAGGCCCGATATTATGTTTAGTGTATGCTTGTGTGCTCGCTTTCAAGCGGCACCTAAAGAATCGCATCGGAAGGCGGTCTTTAGTATATTTCAGTATCTCAAGCATACCCCAAGTGTAGGCCTGTGGTACTCTAAAGGTGCTAAATTCCATCTCTTGGGTTACTCGGATTCGGACTTTGCCGGATGCCATGTGGACCGCAAGAGTACCTCCGGTGGGTGCCACTTGCTTGGGCGTTCCCTATTATCTTGGTCTAGCAAGAAGCAAAATTCCGTTGCTTTGTCTACGGTGGAAGCGGAATACATAGCGGCCAGTGCATGTTGTGCCCAAATTCTTTATATGAAGCAAACCCTTTTGGACTTTGGTATTAAACTTGGTTGTGTGCCTCTCCTTTGTGACAATGAAAGTGCGGTTAAGATAGCTAAAAACCCCGTTCAACACTCCCGCACTAAGCACATTTATATTCGCCATCACTTCTTGCGGGACCATGAAGCTCAGGGAGACATCTCCTTGCGAGGTGTTAGGTCCGAAGAACAATTGGCGGATATCTTCACTAAACCACTTGATGAGAAAACATTTTCTAGACTAAGAAGTGAACTAAATGTGCTAGATGCATCAAACGTCATGTAAGTTGCCATGGTCATGTAAGAATGCATCTCATATAGGTCTTGTCTAACTTTCAAAGGATAGGGGTGAACAAGGGTTAGCTTGGGATGGAGGTTCTTTTGGGTTTCCCCAAGGCTTGGAGAGTGGCTCTCCCTGAAGAAGCCTTTGAAAGGTTCAAATTTGGCAAGGTAGATTTAAATTTATGTCTTGCATGATGCCTGCCATATAGACTTGCACTCACGTTTAATTTCTTGCATTATAAATTGTTTGACATTGCATACGGTAGAGTGTCACAAAGGGGAACCCACTTCATGAGAAAGAGACTTGTTTGAAATGCAATATCTCAACTCATATGATGTGGAAAGAACAAAATGTTAGGTACGTTAATGCCTAAGGAACGTGCTTTAAAGAGATAGAAGTCTTCATCCTCTAGCTCACAAAGCATGGGCCTTATATTTTATTTGGATTTATTCCTTATTTTCTTCGGTGTTCTATTTGCTTTAGGGCTTAGCCAAGTTATTGGCAACTAGTCTTTTTGAGGGGTAAGGGGTTGCCCAAAAAGTCCTAAGACATGTGTTTCTCTTTGATTGTTTGTTTGAGTCCAAGGACATATATGGGATGTTGCTGTTTTGTAGTCATCGGATTATCCGATGCTTAGGGCAGAACAATTACTGGATCAGTTTGTGTTCAAATGCAAAAGGTCAGCTCAGTCAGAAAGTCAAATCAACCGACGAGTTCATTCTGAGAAACATCGGTGCATCCGATGTTCACTTTTCTGAAGTTGAGGTAAATTTGACCGATGCTAATCCTTTCATCGTCGGAGCATCCGATGTCAATAGTACTTTTGGAATACCCTTACTGTACTATTCGACCGATGAAGCCCTAATCCTACGTCGGTTCATCTGATGTTAAATTTTGAGATAGGGTTCGGGCCCCACCTATTTGGTGCGCCCCTTCACCTTTTCACCTTCTCTCTCCCCGACCCGCTGCTCCGTCGCTGCCGCTCTGTCGCCGCAGCTCCGCCCCTCGCCCTGCCGACCGCCCTTCGGTCGTTGCTGCCCTCCAGCCGCCGCTGCCCTCCAGCAGCCGCCGCCCACCGGTCGTCGCCGCCCTCAGAGCCGCCGCCACCACCGCTTAGAGCCGCCACCCGACGCTCCTTCACCGCCACCGCCGCTAAGCGCCACCGCCAATGCGCCCCAAGCACAGCCGCAGCTGCACCACCACCGCCCCCCTCCGGTAGCCGCCAACACTCCACTCCACGCGCCCAGCAACCTCTTCATCCTACCGCTAGGGTTCCCCGACCGCGACGATCTTTACATTGCCATCCGTGCGCCCGAGCTCGTTGTCCCGCGTGCTCATCTTCACCATCGTCATGGGCCGTGACAAGAAGGGAAAGGGCAAGGACATTGAGGATCCGGCCGCCAAAAAACAGAAGTGGTCGAAGGAGGCGAAGAAAGCTTAGATGGTCGCTCGTGCCGCTGAGGAGCGAGAGCGAGGCAGAGGAGGATTGTTGAGGATCCGCGAGGCCCGACAGAGGAAGCCTCCCTTTCCTGAGGAGTCAGAGGAGGAAGAGGAGCCCGAAGTGCCGCTAGTTCGCCAGCGCTCAGTCAGGACCCGTGGGGGTCACCCAGCTGCAGCCCCGAGACCGAGAATATCAGCAGCTGACCTGGGAGGATAGGGTGGCCCAGAGAGACGTCTATGAGATGGACACCAACGTCCGTGTTGGTGAGGGTGTCCGGCTGACAAACTACAGGAAGTTGAAGGCCAAGCAGCTCAGGAAGCTCAGGTGGAGCATTTTACTTGAGGAGTGGTTCCCGCAGCCCAGAGAGGCACTTGTGGACAGCCACTTTTGGACCCTAACACAGGCGTCACTGTACGAGACTTACATACGTCGGGGCCATAAGCTCTTCCAGTACAATTTCCTGGATTGGGATCAACTTGCACTTGCAGCAGGGACAGAGATACGCCCTTACTTTGAGAGGTATAGAGGGCTAGTGGAGCTGATGTCTTACGAGAGGAGTGCCTACGTGGAGGATTGGGTCCGAGTATTCTATGCCACACTCTACGTCTCTATGGGTCGCATATCCATTGACTTCATGTTTATGGGCTAGCATCACCACCTGACCAGGTAGACTTTCGGACAGCTGCTAGGCGTGGATCTTCACGACACATGCCTACACGAGAGAGTGTATGGACTGGCTGACCCACCGAGGAGGCCACTCACTGGAGGTGTGGCACCACCGCTTGAGGAGATAAGATCATTGTTCGCTCAGCCTTTCTCTCCAGACCAGTCGAGGGTACCGGCTCTTCTCACTCTAGCTGCGCGCACTGTGCACCTTGCCTTGCGCCGCACACTTCTGCTGAGGTCCGGATATCTTGAGGGGTTCACCAGCTTGCATCATACTCTCCTATTCTATGTCATGAACGGGATGGAGTTCGACATTGTGGACATCCTGATTTGTGAGATGGAGGACGTCATCACTGATGGAGTTGGTATGATGAGACAGCTTGTGTTTGGTCACTGGATCAGTCACTTGCTCTACTTGGTAGCTCCAGAGGGGTCCGCCGTGCGTGACAGTCTCACCGACGAGAGCATCACACGGTTCGGGCATTACCGTGCTCCAGCTCCTGGAGACCGCCGCCTTGGCGGTCCAGTTGAGTGTCGGGTCTGGGCTCGTTTATCGGAGGAAGATTGGTCAGACCTAGAGAAGGAAGACGAGAGACTAGCACAGGCAGAGGCTCAGGGTGAGGATCTCCAGCACATCTGGTCCGAGAGTGACACTAGTAACAGTGTCGAGGAGTACTTCCCACCTCCTCCCTCACCCAGGCAACACGACGCCGAGGCTGGAGGCTCGACTGTGCCACCTCCTACTCCACCTCCGGTGTCAAAGGCACGGGTCTCTCAGCCGTCCGAGCTTACCTCCCTCCTCCAGCAGATGGTTGAGCAGCAGCGTCTGGATAGGCTTGTAGCTGAGCAGGCCCGAGCTGAGCAGGTTGCGCGTCTCTTGGAGCTCCAGCAGCAGCAGCATGAGATGCAGCGACAAATAGCCCGTGAGAGGCGAGAGGACACTGACAAGCTGACTGGGCTGATTGATCAGATGCACCAGCGTTCTCTCGACCAGCAGCAGCAGACACAACAGGCTATGTTGGGCATCCTGGGGTTGATCACCAACCTATACACTCAGACCGAGATTGCCCTGCCATCGTAGCTTCCAGGCCTAGCTCCGGGTCCCCCTGTTCTGGCTCCAGCTTCATCACTAGTGCCGACTACGCCGATCCCGACGATGAGCATGTCACCTATGCTAGCTCCAGGTGCACCGATACACTCTCCCTTGCCGGCTGCGACACTCTTCCAGCAGACGCCGGCATCCGTTGTCAGTGCCCCACTTCCTGCAGTCCAGTCTCAGCAGGCACCGACAGCGGCTCCCGTAGCACCCGTCACCTCTACTCCAGCTTCGGCAGCAGTAGGCAGCAGCTCCGATGATAGCACCCCTGACGACAACCAGTTCATCATCGCTCCGAGTGCTCAGGATCCTTGGCACTTGGCTTCCTTTTTGGTGTCTTGATGCCAAAGGGGGAGAAGAGTCAGGGGGAGGGTTAGCATAGTCCTATGGGGAGTCCTAGTTGGAGGGGGAGTATTTATTTGAGAGTATTTTGGGAGCTTTTGTATTTAGAGCTTTGACATTACTTTGCTACTCTTTTGTAATTTGAGAGCTATGATACTCTTATTATATTCATTAAGTATTCGTGTTAATTTGAGAGCTCTGATACTCTTTTGCTATTTCATTAAGTATCCGTGTGCCACTTAATTCTTTCGAGTTATTGATCGTTTTTGAGCCTTCAATTTTAAGTATGCTAAATCTTGTACTTATTGCATATCCTCTTGAGTATCGTACTCTAAAATTCATTACTATTATGCTTTACTTGTTGTGTTGTCATCAATCACCAAAAAGGGGGAGATTGAAAGCATCTAGGCCCCCATAAGGTATGGTTTCGGTGATTAATGACAACCGTTGGATATTACTAATGAATTTGTGGATGCAGGGTCTCTCGTATATCTCATCACACCTATTGAAATCTATATGAATATAATCTACCGCTCATTGGATACCATTGGAGACCCCTTAACAAATCATTCTATGAGGTCAATCGATTTTCATAAAGATTAGAAGAAAAAGCTCATATGTCAAAATCATTCAACCAAAATTGACAGCACTCAATGCTTGATAATCATCAGAAGAATATTTCAAACCAATGTATAAGAGGTCACTCGAGCAAATTCCAAAAAATCACTTAGAACAAACTCGAAGCAAACAAACTCAACTCACCGGATCAACCGATGATTCAAGAAAACAACACATCGATCGAGTTGGTTTAGCAGAAGAAGAATACCTCAGAACTAAGTACTCACCGGATCATCCAATGATGAAGTGAATGTTACATCGGTCCATCAATACAGTAAGCAATCTCCCTGGACCAAGTGTAACACCGGACCATCCGATGTACAACTATAAACACATCAGTCAATCACTCCAGTAAGCATTAATTCTGAACCATTTCTGGAGAAAGTACCACCGGATCATCCAATGAGAAGGCAAGTGTAACATCGGTCTAACAACGGTCATATCTGACATAGTGACATCAGCTAAAGTGAATTCGACCGATGACAACTGAAGGGGGAACATCGGATCATCCGGTGTTCGCAGAACAGTGATGTCAGCCTACTTTTCCAACGGCTATTTCGTGGAGGCTGGCTATTTATACCCCTTCAACCAGTCTGTTCGACAAGTCTTGACAACCAGAGCTTCTCTACACATTCTCAAGCATTCAAGACGTTGAGCTAACACTTCTAGATCATTTTCACCACTTGTACACCAAGATATAGGCTAGAACTTGCTAGAGATAGTGCTTGTGTGCCTCCATTCTTGGTGATTGGAGTCGCTAGTATAGTGAGAGCTGTAAGGGAGTGTCCCTTGGTGATTGTATTGGAGAGAGCCTTCCGGAGCTTGCCAAGACGGTTGTGGAAGCCCGGAGGATCCAACTTGTACAAGGCTTGAACTCCACCTTGCCGAGGTTGGCGAACGAAGAAGTATAGTGAAGATCCCTGTCTCGGTGACTTGGGAGTGTCTATACCCTTTGGTGGGTGCCACAACATGGTGTAGGAAGATCTTGACGATCTTGCCGAACCACGGGATAAATCTCTGTGTCTTCGTGTATCCTCGGGAGTTTGCGCTTTCTTCCTCTCCCCTTACACTTATGCATTTCATATACCGCAAAGTTACTATTCACTTGAATGAATAGGTCGTTTGCATAGGGAATTGGGCTTTTAGTAATTAAGTTTTTATTTCTTTAATTTTTGAAAAGAAGCCCAATTCACCCCCCCCCCCCTCTTGGGCATTCGATCCTTACACCAATCCTATAAAATATCATCCCAGCCAATCAGGCGATGACACGTGGCATCCCATGGATCAAATGGCCCACAAGTAGAAGTATCCAAGGAGATCCAACGGTGTATCACCCATATACATCAATGGGACCCACCTGACAGCCACCTGGAGAAAGCACACGAGAAACGATGCAATGACCAGGTCGGTTGAACCAGGGGGTCGGCCGACCTGGTCTTTGCACCAAACCCAGTCATCCTCCACATGTTGGCTCCTCCCGGCTCCCTGGAGTCAATGGTGACTGATTCACGCGCTTTTGGTGGCGGGAACCGACCTCAACACTAGTATAAATAAGACCCCCTACCCCTCACTTCAACACACACCACTTGGGCATCATTCTATTGTATACACTATCTTCCATAGTTCTTAGAGGAGTTAAGATGTAGAGAGGAGAGCCTCTAGTCCCAAGACCAAATTGGGAAAGGAGTAGAAGGAGTCTCTATTCCCAATTCCACATTGGGAAAGGTATGGCTTATGTATTCCTTCTTGTATTTGTGACTTTGTGCTCAATAAAGATATTATCTTTAGTCTTCTTTTATACGTATACTTGGACAAAGCGTTTCTTGTTTGATTGTGGAGTCCATGTATGTGGAAGGTATCGTCTTTATGATTTCACTCTCATGATCACATCTTATGGTCATAAACACTATAGACCCCCACTATAGTCTATGTCGTTATGATATGATTATGTTAATATGAATGACTTATGCTATGCTTCAGTATTGGTTCAACGATGTTTAGGTTAGTCATTGCCTTAGGATGGCTTGTGCCATGGCTCCTAAGGTATTTGCTTAGTATGCTAGCATGGTGCTAGGGTATTTAAGTAGCGTTGGATGTCTCGTAGACCCACGGATTGAAGAGGTAGGCAGTAGGTGATGACAGCCCTATCTGTCCTCTGTAATCCTCCACGTTCGGCTATGCCACAGGCTCTTGGTGGGAGTCGACCTAGTATTGCTAGGGGTAAGCCCGTGCCCGATGTGTTGAATAGCATTGCATAGGAATTCATCTTTGACATGACCATTAGTATCTACCTTAGGCTATGTATATGTATTAGGAGCATTGTAGGAGGAACTCTCTAACTCTCAATCCAACTCCCTCTAGGACCCATTTTACCCTCTAGAATAAATTGCCTAGGTGTGTGTCACACTACCCCTACTATCAACTGACCCCTGTCCGGATAATGGATTAGCTTGACCATAAGAGTAGTATATACTTTACTCCATTGCATTTCTTTAGTATAAATACGATACCTTTGAGAATACTCATGGGTGAAATGCTACAACGATATCTTTCGTGTGCTTGCGGATCTCATCTCTTTACCGGAGATGATCTGTGGTGTTAAGAAATACCAACAAGCATTTCTGGCGCCGTTGCCGGGGATGATTTGTTAGTATATCTTAGGAGCCGTCAACAGAGGGCACTAGGTCCGTCAAGTTGACTACGGCCCCGGTGCCATCGGCGGGATTTGGGTCAGAGTCCCTTCCCAACTGAGGGAGATCCTGGTTGATGCGATGCCAATGGCTGCTGAAAGCTCTGGGATGAAGTTTGAGGCCTCTGCTTCACCAACGACGGTGGGCTCTAGCTCCGGTTGTCCAAGGAAGAAGATTCGTGCCGACTAGAGCGGCAACGTAACTAGGTAAGGGTCGGCTCTTTAGTTTGTGTCTTGATTTTGTTTTTTGCTTTTTCTTGAATTTTCTATCCTCTGTTTCCAGAGTATCGATAGCTTCTGCTCCAACACCCGCAAGCGCCTCGGCCCTAGAGACCGCACCGTCCGGAGCTTCTAATGTTGAAACGGCTCCTCCGATGGTTGAGGTAGTCAACCCTGAAGCTCTGGTGCATACTAGCACCGAGACGACCTTGGTACCAGCGGTCAAAGAAGAAGTTGCGATTGCGCTGGAGCAAGCTTCAACTACTTCAGAGCCAGCACCGGAGGTACTGATGCCAGTACTAGATACTTCGAAAGTTGCAGTTGAAGCTTCGACACGAGCTCCGAAGGCGACAGAGCCATTAGCAAAAGATCTGGCTGCAGGACCTTCTTCATCTATGCTAGAGGTAGAAGATCCAGCTGCAAGACCTTCCTTGTTCGCACCGGAGATAGATGAACTTCCAGAGATCAGCCCCGCCGACGTGGAGCTGTTGAAGTCCATGCTTGTGCCATGGGCTCCAGCGACTATCCCAAAAGACTTGGAGGAACCGGAGGACGAACCTCAAGCTGGTCTGGAGCCAATCCCTCTGGCATCGTCGGTTGACAATGCCTGTTGTAGGATCGAAGAGCACATGTAAAGCTACCAGAGGGGGGGTGAATGGTAGATTAAAACTTTCCAGCGGAAGCAATAAAAACCCCTCGACAGAAAAATGATCTGTTAAAGAAATCATGTGTGAGACTAATCTAAACGTGTTTCACCATGACAAAAGTGATAGATATCATAGAGAATCAATTCACGGAGACGACACAACAAGAATCACTCAAATCCGTTGAGAGAAACTCAAGTTACGATCGAAAGATCGAGCAAGGGTCAACCTGTCCTACTCGAGAAAAACAGTTGTGGAACACTGCAAAGAAACTCGTGTAGATCAGAAACCACAAATCCAATGACCATGAAATTTTTACAGACGATAGAAAATTAAGTTGTGAAGATAACCTAAAAATAATCACGTCATTCGGATTTGTAAAACTTGGGTTATGATAAAACCACCAAAGAAAGATAGTGTTGTACAGAAAACTCAAAGAGAAAAACTTGTTTGGAACAAGTCGGATGAACAAGGTACAAAAGTTCATTTAAACTACAATCTTTATTCAATAGAACACAATAGGAACAGCCCCAAAGTCTTGTCCCATGAGCTCTGGCCTCCCTTGCTTATATAACCAGCTCAAAAGCCAACTCAACTCAAATCAGGACTCTAATCCTACTCCGTTCACAAATCAAAACTTTCCATAACTGCTCAAGACTCTTCTATACGCAGATAGAAGAAATATTAAGACTTCCAAAAACCTTAGAAACGTATCCCACATTCCTAAAACAACTCAAATTCGTGACCCACACGAAATTCTATCATAACCAACTCGATACTTTCCATATCGGGCCATAACCGACTCCGCTGCAGCCGAAGTCATCAACCGATACGATCCGATCCTTCCAACCAGATCTTTCCTTCCTTAGCCCATCTTCGGAACCATGTTACCACATCATGCACCGCATGCATACGTGCGAACACCTTCCTTCGACATCCAGTAACCTTCATATGCACTGTCCTTGATTCAGTCATCATGTGCGACCTCCTGACCCGCTCAACCACAATTCCTCCTGAATTTGGTTGTTGGAACCTCATCTCCTCCCTGAGACTAGTACAAAGGATCCTATCACCAGTCATGACTTGAACTCGAGCACGCCTGCACATGAACAAACAACCAATTCGTACGAGCCCAAGTCCGCAACTTGACTCAAGTTAGTTCCGAACACAACACCTTACGTGAGCACCTCACATAAGCATGTTGCAAAGTATAGCAAAACGATATCATCCATATCAACCAAAACGCACCAAAAACTTAGCAAATGAATACTAAGCAATCTTTCCAAGAATATAAAGCAAGTTTGAAACATTTCACAATAAAAGCAGGAACATTGTCATCAAGCTTTGAATCTTGCCAAAGCTAACCGGAGCTTGAGCTGAAGCTTACCAAAGCTAGTACAACCTATCTCCAGAGCTTACCAAAGCTAGTTCAACCTAGCGCTGGAGCTTACCAAAGCTAGTACAACCTAGCGTCGGAGCTTACCAAAGCTAGCACAACCTAGCGTTGGAGCTAGAAAAACATGTCAGAGCTAACCAACATAAGTCGAACCTAGCAAAACGTATCAGAGCTTAATAAAGACATGCCGGAGCTATAAAAGACAAGCCGGAGCTACCCAAAAAACATGTTGGACCTTGACAATGTAAGTCGGACCTATTGTCGAACCTTGCTAAAAAGGGTGTTTTGGCAGGATTTTAGAACTTATATCATCAAAGCCAATGTATTCAGTACAAGCCAATGTATTCAGCACACATAGGTCTCACAATAACCCCTTGATGAATGCATTGGCAACACCATTTAAAATCCGAACATTGGCTTATTTACATGAAAAGTTTTGAAAACAATTTCTTCCCTTTTTTGAAAATCAAATGAGATAGAAATAAATTTCTCCCCCTATACATACTTCTCTCCCTGAGAAGAATCATGCCAAAAACACTTGTGAAAATGTGCAACGAGTGATCAATTTCCTCCCCTTTGATAACGTATTCAGCAAGGTACAAAAGAGAAATTTTAATTGGTATGAGCATACTATAACATGTACATATAAAACAAAACTCATCCAAGTCATACTATCAAGTAACTTACACTATCACAACAATGAGATGCATAAAATAGTGTAAGCCATGCTAGAGATCAAATGTAATTTTCAATTTAAGCAAGTCATGATCTCACAAACTTAACTATTTCAATACCTGAAAGCATGACACTTGTTGCTGCAATTTTTTTCTTTAAAGCACAAATTTATAGCATATTACATTTGGAAGAGATTATATGCCGTATCTGCCTTATTCTAACCAACCAAGCTAAGCCTATGTCATTTGACAATCAGAAGCTTAAGGACATGATTTTAGTCATACACAACTTCTTCCAAGTTCATATCTAAGTTTAATGATAAGCCATCTCAAAAGAAGAAGTGTGATGCATGCATATTCTCTTTATCTTTTCTCATTTCTATTTTTTCATAATAACTTAACATGTGAGTTGATTACTTGATTAATTCTTTATGATTAAAAGAACTTGTAAGCATTCAACAAGTTAAAAATAGCAAGAAAGTTCGACCATGACCAAAATTAGTGTAAGTAATTATTCCAATTACTAGACATGGCAAAACTACAAAATGTATAATATGAGTAATATAGTAAGAACTTTCAGCATGTAAAAGGAATCACAAAGTCATATATGTATGAAATATTATGCTCATATTATTTTAATTTCATATTCACACATAGACTTCTCAAGTTTCAAAACTCCCCCTCAATGTAAGCCATGAGGATGCATAACCCCTATTTCACTATAAATGAAACAAAAACGAGTGAAATCCAAAGGTTTTGTAAAAATGTAAGCCAATTGTTGTTCGATATCTATATGGTGAAGCACAACATTTCCTTTTTCAACATTATCACGGAGAAAGTGATACCAAATGTCAATGTGCTTAGTTCTAGAATATTGCACGGGGTTTTTAGCAATGCAAATGACACTAGTGTTATCAAAAACAGTGGAACACTATCTAGATCAACCCCATAGTCCTTAAGTGTTTGAATGATCCAAAGAATTTGTGAGCAAGCACTAGCAGCGGCTACATATTCAGATTCAGTTGTGGATTGTGCAACTGAGTTTTGTTTTCTAGAGGACCAAGCAACAAGTGAATTACCAAGAAAATGACAAGCACCAAAAGTACTTTTCCTATCAATCCTACAACCCCCAAAATCGGCATCTGAAAAAGCTTTCAAAGTAACGATTGAGGAAGAAGGAAGAAAATTGTCAAATTCTTGATTTCTAAGTACCTGAGAATCCTTTTGAGGGCTTGACGATGTGAAGAACATGGGGAGGCTTGAAACCGTGCACAAAGACATACGCTGAATTGTATGTCCGGTCTTGATGTTGTGAGGTACAAAAGTAATCCGATCATGCTTCTATATTCTTTTTGATCTACAGGTTCACCATCTTCATCAAGTTCAAGTGTTGTTGCTGTTCCCATTGGTGTCTGAAGAGGCTTGCTTTTGTCCATGTTGAAGCGCCTTAGGAGGTCTTTTGTATACTTTGTTTGATGCACAAAGGTACCCTCCTTGGTTTGCTTGATTTGCAGCCCCAAAAAGTATGTGAGTTCTCCCATCATACTCATCTCAAATTATGGACTCATCATAGCTGAAAACTTGGACACAAGATCATGAGAAGCACAACCGAAGATAATATCATCCACATACACTTGAACGAATAATGAGTCATTGCCATGCTTAAGCACAAAAAGAGTTTTATCAACCTTGCCCATGATAAACCCCTTTTTAAGTAAGAATGTTGTTAACCTATCCTACCATGCTCTAGGGGCTTGTTCGAGACCGTACAAGGCTTTGGACAGTTTGTAAACATGATTAGGAAAATCTGGATTTTCAAAACCTGGTGGTTGTTTGACATAAACTTCCTCATCTATGTAGCCATTAAGAAAAGCACTTTTAACATCCATTTGATATAGCTTAAAACCTTTAGATGCAGCAAAAGCTAACAAAATTCTTATAGCTTCTAATATAGCAACAGGAGCAAAAGTTTCATCAAAATCTAGACCTTCAACTTGAGTGAAACCTAGAGCAACCAACCTAGCCTTATTCCTAACCACAACCCCATACTTACTTTATTTATTTTTAAACACCCATTTAGTTCCAATTAAAGTGTGACCTTGAGGTGGAGGTACAAGTTTCCAAACATTATTTCTTTCAAAATTTTCTAACTCTTCTTGCATGGCAATAATCCAAGATTCATTAGTGAGTGCGTGTGATATTTCTTTGGGTTCAAAAGAACCAACAAAAGCAGACTGAGTATGAGAGTTTGGATCGTAAAAACTGGAGTGTGTGACTTGTTCGTGCAGGCTTCCAATAATTTGTTGTGGAGGATGACTTTTGAGAACCCGGAGGGGAGTGGACACTTCCCCAACTTCTTCTTCTTCATTTTCATCACAAATTGATGAGCTTGTGACTTGAGGTGCTGGCTGTGAATCAAAATCAGGAGTTCGAACAATGTGATTAGCTACTAAATTTTTGGGCAGCAACACCACTTCTTCCTCATCTTCAACAAAAATGCTCTCCCCCTGCGGATATGGATCCGGACCTTCAATGTTTGAGCTAGTACCTGTGCTAGCTTCATCTAACGACACCCAAGTCTCCACAATTTTGTTAGTGTCAAATAAAAGCACACAGTAGCCTCTAGTATGAGATAGATAACCAAGAAACATGCCATCAATGGATCTAGGTTCAAATTTATCAAGATTACCATGTTTCTTAAGAAAGAATTTGCAACCAAAGACCCGAATGTGTGTAACACTAGGACTATGTCCAAACCGGAGCTCATATGGTGTTTTATCTAGCTTAGTGCGCAAGAAAACACGTTTGAGACATAACAAGCGGTTGCAATCGCATCAGCCCAAAATTTCCTAGGAGTTTGATATTCATCAAGCATAGTCTTAGCCATCTCAACTAAGGTTCTGTTCTTTCTTTCTACAAAACCATTTTGTTGAGGTACATATTGTGAAGAAAATTGATGATCTATTCCATTTTCAACACAAGTGATTAAAAGATTGATTTTAATTCGGTTCCGTTATCACTTCTAATTGCTTTTAAAGATCATGGGTGATCAATAGATAATCTAAGAAATAAAGTTCTAAAGTCACTTAAAGCTTCGTTCTTAGACGTCATAAAGTAAACCCAAGAGTATCTAGAATAATCATCAACAATCACAAGAACATACCATTTACCTCTGAAGGATTGAACACGTGAAGGTCCTACGGTGTCAAGGTGCAAAAGTTGACCCGGTTCAGTTGTCATGATCATTGTGAGAGGAGTATGTGAACCTGCAACCATCTTAGCATGTCTACAAGAAGAGCACACAATTTCTTTGTCCCCTTTAAGCTTAGGCAACCCACGTATGCGATCAAGAGCACTAACACGCTTTAGATGATCAAAGCCTGCGTGACCAAGTCTACGATGCCAAAAATACAAGTCATTTGAATCATTAGCAACTAGACACCTATGCTTAGACGAAGACATATCAAAATTAGCTTTAAAATTTTTTCCAAACCGAGATATGTCAAAAATAAGCTCACTATTTGAATTTACAGCAATTTTTAGTAAAAATAATTTCCAAATTTTCATCTAGCAGTTGTGAAACAGAAAGCAAGTTGTATTTCAAATTTTTAACAAGTGCCACATCCTCCAAATTGTAGTGATCATTTACTCTAACTGAACCCTTAGCAATTATAGGAGTTGAAGAATTATCGGCAAAAGTAACATTCTCTACACGTGACACAAAAGAGAGGGAGGAGAACCATTCTTTGTTACCGGTCATGTGGCGTGAGCAACCTGAATCCACAATCCAAATGTTCTCCTTCCTCAATCGTATAACCTACATAGAAGCACAATACGCCGATGACTCAATACTGGGGTTAGTCAAAAGGCATTTAGGAATCCAGTACTGAGTCACACAATGTCCAGCAGGAATAACACGCGAAAGCTAAGATAAAACTACAGGTTTATGAGACAAAGCTCGAGGATTTTTGTACCCAACTACTTTCCTACGAGATGTTACATGTGTAACACAAAAAACAGTAGGTTTGGAAGCAAACTTTGCATGTTTTTGACTCATTACAGCAGATTGCATGTTCCTATCATTCAATATAGCGAGTGCAGCAAATTTTGTATGAAAGTTAATCATTCTTTCCTTTTTCTGTTGTTTAGCTAGTCTATAACAAAAATTTATGACATGACCATCTCTACCACAGTAGGTACAATGAAATTTAACTTTGTGTTCATGTCTAGATGAGCAAGCAACATTTTTATTTGAAACCGAATGAGACAACACTCCTGCAGACTTGAAAATCACTTCTTTTTGTTTAGGAATTGTTTGAATCAAACCACTTCCTAATTACTTTACAATTTTAGGTGGATGTGCCTTAGCATGAGCATGAGAATCAAAACCCAAACCAGATTTATCATTGCAATACTTAGAAGAATTCAACAGCAATTTTAGGTTCTTATTCCTATTACAAAACCGATCTAATGGCCTATGCATGTCATCAAGTTTATTAGACAAATCAAGGCAATTTTCACATGAAGTTTTTCCTTTCAATTTGCAACTGGAACAATATTTAACTTCATGAGAACGTAAAGCATTGTTCAACATAGAAATTTCATTCATAGCATCTTGGAGTTTCTTAACAAGTAGAACAATGCAAATAAATTGTAGAACAGCTAGCATCTTTCAAGTTTTTATCATTAAGTGCAACAAGCTCTCTGTTCTTTTCAATTTCTAACTCAAGTTTATCAAGTGTGGAGGTATGCACACTTCAATTGTTCATATATTAGATCACATGAGGAACAATAATCATCACTGGGAATCAAAGATTTCAAACGGTTAATTTCATATTCTAGTGACTCAATTTTAACAGCATTGTCCCTAAGCTTTTTGTCCTTTTTCTTAACTATAACAGTGGCACGAGAAATAGCATCACACATTTCTTTGCAAGTAGGACATACCTCTTCATTGTCGCTGTTGTGTTCAGACTCCTACATACTTGATATTGACTTGCCCGCCATGAAGCACAAGTTTGCCAAATCATCTTCATCTTCGTCACTTCCAATGTCCACATCGCTTGAGCCAAGTTCTTGAAGTGCGGAGATAAAACTGTTCACCAATTGACGTCCCGTAAAACCCTTCTTTTTCTTCATATCTTTTGCAGAGGAGTGCTTCGTCCTTGTTTGCTTTTCATCCCGGGAAGTTGGACCTGAAATGTTATGTCTTACCACATTCGAAACATCGTTGAGGTCCAGAGCTTCCTCTCTTTCTAGTTCTCACATTTTGTAATGCTTTTGAGAACCTAGTATAGAGAAGTACTAGCTCCTCCTCTGGAAACTCCTCAATCTGTTCAAGGGTTAGAGAGAACAACAAAGCAAGTGTACCACAAGATGAAGATTGGCCGGAGCTAGGCATATCACATTGAGAAACAATTGCAAGAGACTTGTTGGGGTTCTTACGTGAGATTATGTCAATTTCATGAGTTTTCAATTTAGAATATAGTACATCTAAAGTAAGTATACTCATGACAGTAGATTAACAAATAGATGTAACCTTCATCTCCAAAATTGACATGTCTAATGCACTTAGTAATTGCCCAGAATTCTCAACATCTGAAAATTTAACATTGACACTATGTAAGTTGCTAAGAATTATATTAAAGCAAGCAAATATATCATCAATGGACTCACCGGGTTGCATTTCGAAGCACATGTATTCTTTCTTAAACATGTCTTGCCTTACCTACTTGATAGTGTTCGATCCTTCGTGGTAGTAACAAAGTGCTTTCCACACATCGTATGCAGATCAGAGGTGTGGAACACGGTCGAAGTCGCTTTTGAGTTAATCCTTGTATGATCAAGTTCCGAGCCTTGTTGTTGTTGTCGACATCTCTCAGATTTGTAGCTGTAACTTGATCGTTTGACGACACTTCGTAAGGCTTGTATACCTTCTCCCATATTGTGAAGCCTTGTGTCTGGATGAAATCTTCAATATGTGCCTTCCAAACCTGAAAATAAATACCACTAAACTCACAAGGTTTGGCGGAGTATTTCTCCATGATGATTAGTCAAAACACGTGCAAATCACAAAGATTAGAGACCGTGGCTCTAATACCAATTGTAGGATCGAAGAGCACGTGTAAAGCTACAAGAGGGGGTGAATGGTAGATTAAAACTTTTCCAGCGGAAGCAATAAAAACCCCTTGGCAGAAAAACAATCTGTTAAAGAAATCGTGTGTGAGACTAATCTAAACGTGTTTCACCATGACAAAAGTGATAGATATCAGAGAGAATCAAGTCACGAAAATGACACAACAAGAATAACTCAAATCCGTCAAGAGAAACTCAAGTTACGATCGAAAGATCGAACAAGGGTCAATCTGTCCTACCAGGGAAAAACAGTTCTGGAACAATGCAAAGAAACTCGTGTAGATCAAAAACCACAAATCCAATGACCGTAAAATTTTGAAAAATGATAGAAAATTAAGTTGTGAATACAATCTAAAAATAATCATGTCAATTAGATCTGTAAAACTCGAGTTATGATAAAACCACCAAAGAAAGGTAGTGCTGTGCAGAAAACTCGACGAGAAAAACTTGTCTGGAACAAGTCGGACGAACAAGGCACAAAAGTTCCTTTAAACTATGATCTTTATTCAATATAACACAGGATGAATAGCCCCAAAGTCATGCCCCACAATCTCTGACCTCCCTTGCTTATATAACCAGCTCGAAAGCCAACTCAACTCAAATCGGGACTCTAATCCTACTTCGTTCACGAATCAAAACTTTTCATAAATGCTCAAGACTCTTCTATACGCAGATAGAAGCAATCTTAAGAATTCCAAACACCTTATGAACGTATCACACATTCCTAAAACAACTCAAATTCGTGACACACATGAAATCCTATCATAACCAACTCGATACTTTCCATACCAGGCCATAACCGACTCTGCCACAGCCGAAGTCATCAACCGATACGATCTGATCCTTCCAACCAGATCTTTCCTTCCTTAGACCATCTTCGGAACCATGTTACCACATCATGCACCGCATGCATATGTGCGAACACCTTCCTTCGACGTCCAGTAACCTTCATATGCATTGCCCTTGATTCAATCATCCTGCGCAACCTCCTGAACTGCGCAACCATAATTCCTCCTGAATTTGGTTGTTGGAACCTCATCTCCTAGTCCAAAGGATCCTGTCACCAGTCATGAATTGAACTCAAGCAACACCTGCACATGAACAAACAACCAATTCGTACGAGCCCAAGTCCGCGACTTGACTCAAGTTAGTTATGAACACAACACCTTACGTGAGCACCTCACATAAGCATGTTGCAAAGTATAGCAAAACGATATCATCCATATAAACCAAAACGCACCAAAAACTTAGCAAATGAATACTAAGCAATCTTTCCAAGAATATAAAGCAAGTTCGAAACATTCCATAGTAAAAGCAGGAACATTGCGATCAAGCTTCGAATCTTGCCAAAGCTAATCGGAGTTTGAGCCAGAGCTTACCAAAGCTAGTACAACCTAGTGCCGGAGCTTACCAAAGCTAGTACAACCTAACGCCGGATCTTACCAAAGCTAGTACAACCTAGTACCGGAGCTTACCAAAGCTAGCACAACCTAGCGCCAAAGCTAGAAAAACATGTCGGAGCTAACCAACATAAGTTGGACCTACAAAACATATCAGAGCTTTACAAAGACATGCCAGAGCAATCAAAGACATGCCGGAGCTAAAGACAAAGCTCACCGGAGCTACCCAAAAAACATGTTGGAACTTGACAAAGTAAGTCGGACCTATTGTTGGACCTTGCACTAGCTCGGAGCTAGAGGTGAACCTTACTAAAAAGGGTGTTTTGGTAGGATCTTAGAATTTATATCATCAAAGCCAATGTATTCAGTACAAGCCAATATATTCAACACACATAGGTCTCACACCTGCTCCAGTCTTCGCTAGGTCCAGCTCGCCTTTGACTACTAGCACAACTCTCTAGAAGAAGAGCACAACACCCTAAGGCATTAGCGCCAAAAGCTGTACTTCGAGATGAAGCTGATGCAATCCCGGCTTGCGAACCAGAAGGAATGGGTGGCATCGGAGAAGGCTTGGCAGTCGAGCTTGAACAAGGCGCTAGATTAATGAGAGGCTGCTATAAAATACCTCGATAAAAGACCCAAAAGATCTACGAGCACGCTCAGAGAGCCAATGAAGTGGCTGAAAGCCACTCTGAGAGTCTCAAAGTTGTGAGGGAACAGCTCCTCAAACGTCGGGATGAATTGGACAACAAGGAGGATGAACTCCAAAAAAGAGAGGACGAAATCTCTCAGAACCTGGCACGCGGCAAGCAGGACTTGGCTGACCGCGTTGAAAAATGCAAGTCCTGGTGCGATCAAGAGAAGCACCAAGTGTGGGTGGTAGGACAAGGAGTCAGTTAAAGAGAAAATGTTGTCTCTATCAAAGAGGATAAGGTGACGGCGAAGTAAAAGGACCTTGTGGAAAGGCGGGACCGCATATACCTCGAAGAAAAAGAAACTCGCAGACCAGGAGAAGTTGCTGGCTGAACAGATCCAGCAGCATGCCAAAGAGGTCGAGCAATTCTTGAAGGAAGGTTCTGCGGAACTTTCGTGTACAAGGAGGTCACTGGAGGAGCTCCGAAGTGCAAGAGCAATTGAGTCCCAACAGGTCAGGGACTTCCTCGGATGAGCAAATAAAGCTCTGGTACCTTTTGGATTTAGTCCGGTCCGACCGGCTGATCCGGAGCTAGAGATGGACAAGGCATTGGTGGTGCTTAACTCCGCACGCAATAAGCTGGAGGCTCTAGGAGTGCGGTCGTCGACCAGATCGAGACTGAAGAGAAACCTCTGGCTAGGAACATTGCAGAGTATGTGCTGACGTGCTTCCGAAGCCAAGACTCCTCGATGTCTCTAGCTTCGGTGGTCGAAGGACCCATCGCCGAGGAGGAGGAAGCTCCAAGGCCAGCGTTCGAGAAGTCACCGAGAAAGTTGCTTCATTCTTCGTGAGGAACTCCAGTAGCTAGGACCTTTGATTTTGTACCTTCACCTTGTAAATATCCAATTTTCAATGAATGAAATCCTTTCAAAATCCATTTTTGTGTATTTAATGCATTGCCCTTTATCTTGTTGGCCCCCTGGTAGATGTGTTCAATTGATTGATGACATCTATCATGAGGAATTTGATAATGTCTTGAAGACTTGATTGCTCCGACTCGTAGCCATCATGAAAGGTCTGAGTCTTGCTTCCGAAATCTCCAAGGACCCTTTATTACGTCGACGGCGGGCCCCCTAGGAGTTGTTAGAGCTTAGATGCTTCGACGGCGCCCACTCTCAACGAGTAAAACATCAACGACGGGCCCTCTGGGGGTTGTTGAAGCTTAGATGCTTCGACGGCGCCCACTGTCAACGCGTAAAACATCAACGGCGGGTCCCCTGGGGGTTGTTGGAGCTTACATGCTTCGACGATACCCACTGACAACACGTAAAACATCGATGGTGGGCCCCCTCGGGGTCGTCGGAGCTTATATGCTTCGACGACGCCCACTGTTAATGCGTAAAACATCGACGACAGGCCCCATGGGGGTTGTCGGAGCTTGTTCGCTTCGACGATTCCCACCGTCAACGCGTAAAACGTCGACAGCGGGCCTCCTGGGGGTTGTCGGAGCTTGTTCGCTTTGATAGCGCCCACTGTCAATGTGTAAAACATCGACGGCAGGCCCCCTGGGAGTTGTCGGAGCTTGTTCACTTCGACAGCGCCCACTGCCAACTCGTGAAACACCGACGGCGGACCCCCTGGAGGGTGTCAGAGCTTGTTCGCTTCGACGGCGCCCACTGTCAACACATAAGATGTCGACGGCGAGCCCCTTGGAGTTGTCGGAGCTTAGTTTCTTCGACAACATCCACCATTGCCATGCAGATTGTCGTCAATTGTTCATTTTCCTGCGCATGAGAGACAAGAAAAGCAGTAAAATTCTTCTTTTTGCCTATAGCTCATTTGCGATTATTGTCCTTCTTTGAATTTTAGATCTTAACAAACTTATTGTGACAACATAAGTATATTGATTAGAATTCCTCAGATCTAAAAGCTTTTCAGACCCACCTTACTGTGACCCACCAGAATAGGTAGAACGACGTACTTAGGGTGCTGGACCACGCTAAGTCGATAGCGCACTTTAGACCGGTCATTGGCTTTGGTTTTCTGGCGAGTAGACCATCTAGCAACACTAAGATCCGATAGAAGATTACCAATAAAACTTATATTTCACGTGATTCTCTAGGACTAAATTTCAAGTGGATTGCACAACATTGCTATAAACAAGAGGGTAAAGGATGATAAAAATAATGGAGCATCAGCAAAACTAATGCATGTAGAGTCTGCTTGCACATAAATAAATTTCATTATAGATCCGAATAACAGGGGAGACAAGGACAAACTTAAAGTACATGACCAAGTTTAGTGTGCTATTCATCTTGTACTAACCCAGGGAAGGTAAAGACACACCTAAAGTACAAGACCAAATTAAGTGTGCTTTTGATTTAGGACCAATCCGGCCATAATATACATTTCAGACAAATACAGACTCACTTCCGTGTAACTAAGTGTAGAACTTACGAATGTGCTCGATGTTCCAGGTATTGGGAAGTGGTATATCATCCTCTATTGCCAAGCGGACGCATTCGGGACGCGAAACTTTTATTACTCGAAAGGGACCTTCCCAACTGGGGGAAAGTTTGTTTATACCTTCGCGAGTATGTATTTACCGCAGCACCAGATCGCCTTCCTCCAACTGCCGATTGTGCACATACATTTGTTGATAGCGCTAGAGCGCCTTGCGGTAGCGCACATTTTAGACAGTTGCTTGGCATCTTGCCTCGTCAACGAGGTCTGGGTCTTCACATCGGAGCTGGTCCTACGTGGCTTCATCGAAGGTCCGGACCCGGAGAGAACCCATGGTGACCTTCGGAGGAAGGACTGCTTCAACTTCGTACGCCAAGAAGAAGGGTGTCTCTCCTGTTGCCCGGCAAGGTGTTATTCCACTCACCCACAAAGCAGATGGAAGCTCTTCTATCCGGTTGGCGCCATGTTTCTTCAAGCGCTCATAAGTGCACGTCTTGAGTACCTTGAGTATTTTTGCGTTTGCTCTCTCAACTTGGCCATTGCTTGTCGCATGATCTATTGATGCATAGCTGACTGATATGCCGAGGTATTTGCGGTACTCTTGGAATTCTGCACTCGTTAATTGGGTTCTGTTGCCAGTGATGATTCTGTTTGAAACTCCAAATCTGCAAACAATGGACTTCAAGAACTTGATGGCAAATTGCTTGTTGATAGTCACAATAGGAGTTGCTTCCAGCCACTTCGTGAACTTGTCGATGGCAACATATAAGAAAAGGTACCCTCCGACGGCTTTTGGGAAAAGTCCCAAAGTGTCCATTCCTCACACGACGAATGGCCACGTCGGAGGAATCATCTGCAGTGACTGTGTTGGTGTGTGAATCTACTTCACGTGAAACTGACATGCTTCACACTTCTTGACCAGCTCAACTGCATCCTGGAGTGTTGTAGGCCAATAAAAACAATGTCGAAAGGCCTTACCGACCAGCGTGCGGGATGACGTGTGCTTCCCACACTCGCCTCCATGGATCTCTGTGAGGAGTTCGCAGCCTTCTTCCTGAGAAATGCACCGCATTAGAATGTTGTTGGCACCACGTAGGTAGAGATCCCCTTCTACCAACGTGTATATTTTAGCCAATATAACAATTCGCTCAGCGGATACACCATCTTTAGGAAGGATGTTGTCTTTCAAGTAGTCCTAGACCTCCGACATCCATGCATTGGGAATGACTTGAGTTTACAGATCGCTTGGTTGTTCGGAGCTTCCTATAGCACCTACGAATCTTGGTGAATGCCATGGTAGCAGGGCCACTGGGACCGCCTGCTTCGGGGTGCTGGTCTCACCCCCATCACTCAGTTCGGCAGGCTGGGCGGCAGGTGCTGATAATCTCCTGACAAAAAACCCCGTCGGGTGCTTTTGCCCGGTTTGAAGCCTTCCTCGAGAGGTCGTCAGCTTCAACATTATTGAGACGCTGGACATGGCTGAGGTACAGGACATGGAAATCTTTCTGCAACTTCTGGACTTCAAGTAGATAAGCAGCAAGCTGTGGGTTATTACAACTACATTCACATTTGACTTGTTTGATGATGAGTTGCGAATCTCCCTTCACCAAGAGTTGTCGAATGCCATATGATAGCACCACCTTGAGTCCAAAGATGAGAGCTATTTATTCCTCCATGTGGTTGGTTGCCTTTAAGTCGAGGTGCACCATGTACTTGACTTTCTCCCCGGTTGGAGCGAGGAGAAGGATTCCAGCTCCGACCCCCTTTTTATGCATGGAGCCGTCGAAGTAGAGAGTCCAGTGAGGCTTAGTGAAGACCAGGACCTTAGGTTCTGGCTTCTGGTCACTGAGGCTCTCTGGATTTGATTAAGAAAGTGTCCACTGTGCCACGAAGTCAGCCAGTGCCTGACTCCTGATTGCATGTCGAGGGAGGAATTCAAGGTCAATTCTGCCAACTCTGTTGCCCACTTGGCGATATTTCCCGTAGAATTGGGATTATTTAAAATTGCTCGCAGTGGATAAGAGGTTACCACTGATATCTTGTGGGCTTGGAAGTAGTGACGAAGCTTCCTTGAGGCAATAAGAACTTTGTACAGAAGTTTATGCACATCAATGTACCGAGTCTTGGCGTCGTGAAGTACTTCACTGATAAAGTACACCAACCGCTGGATAGTTTGGACCCTCCTGGAGGGGTTCAAAGCTTCTTCATCAACCTGCACCCTCCCGGAGGGGTCTGGATCTCCTTCTTGGTCAATAGATACAACCTCAAATGAGAGAGGTTGTTCCACATGCATCTTTCCTTTAGGATCTGTGCCGGGGGCTGGGACCCAGATTCGCCTTCAGGTAGCTCCGGACCCTCCCGAAGGGGTCTAGGCTCCTGAGTTGAAGATGTTTCTGGTCTTTCCACAACCAGAATCATGCTGACAACCTCTATAGTTGCAGCGGTGTAAAGCGGAAGAGGCTCACCAGACTCTGAAGCTACCATGATTGGTAGTGTGGTGAGGAGCCGCTTGAGCTCTTGGAACGCCTTTTCTACTTCTTCAGACCAATGGAATGGTCTGAACTTCCTCAACAACTTGAAGAAGGGTAGCGCCCGCTCTGCCAGCCTTGAGATGAACCAGCTGAGCGAAGCTAGACACCTAGTAAGCTTCTAGATGTCCTTGATACGGGTTGGAGGTCGCATCTCTTCGATGTCTTTGACCTTCACCGGATTTGCTTCGATTTTTTGGTGGGTCACCAGGAAACCAAGAAGCTTTCCGGAGCTAACCCCAAAGACTCATTTGTCCAGGTTGAGCTTCGTGCGCGTCAGGCGCAACTTGTCAAAGACGGATTGAAGATTGTTGAGAAGCGAGTCTTTGTTCTTCACCTTGACAATGATGTCGTCGTCGTATACTTCCACCAGGTCCCTAATCAGCTCCCCAAAAGTTTTCTCCATGGCTCGCACAAAAGTTTAGGTAGCACTTTTAAGACCAAAAGGCATTGCAGTATAACAATACAACCCATCTACTGTGATAAAGGCGGTATGCTCTTCATCTTCCTTAGACATTGGAATCTGATGATATCCAGAATAAGCGTTAGGAAACACAGTAGTTCACACGCGGAGGTAGAATCCACGATTTGATCTATTCTTGGTAGTGAAAAAGGGTCTTTTGTACATGCCTTATTCAAAATGGTGTAGTCGATGCACATTCGAAGCTTCCCGCCAGCCTTTGGCATGACGACTGGGTTTGCCAGCCACCCTGGATGATGAACATCCCGTATGAATCCAGCGTCAAGCAGCTTTTTGACTTCTTCTCTGATGAAGTTCTACTGCTCAACAGATTGCTTCCGGGGTTTCTGTATAGGTCGTGCATCATGATATATCTTTAGACGATGCTCGATCACCTCCCTAAAGATCCCAGACATTTGTGACGGTTGCCATGTAAACACGTCAACATTTGCCCAGAAGAAAGTGACGAACGCGGGTTCCTGTTTGTCAGTTAGACCTCCCGATATACGGGTGATATGAGTGGCATCAGAACCGGTTTGGACGACTTTGACGAGAATATCAGTGTCGCTGCTTGGTTGCACACGAGGTGCAGAGGATGAGCCGCACTAGCGCGAGCTCGGTTGTTGTTGGGCAGCTTGCTCCTTGCCAGATTCCTCTTCTTGCATTGTTTGCAAGCACATGAAGTTCTTGCAGCACAGTAACCCCAGCAATGTGGTCCCCTCGGATCGGGAAGACGTCTGACGAAGTTGGCATCTTCAACATGAGGCAACTGTAGTGGATGACAACCATGAACCTAAACAGGCTGACCTGCTTAGGATCGCATTGAAGGGGAGATTGATGTGTGCCACAACAAACACTAGCTTCTCATACCTATAGTTGTCCTGAGTCCTAAAAGTCACTAGTAGAGTAACCGACCAGAGAGGCATCATGGCTTTCAAACCTGATGGCTCCCGGACCTACTCTAGAGAATGGGCGTGTGGGCCTGAGGTTCAAGAGGTTAAGTTGGAGCTTCACAAAAACTGTGAAGCTGAGGAGGTTGAGGGTCGCGCCTCCATCCACCAAGACATGGAAGAGTTGGATGATCTTGATAGTCGGAGAGACCATCAAGGGCAATTGTCCATCTCTGACCATGTTCTTCAGACAGTCTGAAGCATCGAAGGTAATGGAAGTATCCATCCACTTCCGATGAGGCTCCGCCTTGGCAATAGGAGCAGTAACAACCGTGTCCTAATGCATAGTCTTCAGAATGCGTCGGGAGGTGATGTCCTAGGACCCTTCATACATCATATGGAGAGTCTTCCGATGATCGTTGTCGGAGATATTGGAGTTGTCATCGACGGTGTTTGGACCGCCTTTGACGCCTTCTTGGCGTCTTGGAAGACTAGCTCCTGGTCGGACGGAGCTTCATCAACTTTTTGCTTACCTTCCCGCTGGCGGAAAGGGGTCTCGTCTTGACGCTTGCTGTTGCGTTCAGCAAGCCTCTTGACCTCATGACGGTCTTCAAGATTGTGGCTTGTCGATTTGTGAATCGGACACCACATATTTTCACCATCGTTGTCTTCAGATGATGGTCGAGGTCGCTTGTCGGAGCATGGCCCCGGGCCACCAGGAGCTGTGGCAGCATCAGCGGTAGGTGTACCGGTAAGTGACTTCTTCTTGCCACTTGACTTTTTCTTCTTTTTACTACTGCCAGAGACAATAGATTCAGCTTTGGAGGTAGATTGCTTGGCCTCCGCAGCTGGTTTAGAGTACATCTCATGACCCTCGCAGCTCTGGCGCATTTGTGAGCCAAGCTGAAGAGTTCCGTGACACTGCTGATATTCTTGGTTGTCAGCTTCTCCAGCATCTTCTTGTCTCTAACTCCCTATCGGAATGCAACGACGTCAGAAATGTTGAAGATAGAAGGGATGGTGTTCCGTACCTGAGAGAATCGCTGGATGAAGTATCGTAGAGACTCTCCCGACTTCTATTGTACAGTGAACAGGTCCAGCTCGATGCCAGGTCAGGTGTAAGAGCTCTTGAAATTGGCGGTGAACTAGCGACATAGTTCCCCCAAATGTAGATGGAGTCAGGAGGTAAAAACATAAACTAGGACCTTGCAGTCCCAATTAGATACACAGGGAAGTAGTTGGCCATCACTGCCTCATTGCCTCCAGCCGTGAGTACGGCGGTGGAGTAGATTTGAAGAAAACTCGATGGGGTTGACTGTCATGTGGTATTTCTGTGGTAGATGAGGCCGTAACTTGGGTTTACACTCGACCATGCGGAGATGTATGGCAAGAGCCGAACAGCCACCTCCAACTCCTAGAGGAGAAGGGTCTTCTCGAGAAACTCGCCTCTCGCGAGCACGCTCGATGTTCACGCGGTCGTCTTGCCTTATGTAGCGACAATCGAGCTTCGACCGAAGGTCCTAAGGCGGGAGCCTCATCGTCGTGTGAGTACAGCGAGCCCCAGAGGGCAGTGACGTCACTTGCTGGGAGGGTGCACGTCTCCTGAGCTACGATGCCGGAGGACCAAGTCTTTCACACAAGGTCCTGTTACGAGAAGGTGTCTGCCCTGCATGGGGCAGACCTTGGTTGTTGATCGCATTGGTTGCGGCTGCAACCAAATGCTCAACGTCAGCACACTATTGTTCTAGCGTAGCCGGAGGAGCTTCCGGTGCTGGAGGACACTGAAGTAGAGTCCACACTACGTTTAGCGCGTTCTCTGGGTTGTTCGTCGATGCTGTGATGAACGCAAATTCACCATCCTGCTGTCCAGTGTTGGCTGCTGGAGCATGTGGTGGTGGTGCGACGCCTGCCGGAACAACAACGTTGGCCGGCTGCTGCATATTGGAGGGACTCCCCCCAACGGGTTGCACAACCGGTCTGTTGGATGAAGCGGCAGCTGTCGGTACCTTACGTACTGGGTACCCCACGATACCACAACAAGCGCAAGAAAATTCCACCCATCGGAGATGAAATCCCTTGCAGGTCCCACGTCACATTGCGCCAGACCTGCTCCTCTCATATGGTTGCCTCTCGGGCTAAAATGTGTAAAATAAGCCCAGAACCAAACTCCCGACCGAGGGAAGCTCCAGCGATTACACGTGTACAACGGCCCCGAAACTAGCCCCCAACAGAGAGGAGCTACGGTACTGACACGTGTATGGTAATCCCGGACCTACCCTCCCACAAGGGAAAGCTCCAGATCTGCCATGTGTGGAACCTACAGACCTTCATCGCCAACAGGAATACAAGCTGATCAAGACCGTTACTGACATTCAAGGATGGTTAAAGCGGCAGTTACAAGGTCTGATAATGTGTCATTAATGCCATATTAATGACACACAATCAACTCATTGTTAATAGGGGTAACGCTACCATGAAGGCACGTTACCTCACTATTAATTGTACTTAATACTCTTTAGACACTGTATTAGGTCATTAAGCACGCCAGGGCCACATGTCGGGCCAAGCCAGCTTTGTAACGGTCAGCCTTTAGAACTATAAAAGGGCTGAACCGCACGAACATGGGGGCGATTGCAACCAGACCTTAGCGAACTAACTCGCTCAATACAATCACACAAACCCCGTGGAGTAGGGTGTTATGCTCAGACGGCACGAATCATGTAAATCTCTGAGGTCACCATCTTGATATTGATCTTGTGTCCCCTAACCACAAAAGAACCTTCGCGGGCTGCTTTTCAGCGGGTCCGGGGGAAGTGTCGTATTCCACACTTCGACATTTGGCGCGCCAGGTAGGGGGGTGTAGGGTAGCTTTCCCGAGACACAAGATGGTGAATTCAGCTGCTGGATCATCCAATGGCAATCGTGCTTAACCACCTGTTGGAGGCAACCCCTCCAATGTTCAACAGCTAACAGGTGCCAATGCCCTGGCAGGCCCTATGGCACCATATGCTCCAGCAAATAATGCTGGTCAACGGGATGGGGCATCCGCGTCGATCACTGCATCTACGAATAATCCTAAGCACGTGCTCAATGCTACGCGAGCCCTTCTGCAACATCCACGACCTCTAGGCGCACCCCAGGGTGTTATGGAGCAGTGGAGAGCTAATGTTGACCATCTGGTTGCAGCTGCGGCTGCAGGCATCAGTAACCAAGGTCCACCTCCTTTGGAAAGGGCACCTTCACAACGATGGACCTTGTCCGGTCAGCTTGGTCCACAAACCTATCAGCAAAGGAGGCATGCCACCTCCCAGCAGGTGACTTTGCTGCTCCCCGGGGCACGACGCACCCATACGATCACCAGAATTCCGACCCATGACCTTCGGTTGGAACTGAATCGCCATTACCGGCAACAGGACGGCCGAGTCCACATCGAGCGTGCTCGCGAAAGGCGAGAGGCTCGGGACAACCCTGCTCCTCAAGGAGTAGGAGGAGGTTGTTCTGCCCTGGCCATGCACTTACGTATGTTCAGGTGGCCATAGAAGTTCTGGCCTCACTTGCCGGAAAAATTTGATGGGACAGTCAACCCCGCCGAATATCTTCAAATCTACTCTAGTGCCATACTGGCAGCAGGGGGTGATGAGGCTGTAATGGCCAATTACTTCCCTGCGGGGTGTTCATGAGTCTTCCACCTGACTCCGTTAATAGTTTGGCGGAACTATGCCAGCAATTCACTGCCAACTTCGGGAGCTCCTACACCCGACCCGACACTGAACTGGACTTCCTTCCATCTCGAGCTCTTCTGTTATTGTTGCGTTTAGACAGGGAGTTCGGGATAAGAAGATGTTGGAGAAGCTGGCAATCAAACAAGTTACCAGCGTCACAAAACTCTTCAACTTAGCTGACAAATGTGCTAGAGCTGCAGAGGGCCGTGAAATGCACTCCAAGTCAGTTCCGGAGGCCAACCAGAAGTCCTCCAAAACTGAAGCTGCTACCTCTGGTAGTAGCAAGAAGAAGAAGAAGCCCAACGGCAAAAAGAAGTCGTCGGCCGGCGCTCCGGCTGCTGCTGCTGCAGCTCCTGGAACTCGGAGGCCACAACCCGAGAAGCGACCTCGTCCTTCATCAGAGGATGACAATAGTTCCAAAGCATGGTGTCCGATTCACAAGACGAATCGACACAGCTTGGAAGAGTGTCGGGAGGTCCAGAAGCTTGCCGAGCGCTACAACAAGCGCCGGGAAGAAGCTCATTTTCGTCAAAGGGAAGGGAAAAAAAAGTCGACGAAGCTCCGGCTAATGAAGAGCCAGGTTTCCAGGACCATAAAAAGGTCTTGAAAGCCGTCTACAACACTGTCGACGACGATTCCGATGCCTCCAACAACGATTGTTGGAAAACTCTGAACACCATCTATGGTGGTTCTTGGGACGTCACTTCTCGTTGCATCCTCAAGACAATGCAGCGGGACATGGCCATGGTAGCTCATGCCTACCACATTGGAAGTGGATGGACACACCCATCATTTTTGATGCTTCGGTCTGTCCCCGAAACATGATCGGGGCTGGTCAACTCCTATTGGTGGTGTCGCCCACCATTAACAATATCCAAATTCACCATGTGATGGTGGATGGAGGTTCCGGGCTTAACCTCATAAGCTTCAAAGCTTTTGTTAAGCTTCAACTTCGGCCTTCGAACCTCCGTCCATCCCGACCTTTCTCCAGAGTAGGTCTGGGAACCATCACCCCTCTTGGTTCTAATACACTCCCGGTGACCTTTGGGACCCGTGAGAAACTGCAGAACCGAGTAGTCGATCTTCGACGTTGCGTAGATCAGTCTGCCCTTCAACGCCATTTTGGGCAGACCAGCTTTATACAAATTTATGGCTGCTGCCCATTATGGTTATTTGGTGTTGAAGATGACAACACCTACGAGCGTTCTCCGGATCCGAGGAGATTGTACCGCAGGAGTCACAGCTCTGGAAGAACTCTATGTGCTTACCACAACGCAAGAGGAAGCATTTGGAAAAGATCCAGCTGCGAATCCTCCAAGCATTCGCCACAAAGGCTCCACCTCCGCACCTCATGTGCAACCAAGCGGCGACGCCGACGTTCTCGTCAAAGTCATCCAAATTGGTTCCGATGCTGCTCACACTACCCGTATATTGGGTGGTCTGAACAACAAATAGGAACTCGTGCTCATCACTTTCCTCTGGGCTAATGTCGACGTGTTTTCCTGGCAACCGTCACAAATGCATGGGATCCCTAGGGAGGTGATTGAGCACAATCTGAAAATTTACCCAGACGCCCGACCTGTACACCAGAAGCACTAGAAGCAATCAATAGAGCGACAAAACTTTATCCGATAGGAAATCAAGAAGTTGCTCGAAGCTGGATTCATCCGGGAAGTCTTCCATCCAAAATGGCTGGCAAACCCAGTTGTTGTACCCAAAGACGGTGGGAAGCTTCGGATGTGTATTGACTACACCACCTTAAATAAGGTATGTCCGAAAGATCCATTTCCACTACCTAGAATAGATCAGATAGTGGATTCCACCTCCGGGTGTGAATTACTGTGTTTCTTAGATGCGTATTCTGGATATCATCAAATCCAAATGTCTAAGGAAGATGAAGAGCATACTGCCTTCATAACAGTAGATGGATTGTATTGTTATACTGCCATGCCATTTGGTCTCAAAAATGCTGCTTCAACATTTGTGCGAGCCATGTACAAAACATTTGGAGAGCTAATTAGAGACTTGGTGGAGGTGTATGTTGATGACATCGTCGTGAAGATTAAAAACAAGGACTCACTCCTTGACAACTTCCAAGCCGTCTTCGACAAGTCGCGCACTACACGCACCAAGCTGAACCCGGACAAGTGTGTCTTCGGGGTTAGCTCCGGGAAGCTTTTGGGTTTCTTGGTGACTCATCGAGGAATCGAAGCGAATCCGGCAAAGATCAAGGCTATAGAAGAAATGCGGGCCCCAGCCCACATTAAAGATGTCCAAAAATTGACCAAGACTGGTAGAACGAGCACTACCCTTCTTCAAACTCTTGAGGAAATCCGGACCTTTTCACTGGTCTGAAGAAGCAGAAAAGGCGTTTCAAGAGTTAAAGCAGCTCCTCACCACACTGCCAATCCTGGTAGCTCCGAACCCTGGTGAGCCTTTACTGCTTTACATTTCGGCAACTACAGAGTTGTAAGTATGGTCCTGGTCGCGGAAAGACCAGAACCATCCCCAATTCAGGAGTCTAGACCCCTCCGGGAGGGTCCGGAACTACCAGAAGGCGAGTTTGAAGATCAACCTTCAGGCACATATCCTCAAGGCGAGATGCTAGAGGATCAGCCTCCTTCAAACGAAGGGGTAAGTGTTACTGAACAAGAAGGCCCGGATCCCTCCGAAAGAGTCCAGGTTGACGAAGAGGAAGCTCCGGGCCCCTAGAGAGGGTTCGGACAGTCCAGCGCCCAGTGTACTTCATTAGTGAAGTACTCCATGACGCCAAGACAAGATACATTGAGGTGCATAAACTGCTTTATGCAGTTCTCATTGCCTCAAGAAAGCTTCGTCATTGCTTCCAAGCCCACAAAATATTAGTGGTAACTTCTTTTCCACTACGTGCAATTTTGCATAACCCTAATTCTACTGGGAATATTGCAAAGTGGGCAGCGGAGCTGGAAGAATTCGATCTAGAATTCGTGTCAAGACAAGCAATTAAAAGTCAAGCCTTGGCTGACTTCATGGCGGAGTGGACTCCCTCTCCATCAAACCCTGGGGGCCACAGTGAGAAGAAACCAGAACTCAAAGCTTCGGTATTCACTGAGCCTCACTGGATCCTCTACTTCGACGGCTCTGTGCAGAAGCAGAGGGCCGGAGCTAAAGTCCTTCTCCTAGCTCCGACCGGAGAGAAGGTCAAGTATATGGTACACCTTGATTTCAAGGCAACCAACAATATGGCGGAGTATGAAGCCCTCATCTATGGACTCAAGGTGACACTATCTTATGGTGTCAAACAGCTGTTGGTGAAGGGAGATTCACAGATCATCATCAAGCAAGTGAAAGGCGAATGCTCCTGTAACAATTCTCAATTAGCTACTTATCTTCTTGAAGTCCAGAGGCTTCAGAAGGACTTCGAAGTCCTAAATCTTTATCATGTTTAGCACCTTCATAACTCCGAAGCCGATGAACTCTCGATGAAAGCCTCAACCGGAGCTCCGGCTCCTGATGGAATCTTCGTCCGGAGGTTATCAAAACCAACAACTCAGCCTGCCGAACTGAGCGAAGGGGGTGAGACCAGCACCTCGAAGCTGGCGGTCCCGGTGGCCCTATTTCCATGGCGTTCACCAAGGGTCGTAGGTGCTGTCGGAAGCTCCGAGCAACCCAGCACGCAAGACTCAGAAGCTCAAGTTAGCTCCGATGCATGGATCTCAGAGATCCGGAGCTACTTGAAAGGCAACATCCTTCCTGAAGACAGTGTATCCGCTGACCGGATTGTCAGATTGGCCAAAAGATACACGTTGGTAGAAGGGGATCTCTACTGACGTGGGGCCAATGACATCCTAATGCGGTGCATTGCAAGGGAAGAAGGTCGCGATCTCCTCGCGGAAATTCATGGGAGGCAAGTGCGGAAACCAAGCATCTTCTCGCACGTTGGTTGGTAAAGTCTTCCGGCATGGTTTTTACCGGCCTACAACACCCCAGGATGCAGTTGAGCTAGTGAAGAAATGTGAAGCATGTCAGTTCCATGCAAAACAAATTCACACACCGGCTCAATCACTACAGATGATACCTCCTACATGGCCATTCGCTGTGTGGGGCATGGACATCTTGGGACCTTTTCCAAAAGCCGTCGAAGGTGACAAGTTCCTATATGTCGCCATCGACAAGTTCACTAAGTGGTCGGAGGCAACTACAGTAGTAACAATCAACAAACAATCAGCAATCAAGTTCTTGAAGTCCATTTTATGCAAATTTGGAGTTCCGAACAAAGTCATAACCGACAACGGAACTCAATTCACAAGTGTTGCATTCCAAGAATACTGCGAAGACCTCGACATCCAACTCAGCTATGCATCAGTAGCTCATCCAGCAAGCAATGGCCAATTTGAGAGAGCAAATGCAGAAATCTTGAAAGGACTCAAGACACGCACATATGAGCGCTTGAAAAAGCACGGAGCTAACTGGATTGAAGAGCTTCCACCCACATTGTGGGCAAATAGGACAACACCTAATCTGTCAACTAGGGAGACTCCATTCTTCTTGGTATACGGAGCTGAAGCAGTCCTTCCTCCGGAGATTACCTTGGGGTCCCTCTGGGTCTGGACCTTCAACGAAGCCACGCAGGACAAGCTTCGGTGTGAGGACCTTGACCTCATCGATGAGAGAAGGTGCCGAGCAGCTGTTCCGAATGCACGTTATCACCAAGCGCTCCGGGGCTACCATCAAAGGCATGTGCGTGACTGTCAGCTTGAAGAAGGCGACCTGGTGCTTCGGAAGATACTAACTCGCGAACGGATGAACAAACTTTCCCCAGTTGGGAGGGTCCCTTCCGAGTAATCAAAGTATCCCGACCAGGGTGCGTTCGTTTGGCAATAGAGGATGGGACCCCGCTTCCTAATCCTTGGAACATCGAGCACCTCCGTAAGTTTTATGCTTAGAATCACGAAGGTGAGTCTATAATTACACACAATGCATGTTATAGAGTCATTATACATAGTCGAGCAAGTCCTTCGGGAGAACATACGGATCCCTCCGGGAGGGTCCGGGAAGTTCAAATAACACTTGACACAGTCACAGCACTAAAAAGTATAACTACTTGCTCTGGGTTAGCACAATATGTATAGCACAATTAGCTTGGTCCAGCACCCTAAGTGTGTCCTTGTCTCCCCTGTAATCTGGACCTATAATGAAAGGCATTGTTGTGTGAAAACAGACTCCACATGCATTTACTTTTTGTACAAGGCTCAATATATCAAATTGTTTTTATTCCACTTGTTTATAATGAAGTTGTGCAAATCTTTTTGAGTTTTGTTCCAATTAATTCACATGCATTACAAGCCTCATTGATAGTCTTTTTGGATCTTAACACTGCCACATAGTATACTTGCCTGAACGCCAAGTCAATATAGGTCTGGAGTGTGCTACCGAATTAGCCTGATCCTGCACCCTAAGTATGCCACTCTACCTACACTCTGGCAGGCCTCAGTAGGGTGAGTACTAAAAAGGCATGTGGATCTAGGAAGATTCTATCAAACGCTTGTTATCATGTTAAGTTTCTTCGGATCTAAAGTTCAAATAAGAACAATAAGCCACAATCAATTTATAGACAAGAGGACAAATTTTACTTTCTTTCATGCCTTTAATGTGCAGGAAAAGCAAAAAATTATAGCGATGATGGATGAAGTCAGAACTACTAAGCTCTGACATTTCCCAAGATAAGTCCGCCATCAACACCCAATATGTTGATGCCGGAGCTACCAAGCTCCGACCATTTAAGGGGGGCTGTCTTCTACGCTCCAAAATTGAAGACTTCAACATACTGTCATAACCTTTGGTACATTTACACAGCTAAATTGTACACATGTACCAGGGGCCAACAAGACACGACATAGTATATTGAAGACAAAGTGAAATTCAAGGCAAAAAGGAGGATTTCATTTACTGGATTACAAAATTGAGATTACAAGGGACAAAAGGAGAAAAGTCCAAGCTACTGGAAGACCTAAGACCTGCAGAAGAACGAAGCTACTTTTTGGGCAACCTCTTGGGCGCTGGCTTTGGCGGCGTCTTCCTCTTCAGCAACGGGAGCTTCCAGCACCGGGTCTAGTGGGAATTGGGGATCTCGGCTTACACAACACGTCAACACATACTCTGCGACATTTGTAGCCAGAGTTTTCCCCTCTGTCTCCAACTGATCCGTAATGACGTCGCCCATTGCATCAAGCTTGCCGCCAGCGCCATTGAGGGCCACCAGCGCTCGGTCCAGATCCAGCACCGGGTTGTCCGGACGTACTGGGCTGAAACCCAGCAGTGTTAGCGTGTCATTCGCTCGTACGAGGAAGTCCCACACATGAATAGCTTTGGTCTCCTTCAAGTTCCGCAGCTCCTCAAGTGACCTCCGGGCGGCCCTAAGCTCCAAGCTTTCACGAGCAAGTCGCTCAGCCAGCTTGGCATGTTGCTGCTTGACCTCAGCAACTTGCTTCTCCTGGTTAGTCAGCTCCGTCTTCTGGAGGTGAATGCGGTTCTGCAACTCCGCCAGGTCTTTCTCCTTGCCCTTTATTTTCTTCTCCTTAGCGGCAATTTCAGACTCTCTTTTTGAGAGCTCTTGCCCCACCTTCAGTTCTTCTTCCTCTCTGCCTCCTCCCATAGATCCAGCTTTTTGCTGCGATCTGCCAAATTTTGTTTACCCAGAGTCAACTTTTGGGTGACCTCCTCCTCCCTCTTCACAAGATCCTCCTGTTGCTCCAGGAGTTTCTTTTCCCTCGCTTCCATGTCCGCCCGACACTTTAGGAGAGTTTCATTAACTCATTGAGTTTCTCGAAACGCTCGTCTGCAGCATCGCGTCTCTCCTTGGCTTGCTCCAGGATTTCCCTAGAACTAGCATCGAGCGCCTGGATAGTGGCCTCCTTCTCTTCCACTAACTTGTCCCAGTACTCTAACCGGGCCTTCTCCCCTTGTATCCACTCCTTCTCGTCAGCCAGCCTTGTCTGAGCAAGCTTGGTCTCAAAATGGAGTCTGTTGCGCCAACGCCGTAAGGTGTTGCGCTCCTCCTCCAAAGCCTTGATCTCATGGTCGAAGGCTATCTGGACCTGTCGAAGGCTTGAACAGGCGTTGTCTATGGACAACGCCAGAGGGATAGGTTCCGGGGCTACCGGGATAATTTCCACAGGCTCGAGCAGGTTCTCTGACACAAAAATTGGGTCCCACTCTACAATAGTGGTCCCCTGTGCCCCTGCAGCACTAGGGCCACTCTTCTGAAGCTCTTCAGCGACAGCAGAAGGACCCATGGGGGGAACTTCCACCTCTGGAGTAGTTGAAGGCGCCGTCTCCAGGCTCTCAGCCGATGGCTCCGAAGTCGAGGGACTAGTCGCCCCCTCTTCGGGCTGCTCTGACTCTGGCCCATGTACCTCTGGGACCGTCACTTCTGGAGCAGCCACGACTGGATCTTGAACCGGGGCTTCGACCACCACTGGTTCACGTTCCGGTACGGCGACCACCTCCGGCACAGCCGCCGGACCTCCTACCTCCAGCACAGATGCCAAACTACCAACCTCCGGCTCAGCCGCCGGATCTCTAACTACCTTCAGCTCAGCTGTCAGGTCCTCAACCATTTCCGGCACAAGGGCCGGAGCCTGGGTAACCTCCGGCTCAACAGCTGGGGCTTCATCTACCTCTGGCCCAACAACCAGGGCTTCGGTAATCTCCGGCTCAGAAGCCAAAACTTCTGGCACTGCCGGTGCTGGAGCATCCTCCTCTGCCGCCAGGGGCACATCTTCCACCTCCCTCCTGCGGTCTGGCGCTGCCACAGAAGCTTCGGGAGAGGACTTCGAGTCCAAATTCACGACAGCTGGCGCCGGAGCTACCGCAGCTCCCGCCTCCGCATGGCAAGGGAGCTCAGCAGTCGAAGCCAGAGCTTCAACAAGCGCAGCCTCAGCCGTTGCAATAGGCGCTGAAGCTCCGAATCCTTTCTTCGACACCCTGGAAGTAGAAGGAAAAGAAAATTAAGAACACATCAAAAACAAGACTAGCATTTTAGAGTAAGCAATCAATGCTTATCTCAGGATGCTACCACCCCAGTCGCCTCTGAACCTCTTCTTTTGAGCTCCGGAGCTAGAGCCCACCAAATCAGGTGAGACAACTGCTTTGGGCCTTGGTTGAGGAATACTCGCAGCCGCCAGAGTTCTTTCGGCCGGAGCTTCCCTTCGATGGGAAGAACTTCCAGGTCTGGGACTTTTAGCCGGCTGTGAGGCCGGGGTCGCCTGCCCGGAGCTTACGCCTCTCGAAGGCACTTGTGCTGGAGCTGGGGTTGTTGCAGAAGACCTCCCCTGCTGGGGAGAAGGAGCTATTGTGGAAGGATCAGGTCTGACGGACCTCCCGTCAGAGTGCTTCAACTTCCTCTTTCGGCTGGAGGGCTCAGCCAACTCTTTGCCCTTGCCTATGACTTCAACTCTTTGGCTCGGGGCGGAAGCAGGACCACCCTCGGAAGCTCCGGGGATCACCAATCTGGTGGTTGGAGACTAGGACGCCTCTCTACCTCATCGAGGTCGTCAAGCACCAGCATGCTCCTCCGGAGCTCCCTGCTGAACTCCGCCTCCATGTTCAGAGGGAGGAAAGCCGCTGGCGGAGTTAAGTCGTCGCCCTCGACGTCAATGCCATGTTGGAACTGCTTGAGATGAAGCTCCAAAGTTGCGCCATACAAATTGGACCTTAGATCGGTTTCAATCCGATCATCATCCGTCACGTCGTTGAGGGCCCAGGAGAGCTTCTCCCTCTTCTTCAGTGGAGACCACCTGTTGACCAGGAAATTGTAGAAGACCATCTGGGGGGTCACCCCTTCTTCCACACATTCGCGGATCTTGGTCAAGGCAGGGTTGAAGGCCTCTGACAACACCGGAATCACACTCCATGCGTCAGTGTCAACATTGGGAAGACCTTCGGGCCGCTCCAACTTCTCGTGCTCCTCTGCCGTGCCGATAATCCAATCCTTCTTCCAGTCGTCCCATTTGCCAGAAGGAAACGACCTCAAGTATTTGTAGGGGCATTTCTTGCGCTTCACAAAATAATAGAAGACAAGATACTCGGAACTCTTGCCTGTGGTGTGGATGGTGAAGAAGGTACGGAAAAGCTCGACGCAGGGGGGAATACCCACCCACATCTCGCAGAAGTGGACAAATGTTGACACAAGAAGAATAGAATGGGGGCCAAGATGGTACAATTGCAGACCATAGAAGTCTAACAGCATTAAGAGAAAAGTTGATAAAGGTGGGATCAGCCCCACCATGGCGTACGCAGAGAAGTACACCATGTCGCCGCCGCACTTCTTCTTGAACAGGAGCTTGCCAGCGCGGACGAGATGGTTGAAGGAGTTGCTGGACCACCCCATGTAGGTCCGGACCTTCTTGAGATCGTCATCACTCGTGAGGCGGCTCTTGCAGAGACCCAACTCCGTCGCGGCAAAGTGGAGCAAAGGATGGAAAGTTAGGCGGAGGTTGGAAGACTCTGAGCACAAACATGATCAAAGGCGTAAAGAGTCTTCAACCCGAGCGCACTTTCCTTCTTAAGTAAGCCTCTGCGACGCTTGGATGGAAATTGCAATGAGATCAAGAGCACTTTTCAAAAATCCACCCTATCAATGACGTGTGGACCTGGGGCCACCCCGACGAAGAGATCGAGGTCCTTACACAAGACCAACCGTTTCCATGATGAGCGGCGGGAAACCCGAAGTCGATGCTCTGACAGGGCGCACAGAATCGATACGGTTTTTGTATTGGGAACCGGCGACCTTCAATTGCATGAGATCCGCACTCAAAGATCTCATCTGTCGTATTCATGATGAGCCACGCGTCGAAGGCTCACCCCAAAACCGCTACTCTATTGGCGTATCAGAGGATTTTTTGGAAATCAAAGCGCGAGAATCGAGAATGGCCCCACCTCTGGCAGAACAACTTAACTAAAGGGGTTTCTCCTAGATGTGGGCCCGTGGGCCACTGTCGGTACCTTACGTACCGGGTATCCCACGATACCGCAACAAGCGCAAGAAAATTCTACCCATCGGAGATGAAAGCCCTCGCAGGTCCCACATGTCACGTTGCGCAAGACCTGCTCCTCTCATATGGCTGCCTCTCGGGTTAACACGGGTAAAATAAGCTCGGAACCAAACTCCCGACCGAGGGAAGCTCCGGCGATTACACGTGTACAACGGCCTCGAAACTAGCCCCCGACAGAGAGGAGCTCCCGTACCAACATGTGTATGGTAATCCCAGACCTACCCTCCCACAAGGGAAAGCTCCTGATCTGCCACGTGTGGAACCTAAGGACCTTCGTCGCCAACAGGAATACAAGCTGATCAAGACCGTTACTGACATTCAAGGATGGTTAAAGCGGCAGTTACAAGGTCTGATAATGTGTCATTAATGCCATATTAATGACACACGATCAGCTCATTGTTAATAGGGGTAACGCTGCCATGAAGGCATGTTACCTCACTATTAATTGTACTTAATACTTTTTAGACAGAGTATTAGGTCATTAAGCACGCCAGGGCCACATGTCGGGTCAGGCCAGCTTTGTAACAGCCAGCCTTTAGAACTATAAAAGGGCTGCACTGCACGAACATGGGGGAGATCGCAACCAGACCTTAGCGAACTAACTCGCTCAATACAATCACACAAACCCCGTGGAGTAGGGTGTTACGCTCAGGCAGCCCGAACCACGTAAATCTCTGAGGTCACCATCTTGATATTGATCTTGTGTCCCCTAACCACAAAAGAACCTCCGCGGGCTGCTTTTCAGCGGGTCCGGGGGAAGTGTCGTATTCCACGCTTCGAAAGCAGCAAAGTTCACCATCTTGGAGATCTTGAAATTGCTTGCGCCCCCTACCTGGCGCGCCAAATGTCGAAGTGTGGACTATGACACTTCTCCTGGTACTACTATGAAGTAGTACACGGAGGTTCATATTCGGATTGAGCACTAATCAAGATCAAGAACAAGGGTGAACACAAAATATTTTACGTGGTTCGGGCCACCTGAACGTAATACCCTACTCCACGGGGTGTGTGTTGATTGTATGAGTATGAGTAAGCCTGAGCTTCGATGTCCGTCAGCTTGATCCCCTTTTCTACCGTGCAGCACAACCCTTTTATATGCCAAGAATTGGTTGTTACAGTGTGTGCCTGGTCCGACAAGTGGCCTCAGCTGTAATAAACTGCCCTATACACGATCTATAGCGTTAAGTGTGGTTAATAGCATGATAATGTGTCTTAACAACAACTTTACTAGTCTTGATAGTCCTTTGATCATTCGTCATTAATATAGCTATCATTATTGGTGGCCAAGGGTTGTACCGGGCTCGGGCCTTAAAAGCCTCGGCCCGGCACGGGTCAAAAAAAATCGGGCAGTGTCGAGCTGACCCACGGGCCGAAGGTCAAGATTCGAGCACGGTCCAAGTTCATTTTGTGTGTGTCGGGCCGTTTCAGGCCATAAACGGGTCATGTTGGGTCAGGCCGGCTCGTGGCCCGTTTAGTTTAAAATACATTAAAATAGCGAAAAAATTCATTATTTGGACCTAAACGAGTCGTGTCGGGTCAGGCCCCCGCGGGCCATACTACTAGCCGGTCGTGCCGGGCCTAAATGTGTCGTGCTGGCAAGCCCGATGGGCCGGAGGTCAAGGCCCGAGCATGGCCCATACAGGGCTTTGAGACGGCTCGAACCCGATTTTTTCGTGTCGGGCCATTTTGGCCGGGCTTCGGGGACGGGCCAATGGTCATCTATAGGTGTCATGACTTGCGAGCGCAGAAAAAAAAACAAAGGTTAAACCTAATCAAGTGGAAGAGGCCGCAACAGTGTCTGCGGCTGCACACCTGCGCACGCAGCCGTCGCATGCCGCACACTCGCACGGTCGCCCACCTTGTTCATTGCGCTTTGCTCAGCCACCACACGTCGCAGACGCCGCCCGATCAAGGTGGGGCTCATGGGGGTGGGGCTCCCCTATCGAAGGGGAGTAGGGGGGCTCAAGCCCCCCCCCCCCCCCCTTCTCCCCGGTGGATCCACCAATGGGTATGGATTCTCCGATTTCATAAGTGAATCAGAAATGATTCTAGTATCCAAACGACCACTAAGACAGAACAAGAGAGATGTCCAAAAGGTAGCGAATTGGTCATCCACGCGTTGGTTTCTGAAACAACTTTGTGACCAACACAGTGGATCAGCCTGGTTTTAGGAAAAAATTTTGTTAACACCAGATAAATGCTCGAAATAGGACAGATATCAGACACAGTTAACTAACCCAGCCGCAAATATTAGATATATTGACTCAAGTTGCAAGTATCACCAATTCAAACAGTAAAATAGCAATCATAATAATACAAACACCATGCATGCATATGTGTATAGATCAATCACTATATGTGTTATGTGCTTCTTGTATTGCGGCCATCCAGACATTCGGGACACAAGACGGCGCAAGTGCAAACCAGCTAATGAAAGCAATCGTGGTGGCAGTCATGTAACTCACGCAGTTGTTCTCTGCACATATTTTGAAGTCATTACCAATGAGAACGATAAGACCTGTCAATGCCCATGCCGCATAAAAGGTTAGTGTTCCTATGATCTACAAGGAAACATAAAAGGCCATTTTAATATTATAAAAATGATAAGATAATTATGTTAGTGAGCCTAAAAAGGAATGACTCACTCCATCTCCAGTGGAAAATATACATAAAGCTCGTACATTCAGTAAAGAACGTCCCACAAGACATGCATAAATATCCAGTATGACCAATGAAAGGCTCCATAAGCATTGCACTATAGCTGCTGCAACAAGATACCCGAGCAAAGAAAACCATAAGTCCTTGTAGGTGAATTAATACAAAACTACATACAAACTTATTTAATGAGAAACAAAGAAGCATAGAATTTAAAACTGTTGTTATACTTGTATGAGAATACGTCAGAGTTGAAAATAAACTTTGACAAGAGCAATTATTGTTATCGGAGAAGATTATGATATGACTTTTAAATATGCTTAGATTTTTAATTGTCAATAAAAAAATAAAGTTCGGAGAGGGGGGTTTCTATCCATGAGCAGGGCGTATCGTACTCATTAATGCTAGTTTGTCTAATGTGTTAACCTACCACATGTCAATGCTCCTTTTACCTAAAATAGGGATTAATATTTTAGAGAAAAAATAGAAGAACTTTTCTATGGCAAGGGGGTGAAAGAAAAAAAATATCACTCGGTCAAATGGGAAGTGGTTTGTAAAAGTAAAATGAATGAGGGTTTAGGTATCAAAGACATCAGAAATATGAACTTATGTCTTTTATGTAAGTGGTGCTAGAAATTTGAAAGTGAGGTGAGTTTATGGCAAAATTTCATGAATGCAAAATAAATTAAATTTACAATAGTAGGTTCTATTAAAAGGAAACATGATGACTCTCCTATTTATTAAAAGTGAGAGGCATGCACATAAGAGGAAGAAAATTCATTCTGGGAGATGGAAAAGGATAAGGTTTCTAACTAATATTTGGTGGAATGATAAGACTCTATGTGTTGATTACCCATTACTATTTTATTTTGCATCCAATCAGGAAATTTCTGTAATGGATTGCGCTAGAAATAATTGGGTAATTGAATTCAAGATTCATCTTCCTTCTTACCTGCATACTCAATGGTATGAGTTGGATGGTAAATTAAATGAAGTCGCAATGTCAAATGAAAATGGTAAAGTAGTTTGGATATGTGATAAATCTGGAAACTTCACAGTGAGCTCAATGTATAAACACCTCGCTATAAGAGAGGAGGAGAAGAATTATAAAGTGATTTGAAATTTAAAACACTTCAAAAAATCAAGACTTTTATGTAGCTGCTAATGAATACTAAGTACAATTTGCTGAAAAATGGAATGGTAATACCATATGTTATTTTTGTAAAATAAAGATCATGAAAATGTTGAGCATCTATTCTGTAATTGTCCAGTTGCAAATGTTATTTGTTCTGTCATAGCACACTGTTTTAGGAGCTCATGCACACTCTTGTCTGTTGATCAATACATGGTGTAGATCAAACAAGCACTACAGTAGGTGATGGAGTATATATGCTTGGATTATCATCAGTGTGCTGGGCTATTTGCAGTGGCGAACTCGGACATCGACCATAGGCGGGCTGAACCTTAGTTGACTCCCAAGAGGGGGGCTCAAGTCCCTGCCCCCCCCCCCCCCCCGGTATAGAGTATGTAAGCAGTATAAACATGTTGAAAGTATAAAAGAAGTATAGAAGATAAAGTATAGTTTAGAGGAAACGAGTGTGGATTGCCTAACACGCATCTGAGTACTGCGTCGCACCAAAACATGCATAGAAAGTTGTGCGAGCCAAAGAGCCACTCAATTCTGCTCTCTTCTCGCATGCTTCAGCTACCAAATCTGGCGACGAGCGGCTAGCCTCCTTCGCCTCTCGTACAACGAAATTCAGCCCGGATCTTTCGTGATGCAACTTACCCTTACTCTACTCACTGCAAATGTGCAGCCCATCTCGACAATCGCTTTCTGCTTGCACCATTCTGCCGTGGTGCCGCCAGTTTGTACAACCCTTCTCGACCTGCCGCTTCTCTGGAACATCTTCCACCATATCCGTCCAATATTAATACAATATTCTCCCTTCATTTTTCAGAGAATCACCGAGCATCACAACTGACCAATCATGGGAGAAAACCAATCATCGATAGCCATCGTCAATACAGTATATACATGCACAACATAGTATTTGCACGCGAGCAAAACTCACACCAAAGAGCACACAAAGTTGCCCCTTGACTCGCAAACTAGAAGCAATTTACACACACCGATCAGAAAACGCTAACTACTAGTAGAACACACCCATCAGAATGCCAAAACCAAGACTAAATCTCAGTTTCTCTTGTGTTTTTCTACTGTTACCCTTTCCTAAGCTCGCCAAAGTTCCTGCCAAAAAAATCACTACAGAGTTCGCTACGACCTGCGCTTCAGGGATTCCAGGCCATGGATCCCCTTCCTCAGTATTCCCTGGAGTGGCAAGCCACCACTCCTCACCTTGGATTTCTTCACGGCGCCATCTTGCTCGCCTGAATCATCGCAAACGCCTTTGCCCTTCCTGTCAATCGTTGTTCTTGCATCAGGTGTTCGCCCGTCGAAGCTTTCGAACAGGTCAGGGGAATGCCGAAGCAGCTCGCTCACCGAAGAGTACCCCATCAACCGGTGAAGCTTGCCATCTTTCGCCATTCTCTCGCTGATGGTGTTGAAAGAGGAATTTCTTGAGACGTACAGAGGCTGCCCATCCTCGGTACTGGTAGAGTAGCTGACTAGACCGTATTCTTCGGAGTATGAGACTGGGTCTGCTTGACCGAAGGCAGCGCTATGGTCGTCAGAAGCAGGGCGAATTTCATAGTCATCGGTGCTGTACTCGTCATTACCTCCGAATGGTGACTGCAGCTTCTTCTTCCTGCTGGGGTCTCTGTAGGAGTAAGAGAGGACCTCAGAGCAGGAACCACACTGCAGCCGGCGTGTTCCTTTGCTAGGCACGGAGAAGGCAGTCGGCAGCTGGACTAGCTTGAGGCAGTTGGAGCAGATGACGAATGGAGATCCCTGGAGAACTGGCCGGCAGTGGTATCTGGGGGGAGGCCGCCGTTTTATCTCCTTAACCGGCGGCTTGTGCATTTCAGGTTCTTGGTTGCAGGATCTGTAACATGGTGGTTGGCAGCTGTGGCAGCAACCATGACGGCAAGGTCTCATCTCCATTTGCTCAACGGGATAGCCTGAATAAGTCCTGTGCCGCCGATATCGCGGTGAGGGTAGTCCACGAGAAGCGACCTGGCCGGACATGCTTAGACGAGTTGCATGCCCAGAATGGCTGGCGGCTGGATGGTATGCTGCAAGAGGTGCGCTGGACGTGATAGCTGCACGGGACATGTAGCTGTCCTGTTTGGGACGTGGAGGATGCGCCGCGGCCATTGGCTTGCAATCTGAAGGTTTACTGAACAATTCAGAAAGGTCATCCTTAAGTTCATCCACACTGTTCATGATCTTCGATTGAAGGGGCTCACTGGCCCTGAAGCTTTTTGACTGAAGGGAAGTCCGTGCAGAATGGAAATCAAGCGAGTTGATGGATGCTCGGAGATCACAAGACCGAGAGTGCACTCTTACAAGATAACTCTTCTCGTTTGTTACGTTCTCGGTTTCGCCTGCTCCCTTTTGCTCAGAATCTTGAATAGTGACAGTTACTTTGCTCCTTTCAGAAATGAGTATGTTGTTCTCGGAGGCATTCAAGCCGCATTCTGAATCACCATTTGCTCTTTCTTTGGAAGCCTTTGGGCTCTCTCCACACTGTTCTACAGCATGGTTTTCTTCTTTGCCAGAATCCGATGGAGTGCCGTCGGCATTGGTGTGTGCCAGGTCGGCAGGACCTTCCTCACTTGAACTGGCATTCTTGTCTTCAAAAATCTGATGATCCTTCTTCTCAGTATTTTCAACCTCCACAGCTTTCTTCTCGGCAGGCTGAACATCACTAGTAGCATTGCTGCCTGTCCCATTGCTATCATGCTCTCTGCTTGAAGCATCAGCAATGTAGGAGCCCTCCATGGCAGCACCAGTGGCTTCAACTTTATTTTGAGGAGCCACTCCATTGCTCATAGAGGTAGCAACCGAATAACTGTCGGAGTCTTGCCGAACTTGTTTCAGGGCCACATGTCGTCCACTACTAGTACGGATTTTAGCTGCACAAGTGACACGGTTCAGTAGCAGCTCTTTGAATTGTCATGAACAAACGGATGATCAGCATTGCCAACGTATCAATATATGCTTGCCGGTAGAGTTAATTGTCTGAATTTTTACCTCGAAGCGTGGTGCCGCATCCTCCGCACTTGTAGACTGTAACATTGGCTGGTTCCGGGAGAACATTTAAGCACTTTGGGCACCTCACAAGACGATAACCTTCTGCGTTTGCCATCAAGAAAGGAAGGCCCAGGGCATCACCCACAGCTAAAAGTTATCTGGCTGTTGTTCCCACCAGGTTGCTAAGCTTGTCAAGGATGTCAGTCACCTGCAGGTGCAAATTTTCAAGGAGACGAGGATCAGAATCTCATTCACGGTGGAGAGTAGCATCCTTTCTCAAATTAAAAAAAAAAAACTGTTATTCGGTTGAAAGGCCATTGAGCCTCAGCAAGTTTAAAAAGAGCAATGAGAATACAGATTAATCAAAAGTCCACTGAGATCAGTTTGTGGCAGCATATGCAAATAAGATTAGCTGCCAGCAAAACGCCGAAGACAAAAATCGCCACATCCACACTAGCTACTGCCTTTGCACTTGAAACATTGAAATCATTCGGCAGTTATGCACTTTGGTGTACTGAAATCACATAGTACAAGGGCATTTTTCCAAGTGTTAAAAACAACAACAAATGGAAAGCCGCCGGGCCTCAAAAGCTGGTGATTGTCCTAATCCCTTTGGCCGATTCACGAGGTAATAAACTACTTATTTCAGCACAGACGCGATGTTATTCCGCCGGAACTAACGTTTTTCTTGAGAAATAACGCTGGCGTGATGCTGGTTGGTGGCATGGAACACACGGAACGCTGGAAGCAGGAAGCCCCAACACGGAGAAGGAAGAAGAAACCTGTGCAGTTTGTTTCATGTCGGCAGGACGCGTGAACAAGGCACATAAATCAACTACTAGTATTAAGCGTCGTGAACACCCGAATCTCCTACTTGTACTTTCAGGAAACGTTGAGCTCGCCTTCAGGGAAGGAGTTTTTTTTACCAACCGGATCAAGCAAACCCTGAGAAAAAATCTTTGCCCAAAAGAAGACCAGTACCGAGTCGAGAGAGAGAGAGAGAGAGAGAGAGAGAGAGAGAGAGAGAGAGAGCAGAATTCACCTTTCCCTCTTCCTCGCCCTGCTTTGTTCCTCGCCGTTCTCTCTTCACCTGCTGTCGGTCGTCTACTCGTCTCCTTCCCCTTGTTCCTTTCTCCCTCTTCCCAAATCCCAAACCCCAGCTCAGCTCTTGGAAGTTCCGCCGCACTCACCGCGCAAGACGACCAAAACGAGTCTTTTCACCCCGCGGCGAGGTGGACAGAACAGAGAAAACTTTTAGTTCTCCGCCACGGGTGTGAACGGAGCCGTGGAGCGGGGGGTGAAGAGGGGGAGGCTCTGCTCCGTTCGCGCTTGTGTGCACAGCACGGCGGGCGAGAAGGGGACCGCCGGGGAAAGCGGTGTGGAGTGGCGTGGCGCCGGTGGTCAAACGTGCGCGTGGTGAAATAACGGGAGGGGAGTGGGTTGACCGGCCGGGGTGTGTTGACCACGGGCTGGTAGGCACAGGACCGCGTCGCCAGTCCCATTTCCTCCCCATCGTCGCCACGCCATCCTCCCCGCGCTGACCGGACTTGGCCTCTAGATGCTGCCGCCAAGACGACGCCGTGTGGGGCCGGCAGCCCGCCCACGCGTGGTGACGCTCTGCCGCGGAGCCTCCGATGAGGAGGAAGCAGGGGCGGTGACTCTGTGGATGATTGTGTTTGTTCCGCGGACTTGCCGTGCGGTTTCACCTGACGTGACCGGCGACCGTTCGTCTCCGTGGGTGAACAAGACATATTTATCGTTGGTACTACTAGTACAGCAGCAGCAGTTAAGGTCTCCCGAAAGTCAACCAAGAGGCATGCGACATCCCGTGGCAGCAGATGGGCGCCCTCTGTCTTGCAGGTCCCGACGAGGCTTCAATGAACGGCAGCAGCTGGTCATGGTCTCCAGCACCGTTGAAAAATCAGAAAATGGGTGCCGAAATCTGACATAGACCTGGTGGTGCACCGGCCTTTGCCGAATCTGGAGATGCTGTTGTGCCGCAGCGGTGTCTGGCACCGCCGTGCCCGCAGTCATAAGGCAGTCGTGTAATGTTGGTGAGACGGACTAACGGAGGACTCGCGCCCTCGCACGGGCACACCCATGTGCGCCATCAAGGAGGCAGGCTGGGGTATCCTAGCGCCGGCAACTTGCCCGGCGCCATCCACCCCCGCCTGGCCTCTCCTTTCATCAGGGACTGAAATCCCATGCAGTACTGCAGGTGCATTAGAAGTTACTGACATGTGGATCCCATGCTTTGGTTCCTTTCGTCAGTGGTGGCCATGTCCAGCTGCAGCTATCACGGATCGACACTGAAGCCACGAATTCACGTGGGAGAGAAGTGATCCCAACTGAAAAAACTGTACTGACATCGTGGGTGGGAATAGGAGAGGTGGCAAGGAGACGACGCAAGAGCCAAGAACAGCATCATGCTCTTGTGCTCTCCTAGCTGGCCAAACCAGCCCGCTCGAACAGTTCCACGATTGGTTCCGCGGCGACGCCCGTATCCGTTCAGCTCTCAGCTCGGCCATGCATGGGCAGCGGCAACAGCACAACGCAGCAGACTAGCAACTGGAACGACAGCGATCTTGCTGATCGCCGTCAGAATTGACTTTGGCGGACGCCAGCCGGTGCAATAAATTGGCCAGCGGAATCAGGTGCGGATAAATGATGCGACGCTGTCACTGCGTTCATCAGGTCCCATACCCAATTCAGAAATTCAAGTCCAGAATGCTTTCACACAAGGACAGTGATTGCCGATCTGGTTGATAGCTGGTCTGCTGCCAAATCTGTAGGGCCCAGTTAAACTAAGGTCGTCAGTCACGCGCAAGTGCAGCTCAACGTGGACACTGCACTAGCAGTAACAGAACACAAGGCAACAGAAAGCGAGACAAGATATTGGTACTCCTACATTACTGAATGATGAATGATGACAGATAGTACATTCAGTGCCAGCCAAGTCAAAAGCCTCTTCATCATTAGTACGTGACAAAATGGTTTAGCTTTTCACTAACCCACCGCAACAAAGCAGCCAAAAGACGACCAGGTCGAAATGACTACCATTTTGTGATCCTCCAATATTATGTTACGTACAACTAAACTTTATCCTACCATTGACTATTGCAGCATCCAGATACTAGTACATTCAGTATCAGCCAAGTCAAAAGCCTCTTCATCATTAGTGTGTGACAAGATGGTTTAGATTTTCACAAACCCACCGCAACACAACAAAGCAGCCAAAAGATGACCAGGTCGAAATGACCACCATTTCACAATCTTCAATATTATGTTATGCACAACTAAAAATTATCCTACCATTGACTATTGCAGCACAGAAGTGGCACTAAGCCACCAACTAGAATATCAATGTGACCGAGGAGTTTCCTCGTCCTCCAAGAGTGCAGCTAGTTCATTGTGTCAATAATCCATTGGTAGCTCCCATTCATCCTCCAGATCCCTTGTTTTCCTACGGAGTTTTCGACCGCCGGACTTTCCCTTACTATTTGCTCTTCTCCCAAATCTACCATACTCATCGATCTCACCACCGGGTGCCCTGATGTTTTGAGTGCCCAAAATGCCCTAACATTCAATTAACGAACACTTTCACTCAAGAAGATTTTTCATTCCACTTCAAGGTATTAGCATATCAAGTTGAGTGATTACATCAGAAGCAGTAAGTGATCCATACCTGTGTTAGCCGTTGAACCCGGGAGACCGCATCTTCATGCACCACGATTGTATCGGAGACTATGTCTAGCACATCTTCCACAAATAGACAGTATGTGCTTACCTGGAAACAGAAGTTAGTAGCGTACCAAAGCAGGAGAAGAAAATTTAGCAGGCTTCAGAGTCGAATTACCAAGCTAGAAGGGACAATTGAAAACCCAAATGAGTCAAGTTCAAGAGACTCCATGGCACCCGAATTCATGTCAAATGTGAAGCCGCGCACCTACGATATGGGAAAGGGGAACTTCAACAAAGAATAAGAAGATTGACTACGATAAAGATTCATGCAAACTGGATATGCAATTTACACAAATTACCTCTCTTTAATGACCACATGAACTCACCTTACCAACATTGCGCCGCCTGGAAGTGACAACAGTGTAGCCCACCTAATAAGCAAGATTATAGTCATGTTCGGTAACAGACGCTGGAAATAGTTTCATTCTAATTGAGATTTGAGACGAAGGGAGTGCTCCCTTTTTGCGAAAAAAATTATACTCCCTCCGGTTTTTAATGATGTCATTAGGACAACATTTTTAGTTTGGAAATGAACTAAAATTATTGTCCCAACGTGATCAATTAGAAGCCGGAGCGAGTACATGAAAGAAAATCATTTCCCAGAGTTTGAGCTAACAGTTTTATTTTAATGCTGATTTATTAGCTGAATGAATATAGTTTGATTAAAAGTTGTACTGACCCACTTACCAAACTGTGCATTCCAACCAGTTTAAGTTCATTCTCAAATACAGACTCATCCTCGACAAGTACCACATCTCCAACCTACAAAGGCATCCTTATATTAAACATCATTTAAGAACACATGCTTCCTTATGTTCACATGGATAATAAGAATAAAGGTATAGTGGACAATGTTTATGTATAACAAGGATAAAGGTGTCTTGGAGAAGTAGTCTGTCATTCCACATTATAACCCACCTGATATATGTCCTCAAAAAGGAATTTCTCAGCTTCTCCTGAGAGCAAGCTTGGCCTCACTTCAACCAATGCAACAACCCACTGAAGAAAAGTGGAACAGGGTGGAATATAGAAACAACCATTGTTCGAAAAAATAAATATAGAAAGAGTGGTAATTTTCATGAAAACTGACTATCAAAAGGAAATGAAGTGCTGATTTCATAGTATCGTGATCACAGTCACAGTTACCTGATTATAGTACAGTTAGTGCAAGGAAAAGGTTTTCTTCAATCAAGATGATCCAAAGAACAAGCTCAAAAAGGAGGAAGATGGGATGTGGTCTGTTAATCCCCCTTTTTAACGAACAGGCATGAGGGATTTCATTGAGAAAAAGGATAAATTACAGGTGCATGTACCTAGACCCGAAGTAAACATGATTTTCATTAGCGGCAAATTAATAATCCTCACTAGCATCAAGAATATATTTTCCAAGTTAACTCAATTACTTTTAGGTTATTTCCCAAAAATATTGGTGTCAATGCTAAGATGGTGGCTATTGGAAGTCGACTCCAAGATGTGGTGACTCGAGAAATGTTAGCTAACTGTAACTCTTATATTGAGCTGTGCTGCTGACTGAGGTACATCCACCTTAGGACAATGTAGGGTTAGAATCGTTTTTTTTTTTCATCACCTTTGTTTTATTTAACATGACTTTATTTTCCTGTGTGCAGGCTGCAACTCGAACTAGCTGGTCCTGTGTCTGGGTAAATTCTGAATTAGAGACATGGGTAACTTGTGATGAAAAAAGGCATGCATTTTCAATATCTAGGGGCTTTCGACCTGTAAAAGTGAGGCAAAACCTGAACCCAAACGACCAAACCTCTCTCTTGCACACAAACTGGCACTATCCATTTCTTACATCCTCCTGAGCCCTAATCTGGAAAAAACTGCTGCCTTGATACCCACTGTTTAGGCTTATAAAAGGGAGTACCCAGTGGTAGAAGCTCCCACAAATTGTGGGGTCTGGGGAAGGGAATTTCTAGGCAGGCTTTTCATTGCTTATTTTGCAAGGAGGTTGATTTGAACCCAGGACCTACAAGGCACAAGTGGAGAGACTCTACCACCGTGCCAGGCTGGTCCTTTATTGTTTAGGCTTCTCCAGAAAAGAAACTCATCCATGGAGCGGAACAATACATTATGTTAAGATATATACTGTATTCTTCACTACATTGTGATCAATTGTCAATAATATTCATAGTTATAATGCTACATCATTACATTAGTAACCAAACTAGTTTAACTCCAAGAGTAGTAATATTGGTCAGTTGAAACCTTGAATCCCTTGAGCAATGTCATAGTTGACCCTTGAAACATCACAACTTACACCATCATATATTGATAAGCAATGATTCACTGCTAGTTGCCTACCTCCATGATACATAAAGAGAATCAAACTAATGTGAGAATCAAGAAAGCTCAGGTTAGCCAGCCAGCATATGTGGACTAATCCAGAACAGATCTTTTAATAAGAATCTACCATCTGCGCTAGGTCACTGACACTGTTATACAGCGATATCGGAGTTGGGGATCCAACAATAACAAAATCGTTTTGGCTAGACACGTTAGCACATCAGGCTGTGATTGCCACAGATCCTGACACTGATTAAGATGTGAAACCGGCTAAAGCAACATGGCATCACGAAGTACTAAAACGAACAAAATGGTAACCATCAACCATGAACTGCTCAGAGCCACAGCAAAAACAAAACAAGTGCAGGCATTGGCGACAGCAGCGTCCGTCCAGTACATACCGACGCGGCGTCGACCCATAGCTGCGACACGAACCCGAGGCTCCGTGCCGAGCGCACGCTGATCACCTGCTTGGCGAGCAGCGCCGACCGCCTAGCCATCTGCCTCCGAGGCCGCCGGCGCCGCGTCTCCTTACCACATGTACTCTTATCCACCTCCCGTTCGCCATCGCCATCGCCCACGACGGCAGCCCCTACCCCTTCCTCCGCCTCCACAGGCACCACCGCCTCCTCCTCCTCCTGCTCGATCTCCCGCTTCAGCGCGAGGAAGTCGAAGCTGGACGGCGGCGCCGGCGCGGGCGCGTCGTCCCCGGCGGCCGCGCAGACGACGAGGGCGCGGCGGGCTGGAAAGGGGCCGCGCAGGGAGGCGGGCCCGGGCTTCGGGTTCGCGGCGGCTCTGAAGAGGGGGTGGGGGAGGCTGCTGAGGCGCGCGCAGGCGCAGGAGAACATCATTCGAACGGGTTGATGGGCGACGGCGATGTTGGGAGTTGCAACTTCGGAGGTGGAGTCGTGGAGACCATCGAGAGAGGATGGGGCTGACCGCTGACAGTTGCCTCAAGCCCTGAACAGGAAAACGGATCTCGTTTTGACGTTTGTCACTGAGCCAAACGGTTTATCGTTCATTCGCCTTCACGGCAGACAGGACGAGCGATTTTGGATGCCACCACAGGGACCGTATGATCATTTTTTTAGACGATGGCGTGAAAGTTTCGAACTTCTCCTTTCAACAATACAAATGTACATGTACACACTTACAATTCTACTATCTAAAACAAGGCGACCATATGTATTATGAAATTCTGTCTGAAATTTACCTCTGTAGGAAATCGAACTCAAGATTTGAAATTGATACTCAAAGTACTTAACCACACACTAGGGTAAACTTTCTTTAAGAACATGGTGCGCTATTTGAGTAATTACGAGCTCGACAAATTATCAACCATATTGTTTACGGACTAAATTTGTTTCTTTTTTTGAATTGGCTATATTTTTGTTACTTAACGCCTAACAAATCGTCAACAACTATTACACGAGTACAATCTGGAAGAGACTTTATAATGTTTAGAGATACATATTATTGACGACAATTGCACCTGCGGATTCGAGTACCCGATGTGAGTGAAAATTTTCAACCATGTGTGGATTTTGTTGTCCGCCTGCGATGGTACCCGAAATAATATAGAAGTTATCAATCAACTATGATATCTTTAATTTTAAGGTCAAATCCGGTTATTTTATATAATTATTTATTTCATCTTACTAATCGAAATCTACGTTTACAATATATGTAAACAACTTAATATATTTTGCTACATTATCATTTCAAATGAATGATTTTTGATAGATTTGTTTGTCAAACATTATAGTATATTTATAGAATTTCAAAACACGACGAGCACCCAAAATCCGTCCGAGACCTGTCAAGCTTAGGTGTGGATGTCAATTCTCACCCACGAGTGTGTGCGGTCTCAAACTTTGATCACAACCTCTCTCCTTTCAGGTGGATTTTTACATCATCCGACCCCATCCCGACCCATCTCTATCTGGCCAAGTGAAATCCTAATAGCAGGAAGCTTCATGTTGACATCCCTGTAGAGCTAAGACCATCCGCAGAGGCACACTGTAAAGCATACTGGATACACTGTTTCACAGTGTAATTTAGAGTACGTACTGTAAAAGCTGAAGGAGAATAGTGTATAGAGTATGCTTTAGAGTATGCTGGTGCGGATGGTCTAAGCTAGTGGCTTTAGGGTGCACGTTTTGTGACTGTGGGTTGTGAGTTCATATATTTTTTAATGTGAGGGCGGGTTTGCGTATTTGAGAGTCTGGTTCAGTTCTATTAAAAGTTACCGTGCTAACAACGCAACTAATAAAGCGTGCCCGAAGGTACAGGTCGTTGTTGATTTTTATCTTATTTTTAATCAGTACAGAAGTTAATAATCCTGACTCTAAATTAATTACTATCCTCGTGTACCAACGGGCAACAGCCCAGAAAAAACATTGAGACGTCACTCTTCGTGAGACATGACATCTTATTGCATTCTGGAAGCAAAGAAGAGACGCGTTAAAAGTTTAAAACACTACCTGTGCACGGTACCATCACCCTCATTGGTGGCCGGCGGCCCGGGCCCATACCGCATTGGCGCGAGCTCGTGGCCACAAGCCGTCCCCGTTATCCATCCAGAACCGGATCCGAAAGCCAAAACGGAGATCGAGATAACAAAAAACAGGCGAGCAGTTCGTTCCATCCAAGTCCACATCGGCCCGAAAAAAAAAGTACGGGAAAAAACGCGTGGGTGTTATCGCAAAGCAACCGGGATGGAAGGTCGCTCGGCTCACGTTTTCTGGATTCTCAGACCCTCCCTTACTTTAAAACATACTCTATACGCTATTCTCCTTTTATAGTACATACTCTAAATTACACTGCGAAATAGTGTATCTAATATGTTTTACAGTACGCTACTGCAGATGATCTCACGGCTCCTCTCCCGCGCTGCAAAGAAACGGTGGCGTGGCATATCTGCATGGCTGCAAGTTAGTGCCTCACTTTTAAAAAAATTATTGTTTTGTAGTTCATGCATCAGTACAAGTTACTCTCTGTTCTAAAAAATTGTCGCTAGAGGAAATATATGATATCTAATATTATAACTCTAAAATTAACTTTATATAATTTTTTGGCATAAAATATATGAAAAATATGTAACTTTATATTGAAAGCTAGTAACGTTCGGATTTACTGCACAAAATCTGCGCCAACGGCATTTATTTGTGAATAGAGTGAATAATTCTGACTGTAAATTTAGCATAATTTGTGTGCCAGACTAATCATGATTCGCATTGTCTTCTAGTATAACAGACCCTTTCATTAGCAAATCCGTATATAAAGCTGTAAAGAAAAACGAGCACCAAATTCAAGTTTCGCGAGGCAAAAACGAATCTAACCAACTCCCTACCTGCGTCGGGCCCGTGCTCCAATCCAACTCGACCGCCGCCCATGAGCATATTCGCCCGTATTTTTTCACGATGCGGCTTCATCGCGACCCACCAATGCCATGACGCCACGTGCCCCCCGCTGGCACTCGGAGCCCCGCGTCCCCACCTTGCTATATACGCCCTTCGCCGCGCGTCCGCACGAGCTCGCCGAGCAACCCACCCCGCTTCCCGACGTCTTCGTCGCCGCCCGCTCCCCTCTTCAAAGGTTCGTTCGTCGCTTGTTCCCCTACGCTCACCCTCTCCTCCCTCCTCACCGGCCGTTTCCTCGCCCCCCTGGTCGGGTTCTCGTTTCTCCCGATGCACGCACCCGGCTCGTAGACGTTACCTTCTCGCTCCAATCCTGTTTTTCGATTCTGATGGATGCAATTATGCGGCGGGTTCGCCGATCTGAAACTGTTAGCTTGTGCGTTGCGCTATAGTTTCTTGGGCGCTTCGTTGGCCGCGGGATTCGTGCGAGTGTTTAGATCTGTAGGGGATTGATGTTCTTTGGATCTGTGGCGCTCTCCGGCGGTCATGGTGGTTCTTGGTCGGGGCATTTAGCTTGCGATGGTGAAATTCCACTCCAGCTTGGCCTGGCGACGGAGCTCTGCGCATCTGCTACGGGGATTCGTTTAGGCAACCTGCTCCTGGAAATTTATGTTGCTTATTAGGTTAGTTTGATCAGACCTTCAGGAGGATTGATGGATGTGCTGCTAGACGGTAAAATTTCGAGCTTTCTACTGTAGGATATGCTTAACAGAATAGTGTAGCTGGATTGGGAAGTGGGAAATCGACTGGGCCTTTGAAGTGACTGGTCGTTTTCCAGATCTGACATGGGATGAATGGAGCGTTTGAGATACTATTTTGCCCAACTGAGCTGTTGACCTTTTCAGCTCCCTTCGATTGGTTATGTTGGGCTGCTAGATTTGGAATGCTTTTGCTCTTCCAAAGCGATACATTGCCAATCTTTTATGCTTAATTGAAAGCAACTTTTTTGGAAACAGTTCCACAGTTTTTAGTCTGATAAGTGTGACCTAATGTGTCGCCAGTGTTAATTACAAAGGGTTTGACACCATGAGTGTCTGGAGAGATTCCTTTCTGGCTCTTAGATTATTGAACAGTTGATTAACTGACCTTTGTTAGTTTTTCTTTGTTGAGAAGAATGGATCCATCAATGCATTTTTCCTGTATAGAATCTAATTCCTTGTTGCTTGTTTATTTTTGCTCGTTCATTCATGGTAAGATAAGAAAACTGATGTATGTATAGGATTGACTTTTGTCTTGGTGTTCGTTGTTCAATGAATGAAATCATGTGGACAGCTTGATCGTATGAGAATTGCAGTTTAAGCAGATCCTCTTGTATCTACATATGATAGTTTGCTTAATAAGAACTAGCAACAGAATTATACCAGGGCATATTTACACTAGGAAATTATTTTTATCCTGACAAATTCAAATTTTCACACAACAAACAATTACCATCTTGCTACTGTTTGCTGTACTCTTATGGTTGGTAAAATTTTGTACTTAATGCTTAATGGTGTGATTAACCTCATGCATATACATTATTCAACAACTGTATTTGGTATTTCCCATTTTAAAAAGTATGCATCCAGGAAGCTGCCCTTTCTGTGAAACTAATTATAGCTTCATTCTTTGTGCAGCCCATAGACAAGTTGATCTCATGAGTTCAGGAAGAACACTGGCATCCAAAGTTTCCTGTTCAGCGGGAAACAACAGCAGCTTCCCACCCTGCCTCCTTCCAGGGTTCCTGGGTTTCCCAGTTGTCTTTGTAAACTTCCACTTGTTCAAGGCCATTGTTCGCAGCCCTGCATCTTCCATTTTCTCTGGAATCTGTGGAGGCAGCCTTCCTTAGGCAGCTGCCCCACACAGCATTATCCTGGTTAATCTGGGAATTGATTGTGGGAAGCTGCCAATAGCTGAAACTGGACCCAAGAAGATGGTTTCCTCTGAGATAACCTCTGTTAGTGCTTCTCGTGCACAAGGCCCCAAGCTCTTCAGAGGGAAGATAATTCTCCCTAGGGGGCCTCCAGATGTTGTCCCATCTGAAAATGTTGAGTTCGACTTTTCTGATGTCTTTGGATCTACTGCAGTCCAGACTCCCACAGAAGTGAGTATTCTCACTCCGGACAGCCCAGCGCCTGCGGCTGGATCCAATGATGAGGTTTACGATGATCCTGTGGTCATTGTCAAGCGATCTCATTCTCTTGTTGGCCCATCATCTCTTGTCAGCCAATCATTGCCATTTAGCAAGCTTACACTACGTGAGACAGAGAGCTCATTGGAACTTTCAGAGTGCTCTTCCAAAGAAAAGGAAATCAACCAAGGGACACTTAGTGATGAAGAGCTTGATGATGCAAGGAAGGAGACTGAGGGTGTTGGACTTGATGACTTTGAAGTCTTGAAGCTTGTTGGCCAAGGGGCATTTGGCAAAGTCTATCAAGTGAGAAAGAAATGTACTTCAGAAATATATGCAATGAAAGTTATGAGGAAGGACAAGATTTTAGAGAAGAACCATGCTGAGTACATGAAAGCCGAAAGAGATATACTGACAAAAGTTGACCATCCCTTTGTAGTGCAGCTGAGGTACTCCTTCCAGGTAGGCAATTGCCATTTATGTGCTTATTCTTTGTTGCCATCTTTGCATGCTACCCCTTCCGTCCCATTTAAACTTTATTTCTAGATTTGGTTGACTGGGTTTCCTTAGTATGTTTGACCAATGGTTTTATAAATTTGATCAACTTTAACAACATGGAAATTATATATTATGAAAATATTTTTCATGATGAATCTAGAAATATATTCTCATATGGTTAAAGTTGGTCAATTTTATAGAAATCACTGGTCAAAACAAGATGGAAACATAGTTAGCCAAACCAAGAAATAAAGTTAAAATGGGTTGGAGGGAGTATCTTCGAGGTATCTGTTTCCAATATTAACCACTGACGCTTCTTGCAGACAAAGTACCGACTTTACCTTGTCCTGGACTTCATAAATGGGGGCCATCTTTTCTTCCAGCTCTACCAACAGGGTTTGTTTAGGTAATTTAATTTGATTGTAATACTTATACTTTTACTACTAGGTAATACTAGCTTTTAATTGATACCTTTTATCTGGTAGGGAGGAGCTAGCACGCATCTATACCGCTGAAATTGTATCTGCCGTAGCTCACCTCCATGCCAATGGCATTATGCATAGAGATTTGAAGCCTGAGAACATTTTACTGGATGCTGATGGCCATGTAAGGATCATTCAAAATATCCTCTGCCTCTCTATATTCTGCTCCTTCATGTACTGAGTACAATTTTGATTTTTTTTCTGGTATTTCTGTATGATTTCTAGGCCATGCTGACTGACTTTGGTGTGGCAAAGGAATTTGATGAAAACACTAGATCAAACTCCATGTGTGGTACTGTAGAGTACATGGCTCCAGAGATTGTTCAAGGTCGAGGTCATGATAAGGCTGCTGACTGGTGGAGTGTCGGAATACTTCTTTTCGAAATGCTTACGGGCAAGGTGAGTTGTTTGAGCGAAAGCTTCTAACTAGAAGTGTTTTTTTTTTGTTGGATGATCTATCCATTGAATATCTCCGTTTATCTGTATATGCTGATTTATCTGCAATATTTCGTAGCCCCCGTTTGTTGGAGGAAACAGAGAAAAAGTTCAGCAAAAGATAGTGAAGGAGAAGATAAAGCTGCCAGCGTTTTTGTCTAGTGAAGTTCACTCGCTATTGAAAGGGGTAAGCTGTTGCATTTCTCATCTTGATCCCAAGTGTTTTGTTCAGCCAGCTTAGTTTTGCTTTCAAACTAACTGTTTTGGGCTTCAGACCAAACTGGAAAGCTGGTAAAATAAATTATAACTCAAATTCAGCGTATTAATCGAACTGAAATTCACATATCTTTAGAGCTACTCTATCTGGTAGCTAATTTCTCAAGAAAGATTCATCTTGACATGGCTATCTCAAACTTTTCAACCTTGTATTGTTTTCAGTTGCTGCACAAAGAAGCTGGCCGGCGCCTGGGAAGTGGACCAGGAGGCAGTGACGAAATAAAGAATCACAAGTGGTTCAAATCAATAAACTGGAAGAGGCTAGAGGCTCGGCAGATCCAGCCCAGCTTCCGCCCGAATGTTGCTGGCAAGACTTGCATCGCGAACTTTGATGAGTGCTGGACGAGCATGCCCGTGCTGGACTCTCCTGTGGCCAGCCCCGTCGCTGCCGACAGCAACTTCGTCGGGTTCAGTTATGTGAGGCCGACTCCATTCCTTCAAAAGCCTGAGTCCTCTAGGCTGAACTCTTTCTTCAGTGATTGGAGACATCTACCTACCCCGGAGTTTGAACTAAACCCGCCTGTGCTTCGTCGACTGAAACGTCAGGGACACGCCTAAATCTTTATTCAAGATTATAATTTGTAAAGGTGCACGCGTGAACCTATTGTGTGCTGTGCTTATATTTATCAGTTGAGAACAGTTGTGTTGTTGCTAAAGTTTCTGATTGAAGCATAACTGGATAATTCTGATACACTGCTGTTACAAATTTTTTGCATATCTTGCATCGTCGCCATTGCCAATTGTTCCAAAAAACGTCAGGGACACACTCGTCGACTGAAACTATTAGACAGGAATCTAAGAGGTTAGGTCGAGTAGTATATGCTCGGGGAACCCACAAAACTCAGTTAAAGAAAAAAACTGCACCGGGAAGTACTATGTCCGTCTTCAAAATGTATTTCTTCCGTCTTTAAAAGTTTGCCGTTTGTATTTTGAGAATTAGAAATAATACACAAAACGTCATATATTTAGGGATCGAGTAAATCAAACAACATTGATGCGCTCTCCCAAGTCCCAACGTGTCTCCAGCATATATGTCTACGCACTGACAAAGGATTCTTCATTCATGAACCAAGAATGTCAGCTGCTGGCTGACTGGCTGATTCAAAGAGTCTTACATGATCAATACACAAATAAACTCATCGCTCAAAATCCAAGCAACTTAGCATGTTCCCGTCCGGTCCGAGCACGCAATTGCATATACATGGCAATAGTTACCAAAAGGGGGGGAAAAAACAGGCTGTGTCGCACGCGCGCGATTCTGCCGGGAACCAGCCGCTGCCGTGTCTGGCGCTTCACTGGATCGCCTACCTGCCGCGGAGGAGCGCCTTCTCGGCGGTGTCCACCTCCTCGAGGATGCGCGCGCGGCGCTTGACCGGGATGGGCGCCGTGGGGCCGAAGCTGATGTAGTGGCCTGACACGGCGTTCAGCGCCGAGTACATCTCCCGGAACGACGGGCGGCCCAGCAGCGACTTCTCCCGCCGGTACTTGGCCACCCACGAGTTGGACAGCTCCCGGAGCTCCGCCACCGCGTCCGCCACGCTCGGGTCCGACTTGTCCATGCTGATCGTCGCTCGCACCTTGCCGATCACCTCCTTCGTCTCGCTCACGTACTCCTCGTCCGCCGCGCGCGCAGGCGCAGGCGCGGCGAGCACCAGCGCCAGCGCCGCGCCGAGACCGGTCCCCGCGAGCAGGTCGCGCCGGCTGGTGCTGATGCCGCCATTCGAAGCACCCGCCGCGACGGCACGGGGCAGCGGCACCTTAACGGTGGCGGCCGCGGTGGCAGCAAGCACTGCGGCAGCAACGGGGGACGACAGGGCCCTCATCTCTTCTTCTTCTTCTTCTGACGAGAGCTCACCGAGATACACACGAGAGAGCAAAGGGTCAGTGATTTGCGTGGCGGCTTACGAACAAGGCCGAAAGCCAGGAGCGCGGGAAGGAGGCGACACGTCGGCTTATCCTCTTATCTCGACGCGTTCCATTGGTAGGCTGTGTTTGGATTCGTAGGATTTTAGAGGATAGAGCTGCTATGTTACATGGCAGCAACACGTTTCTGGTAACCCCAACTCGCAAAGCTGTGATGCTACAATCAGCGTTGCACAAATGGATATGAGAAGAAAATAAGTGAGCGCAAACATCTAGCATCAGAGAAGAAGTATGGGCCGCAAACATAAATCCTCTTTATCAGTCGAATTAAAATTGACAGCAACAGTCAAATTATGGTAAACAGCAGTCAACAGTGTCTACAAACGAAAATTGGACAATAATCTGTCAACCGGCAAACTAGTTTGTCTCGATCGGAAGAGTGTCTAAGCAGTGACAGGTAACTCTTAAGCTCCGGCCTTCCGGCGGCCCACTTGAGCCATAAATCCAGCTTTGATGGGAGCAACGGACCTCGACGAGCCACACTGCAACGTAAACAAATTCAGCAGTAGGTGCAATTACTCAAATTGATACAAGCAATACCAATACAATGCAAGTAACTACTAAATTTCATATTGATTCCTCCAGCTGATGCTAAGAGTTAACGAGGCAACCTTATACTGCATAGCCTGTCCAATCTATTCCGAGATGTTGCACGATTTTATCAAAGGGTAGCTCAAACAATGTAGGCATCCATTTTGTAACTCATAATAGATATAAGCCCAGCACAAGTAAATAATGATAATAAAAATATAACAACATAGCATATTTTTAGGCAGCAGATGTGAGGCAGAATAAATCTAGGAGCACTGCTGCACGCATTAGCTGTTGCAGTTATTATCACAGGAATGCCCGTCAAATAATGTAGGCAATAACTTTGCAACTCATCATGGGCAACTCCACAAGGGAAACTAATATAGTAGCAACTTGCAGAAAGACCTCATGCTTACGTGCAGAAGAAAATGGAACGCAGGAAATTAAATTATGATGTCCTAAGTTTCAAGCCTCAGCGCTTGCAATTATTATCACAAATATACTTGTCAGACAATGTAGTCATTAATCTTGCAAGTCATGACAGGCAAAGTTGATAAACAAAAAGATAATGCTATTGTATGTCAAGGATGAAGGATCTTCAATGATTATTAAGAAATGCAAGATGACCACAACATTACAGGTCTCAGATATTGCAACTATAACCACAAAGATATTTATTAGACGAGTAGGCATTAATATAAGATATCATATGCAAAATTTGTTAACTAATGGCCCCATGGACATAGAGCACTAGAGATGCTTTTGTTTAGAACTTCTGATAGACTAAGCGCAAAGTGAAATTTCATGTTCCGACAACTTTAGTAAACCAATTTTTTTTTTTTTTGGGGGGGGGGGGGGAGGGGGGGGATAGGGTACATGAAGCAAGAAATGCAGATAAGTGTAATGATGTTCAGTCATAATCTGAAACCAGACACAATCGGGTGTGTCAATATTAGAATTAACACACTACCTGTTCACAACGAAGGAAGAACAGCCGGTTCTCCTTGGAAAGAATGGTGTCTGGACTCTTGCAACCATTGCATATGACATATTCATCTAAAAGAGAAAAAAATGCACAGACTGAAGAGTTCAGACAGTTTGAAACAAAAAATGCTACAATTTAGAACAGCGGCAAAAATTGAGCCAAACAAAGAAATAGGGTTGATGAGGTCATTTAAGCCCTCCTTTGCTCTTATAAAGATTATAGTTGGAGTACAGACAGGTACATAACATAGCAAGTTCGATTTATGATACGACAAGATGGCAAGTTTACAGTTTACACATCCTAGACAAATAAAAGCAGATATTTCTGCCTATGTAATAAAACTTCTTTGACACTGCAGTACATTTAAATAAATGTATATAACTATAGTAACTAACAATTAAGACCTCTACAAGCACAATCAGAAAAGGTCACAACAAAATGAGAATATTGCGTTGAGTGGCTAGATTGCACAGCATCTTACAAGTAGACAACGAATCACATGTAATAGCCTCAACAAGTTAACATATAGGAAAGTTAACTATTCCTCTGCATGACACCATAACAACAGGATGAAAGATAGAGTTCAGCACCATTTTCCCAAAAAAAGATAAGGCAAAAAATACATATATTATGGTGGAGCAGATGTGTTTGAGTCAAGAAATATCAGTAACTTACTGATATATCTCCTGAGTATTGCTTCAAAGTTCTTCGGAGCAAATCTTCCTTTGATAACCAACCTCTGCTGCCCATCCAGAGATCCACTTGTTCCCATCTCAGCAAGTAAAAACATCATCACATGTTCTGGTTGTCTATGCATACTGGCAACAGAAAAAACTAAACGTTTTTAGTTTGGTTGTTTAAGCAATGAACAGGAGGTGATAATCAAATGAAGTGGGATCATACGTTTTGCACAGGTCCATGAAATTCACAAAAACAGTCTTCTTTGTCCCTTCCCTGAGAACTTGAGGGGGCCTCATAACAGTTCTTCGTCTATCACCGGCGAGATCAGGATTGTTTTCACGGAGGATATTGAACACTCTGCCAAGCAGCTGCAGCCAAACAGATTAAGCATAAGGTTTCACCAAGGAAAAACATAACTGGATACTGGTAAAACCTGATAAATGCACAGACCACAGTAATGGTACATGAGCTATGAAAACAATACAATAGCTAAATCAAGAAACCAGAAACACAGAAAAGGAAATTTTGTTAATCCTAATTTCTGAATAACATGGTACAATAGATAGCATGAAGCCATCAAAGAGACCAGAAATGCACTCCATGGATGGCTGGTTCTACCTAAAACCCTTAGATCAATTTCATAACTATTTACATTGATTTCACTGTACTGCAAGCACCAATAGGACAGTGAGAGCTCAGAAATATTGCACAAGGATGCATCAAGTACCTCCTCATATTTGTAATCTCTGTCAGTTCCTTCCCAAGGGTATCTGGGGGCACCACCCAGCACAATACCTTCACCTTCTTCATCCTCTCTAACTTTATCATCTGGAGAATAGGAGCTCAATCACAGTAACAAATGGAACAAAGAAGGCAAACAACATGATTCAGTGCGCATTACAATTACCAGCTGTGTCATCACCATCTCCAGCTTCAGTAAGAGACGGATCAAGTTCCACCTGAAATTTCCACAGCTTATTAATATTAACTCGAGCATAGAGAAAATATCTGCTGGTCAAACCATTTGGAAAAATGATGATAGAAAGATAAACTCACATGTTTCTTCTTCTTCTTTTTCATGCCTGCAAAGCTTGGCTCACCAGACTCAGCGACTGCGGAAACAAAAAAAAAAATGTATCATTAAAATGCCCCTGCAAAGTAGAATTCCCTTCAAGAGGCATTAAGCACACCTGTCAAGTTCTCTGTCTTTTCAGACAACTTATCCACCTCATCAGATGGATCTTGGATGACAACCTTCTTCTTCTTCTTTTTCTTTGTTGGATCGAAAGCAGTAAGCTGCACAACAGTTGCAAATGCTATTGATAAAAAAAATGCCCGGCCAGTTACACACTTGTGATATGTTGACTCCCTTGCGTAGTGATAAACATAGACTGCTGCCCAACCATAGTTACTTTTGCACCCACAAGTTTGCAGGACACATAATCTATATATTTGAAATATAGAACAACGCAGATATCTCTACATCTCTACAAGGTATTAAAGGACTGAAAACCATTAATTCTAGCACCCTGGCTTCAAAACCCAGGCGATACCAGCCACGAAACATACCAGTATTAAAGTTAAAGTACAACCAGCACCCTGGCATCTCTACCAAGGTATTAAAGTTTCCCAGCCACGAAACATACCACACGACCTCGAGTACGCCTAACAATCCAGACGCGCTCAGTAGAACTAACAGCGCACTAACTCGATATCAACATCTATCCTTCGATTTAGTTCGCTTCTGCGGATTCCAAATCAACAGCACCGGGGGGGGGGGGGGGGGGGGGGCGGAACGGAAACGTAATCCAAACCAGCCGACTGGTGGCTGCAGGTTCACGCCCGGATCCCGAGAACAAACGCGGACACCAACAACGGGAACAGCCCCATCGGGGCCTTAGTCGACTCCCAAACCGAACCTCTCCATCCGGATGCGTTATGCAGGAGGAAAGGGCGAGACGCTGCCTCACCTCGGGGACCTCCTCCTTCTCCGTCGCTTCGTCGTCCGCCATGGCGATGCCGGCCTTCGCTTCGCTCTCCGCGGCGCAGGCGGCTGGAAACCTAGACGTCAGAGCACGGCGGCGTGGGGGAGTCGGCGTGGCAAAAGTGAAGGAGCGGATACGATTCGAGGGCCAAAGGGGAGATGCCTATGGAGAGGACATCCAACGGCCGAAGAAAGGTTTTAGGTTTTCACTATCGATCCAACGGTTGTAATGTTTTGTTAACCAGGACAGCTAATCAGACGGCCGCTTGTCGTACATGGTGAAACGCTAAGCAGTAGTCACAAAACTACAATTGTAATTACTCCTTACGTTCTCAAATTATTATTGTTAGATAAATCTAATTTATTTTCAAAATATACGTTTTAAAGTGAGCAATATACGTTACGCTCAATGAAATGCTTGGAGTCTGGAACCTTTGTAAAAAAACTAATGGAGCCTGGTCAAGAACTAAGATCCTCCTTTATATGAATTTGGAGCAGGAAGTTGGATTTTGCACCTTAACCTCTTCGATTATTTGACCAGACAAAAAGTTTTTGACCAGACAAAAAGTTACGTCGTTGATGGTAGTATTGTATGTTGACAATTGGGAATGCATTGACGGGCGGATTCACCAGGAGGTCGAGTGAGGCTCAAGCCCCCTTACCGCCCCAACGCAATAGAGCCCCTTTTTAGACTATCCGCAGTGGTTCACTGTAAAGCTTACTGGACTGGAAATATAGAGTAGATTACTGGAAGTATAGAGTAAGTATGCATAGTGAAATACTGGAAGTATAGAGGATATACTGGAAGTATATAGAGATAGAGTAAGTTATATACTGGAAGTATAGAGAGATAGAGTAAGTTTTAGAGGAAACCGCTGCGGATGGTCTTAACCTCTTCTAAAATTTAGGCAAGAGAAAGAAGAGTACTTGAGAGCAAGGATGAAAATGGATCGGATATTTTCCGATCCGTCCGGGTAGCAAACCTGAAAATATCCGGTTCATATCCGCTTCTATCATATCTTAATCGGATATGGATCATATATCAAATATTTAAATTTGGATATCGGATTGGAAACGGTACAGCTTAATATCTGTTCGAATGGGTGAATATTCATATTTCGTCAGATATATTTGAATCTAAATCCGAATCATTTTTTGGCCCATTTGGCAGGCGGTCTGGCCCAAACTGAAATATGAAAATCCTAACAACTCATCCATAAGAAGGTTTGCAAGAAGTGGAAATCGAACCCACGTGCCTATGCATGCAAGGTTGGAGTCCAACCACTAGACCAAACAACCACTCTTAGGTGAAGTTAGGTTTTCTTATTGTTTATCTTAATACTGTAACACATATGATTCACATTGCGGATGAATCTTATGCAATCTATAAACTAGGCATATTTCACAATCAAGAATATGAAGTTATAGATTAAGTTTCTGATTCATACATCAAATCATTATCATATGATTTTAAACGGAGATCATTGAATATTTGTGGTAACAATTCATGACTTATGTGTTATGAATTATGTGCATGAACTACGAGTTATGTGTTATTTTTTCAAAAAAAATAATACATGTGATGTGTGAAATATTAACTACATTGTTTCGTGTGGAAACTATATATTTCTTTCATTGTTTATCATTTATTAACGTGATATGTAAAATGTTTTTCTCCGAAATAAATATCCGAGTCTGTCCGATATCCATAAGTTTCCAATCTGATGATTCCGTTTCCGATACATCCGACATATTCGACCATAAATCCGTTTCTGACAACATCCGATAGGAATTCGTTTCCAAAATTATTATGTGGACATAGATATGAGAAAGCATTTTATCTGTCCATATCCGTCTGTTTTCATCCCTACTTGAGAGAGAAGGTGAAGGAAGAGCAGGAAAATATGAAGAACAAGGAGAAAGAAGAGGACCAACCCCTCCTATATTTATGGTTTGGATCCGCCACTGTTGAAAGGGAATGTCAATAATGAGGTTAATATCTATATATTGTGTCAATTAGCAATTCTAAATCATATATTTCCAACACTATTATCATGCCTAGTGTTGACGTAAAAACACGCCACAACATGAGCACGTTCAGTTCATGTGTGAATCGCAGAAACACTCCTCATCGTGTGTTCTGTTAAAATCGAAACTTTTCAATTTTGTTGAGGTTCTGATGAAAATCGTCAGGACTTTCAGTTCTGTCGAGATTCTGAAAGTGCATCTAGGCATCCCCGTGGGTTTTGGATGATTGATGACGACAATTAAGAAGCTAATGAGCTAGAGTGATTTTAAGCACAGGTACAAGGATTGAAATGTGATGAAAACCCTCAAAAAGGAAAAGGATAGAACGGGCGTCAAAGACTTAAGCGTAGAAATTAGGGTTTCTATGGTGTTGAACTTATATGAGTCATGTCATGTGAGAGGGTGGATGTATCATATGCATTGAGATCATTCTAGAGGGATCAAAGTGGTGGGTTAGTGAAACACCTAAGTGAGAAGCCAAAAATGAGAAAAACCCTAGGAGGCCGGACTAGTCCGGGCCTCAAGGCCGGGCTAGTCCGGCCAGACAAACAAGTCTGTTTTGAGACGGACCAAACGTCTCTGGAGTGAATCTGAGTGAATTTGGAGCTAAGTCCGAGAAGTCTGGACTTGTCCGTTTTTGGATGGACTAAAACTCTCTGGAGAAGTTCGGACTTGTCCGTTTGGATACGGACATGTCCGTTTGAGACTTAGTAAGATAAACCGAGAGAAACCCTAGAGGGCCGAACTAGTCCGCCCTTGTGGTCGGACTAGTTTGGGCCAATCTAGTCCACTCTTGTGGCTGGACTAGTCCGGGCCAACCTAGAAGAGTCCATTTTGGGACGGACCAAATGGTTCTGTTCCACTTCAGACTAGTCCGTTGTTGACCGGACTAGTGCGTTGTCTAGTGACCGTTCGAATTTGGAAATTTAGCAAGTAACGTGATGATCGTCGCGCAATGTGGCAGTTGTCGGGACCTGACCATAAGTCAATGGTCCCATAGGGCCGGACTAGTCCGGGGTCAGAGGCCGGACTAGTTTGCCCTTCTGCTGAGGTCAGCAGAAGGGGCTCGGGACCCCTATAAAAAGGGGACCCTCGGGATCATTTGAACAAGACTTGAATCCTAGCACCGCCACAAGCATCCTAGAGCCTTACAAAGCCTTCTACTCGTCCTACTAACCACTTCAGAGCAAATCTTGAAGAGATTAGGATTTGGGGTGGAGAGTAAAGGAAGATCATCGCGCTTTGGCTCTTGGTTTGATCTCTTGCACATTGTGTTGTGTTTTGTGGCTTGTGTGAGTTGAGCTTCGTGTGCTCCTCATTGTATTGATTTGTGGGAGCCTCAAGTTGTGAGTAGCCCCATCAAACTCGGTGATTACCCATTGATATAGTGGAAACCAAGCCGGCCATCATGGTGGCTTGGTGAGAGAAGGGTCAAGTGAGACCCAGTCCTTGTGTGGACTTCTCAACGTGGAGGTAGGCTTCTTTGTGGGGATGAACCACGGAATAAATCTCGTTTCACTTGTATTTCACTTTTTGTGATCACTAGTATTGCTATTAGGGTTCATATTGCTCTTATTGATCTTCACTTTGATCATTATTGTAAACTTGCAATCTAAGTTCTTAAACTTCACAATATGAGCTTCACTAGTCTACCACACATTGCTTATCTCTTTGGTGAACTTTAATTTCGCAAATAACTTGTAGAAACCAAGTTTTAGGGTTTTCACCCTGTGCTGAGCGGACTAGTTCGGCCCTGTGCAGACTAGTTCAGCCACATGAATTTAATCTTGTTTGATTAAGTGATTTCAGGTATTATTGCCTATTCACCCCCCTCTAGGCGACTTTCAATTAGTATCAGAGTAGGCTTCTCCCCAAGAGTCTAACAACTCGGAGAAGTAATGGCCGGAAGGGGTGACAACGAAGTTCTGGTGGTCGTCGATGACACAAAGACAAAGAACGTCGATGTTCTTCAAGATGACCCGAATGACGGCGAAGAAGTTCAGATGCTCAAGGCACGACTTCGTGAGAAGCTCAACGTGCCAAAAAAGGAGACCAAGCTAATTTCCGCGACCAACATCGACAATGGGAGTAGTTCACAAGACTACTCACGATATCCTTATAATTATGAACAACTAACCACGAGCAATCATTATTTGTATATTCCCATTGGCAAACCTCCTCAATTTGATGAAAATGATTACTCTATGTGGAAGCATAATATGAAGATGCACCTCATTTCCTTAAACCCTAGCTTGTGGCAAATTGTGATGCCAGGTGTTCATCTTCCGAAAAATGAGGAAGACATCACTCCGGAGCAAGCCGTTCTTATACATCGCAATGCTCAAGCCATTGGAGTGATTACCTCCTCATTGACTCGTGAGGAGTTCAACTGCATTGAAGGGTTGGAGGTTGCCAAGGAGATATGAGATACACTCAAGACGGCGCACAAAGGCAACCACATCATTAGGGAGGCAAAGATCGAGATGATCGAAGGAGAGCTCGGGAGATTTACCATCATGGAGGGTGAGTCTCCCCAATATATGTATGACCGCCTCAAAACTCACATCAACAAGAGTCGTTCATATGGAAGCACCCGGTGGACCGACCACGAGGTGGTAAAGAGGATGATTTGAGCATTCATGCCTCAAAACGTCACTCTTTGCTCACTAATCCGTGAAAGTCCGGGCTTCCACAAGATGACTCTCGAAGAAGTGCTAGGGAGGATCATCAACCATGAGATGATGGAGCAAGAAGACATGTTCTACAATGATCTACAAAAGTTTTCCTCCTCAAAGAAAATGGATGTTGCATTCAAAGCAACATCCTCAAGATCACAAGAAAAAGTAGAGAGTGATGAAGAGAGCCCCAAGACCGATGAGGAAGAGACACTCTTCATCAACAACTTCAAGAGGATGTTTAGAAGAAGGAGGGGGAACTATCAAAATAAAAGAAACAGCAAAGACAAGCCCAAGACAAGATCAAAAAGGGCTTGCTACAATTGCGGAGAGTATGACCACTTCATTGTGGATTGTCCACATGAAGAAAACATGAAGAAGAAGGAGGGCAAGTCCAAAGAGAAGAAGTACTTCAAGAAGAAGAAGCAATCTGGACATGCCCACCTTGGAAAGGAGTGGGATTCAAATGAGGAATCCTCCTCCGATGAAGATGAGAAGATAGCAACCATTGCTATGAAGAAGATAAAAACGGAGAACAAGCTCTTACCAAACTTGGAGACTTCAAGACCAACATGTCTCATGGCCAAGGAGGGAAGAAAGAAGGTTAAAGCTAAATCCTCTTCTTCAATTTCTTTTCATGATGATTTTGATAGTAGTAGTGAACATGAACACATGCTTAAAGACATGAGTAAAAGCACTTTGAAAAGATTGAGATTGTTAACAGAGGAAATATTTGAGAAGGAAGAACTTATCAACCGTCAAGAGGACATGCTTATCCAACAAAAGGAGAGATGTCAAGAGGTTGAGGAGCTCTTGGAGCTTGAAAGAGAAAGAAGCAAGGCACTTGAGCGTGAACTCGCTTTGAGCAAGGAAACTTGCTCAAACCTTGAGAACACTACAATTATGCTCAAGGATGAACTTTTTAGTTTGACAAAAGTAACAAGATCCTTGAGATGCAAGCGAAGTCTCTCAAGGTCAATGCACCTTCTTCCTCTAAAAGCTCACCTTCTGCAAATATTAAATCTGAAACATCTCAACCTTGTAAATGCTCAAACTTAATCATAAAGCTTAAAGATGAGCTTAAGTTGGCACAAAACAATCAAGCACCAAATGGTGGCATCTTTGATAAGGAGAAGGTGGCATATGCACGTAGTGCATATACCAACACAAGACATCCCCTTGTAAATGATGCTCTTGGTTATTCTAGGGGGATGAGACAAAATGCCAAAACTCCTAAGAATGTCAAATAATTGTTTTTGTCAAAGGAGGCTCATACAACAATAAGGGACAGAATGTTGCAACATCTCCGAAAATGTTTAAGAAAGAACCTCATCCGTTGTTCCATGATTTTGATGCTTCATATGTTTTATTGAGGAACAAGTTTGGAAAGGCCTATGCTAGGTATGTTGGGCCACACCACAAGAGTCCTAAACCTTGTGTGTGGGTGCCCAAGTGCCTCTTGACTAACATCAAAGGACCCAACACCGTTTGTGTATCTAAAGCCAATGCTTAAATCTTTCTTGTAGGCATACTCCTCCGGTAGAACCAAGTGGGTTCTTTATAGTGAATGCACAAATCATAGGACCAGAGAGAGGAAGATGTTTGTGGAGTATGAGATAAATGAAGATCCAAGTGAAGGAATCTATTTTGGGGACAATAGCTAAGGAAAAATCCTTGGCGCCAGTAAAATTGCTATATCCCCTAATCATACTCTTTCAAATGTTTTACATGTTGATTCACTTGACTATAACCTCTTGTCCATATCACAACTATGTGACAAAGGTTATAATTGTTTATTTACTAATGAGGGTGTGACCGTCACAAGGAGAAGCAACGGCTCAATTGCCTTTAAGGGTGTACTCAAGGGAAAGCTCTATCTTGTGGATTTCTCCGCGGATAAAGCCCAACTTGATACATGCTTAATTGCAAAAACTAACATGGGATGGCTTTGTCATAGAAGGCTAGCCCATGTTGGGATGAGGAATTTGCAAAAACTCCTTAAGGGCGAGCACACCCGTGGTTTAAAGAATGTTGTATTTGAAAAGGATAGGCCATGTAGCGCATGCCAAGCCGGGAAGCAAGTTGGAGCACCACATCCATCTAAGAACATTATGACAATATAAATACCATTGGAGCTTCTACACATGGATCTCTTCGGTCCAATCGCCTACATTAGTATTGGTGGTAACAAATATGATCTTATTATTGTTGATGACTTTTCGTGTTTCACTTGGGTATTCTTTTTGCATGACAAGAGTGAGACTCAAGGTGTTCTCAAGAGATACTTGAAGAGAGCTCAAATAGAGTTCTCCTTGAGTATCAAGACCATAAGGAGTGACAATGGCACCGAATATGAAGAATACTCAAGTTGAAGATTTTTGGATGAAGAAGGCATCAAGCATGAGTTCTCGGCCCCCTACTTCCCTCAACAAAACAGGGTGGTCGAGAGGAAGAATAGGAGTCTAATTGAGATGTCAAGAACCATGCTTGACGAGTACAAGACGTCGGACCGGTTTTGGTCGGAAGCGGTCAACACCGCTTGCCATGTCATAAACGGTTGTATCTTCGCCGTATACTTAAGAAGACGTCGTATGACCTCCTAATCGGTAACAAGCCAAACATCTCTTACTTTCATGTTTTTAGGAGCAAATTCTACATTATTAACAAGAAGCCTAAGATTTCTAAATTTGCTTCTAAGTCCGATGAGGGTTTCTTGCTTGGCTATGACTCAAACACTTACGCCTATCGTGTGTTTAACAAATCCTCCAGAATTGTTGAAGTAGCACGTGACGTAGTGTTTGATGAGACTAATGGCTCTCAAATGGAGCAAGTTGATCGTCATGTGCTAGATCAAGAAGAAGATCCACAAGTGGTGATATCTTGATAGGATCTTGGTTCCTGATCTTTCGATGAGAATAGGAGGGTTCTATTTGTGGAGGAGAAGACGTTGGCGATCCAACTACACTGTCCCCAAGATGATGCGCCTTAGCGATCGATACACCGACTCCGAAGTTATATTGATCTTGCTGGCGCACAATCAACCTGACCACAAGGGCCTTTGTTCCTGCACGAAATCGAAGAACACGCAAGAACAAGAAGAACAAGCACTTATCTGTTGAATCAATCTAAAGTGGGGTTCTGGATACAAGTAGACGGGCAATCTAGTCGACACGCGCGTGTACAAGGAAGCAGCAGAAGCTAACTTACAAATAAACAAAACCCACCAGCTAATGAGGGCGGCTGCTACTATTTATTACCTCCCTAGGGTCGTGAGAAACCCTAATCACGAGTCCCTAATGGACTCCAAACGATACATGGGCCATGGGCCCAATTTTGGTGATGCAGCACCATGGACAAAAAAAGGTCTTGGTATTAAAATAACTATTGCGGCCGACTCCGAATATATATGGATATGAGGCTAGATCCGTTTGAATGTAGACTTGATAATATTTCCAAGAAGTACTTGAACGCCCAGATCGGAGTCCATATGAAATCGTGGTGGCCGTCACAAGTTGGTGCTATTCTGCTGTCCAAATCCCGTCCGCGCGAATTCCCTTCTCATTGGCTCCTCTCCATTGTTCCTCATAGTTTAGTTGACGTGCACGAGCGTGAGTGATCGGACCAGAAACCGGTAGCTGAGTTGGTGTGGATGTATCGAGGGTGTTGATGTCCTCATCATCCTCGCCTTCTTGCATTTGAGTCATCCGCGACTCAAGCTCATCTTCTTCTCCCAAATATGGCTTCAAATCTGCAATGTTAAATGTGGGACTAACCCCAAAATTAGCAGGCAACTCGAGTTTATATGCATTATCATTAATCCTTTCTAACACTTTGAATGGACCATCAGCTCGAGGCAACAATTTAGACTTTCTCAAATCAGGAAACCTATCCTTTCGCAAATGTAACCAAACTAAATCACCAGGTTCAAAAGTGATAGGTTTCTTTCCCCTACTACCAGCAAGTTTATACTTGGCATTCATGCACTCTATATTCTTCTTATTGGTTTCATGCAATTTTAAGATCAATTCAGCACGATGTTTAGCATCAAAATTCACTCGTTCCATTGAAGGAAGAGGTAATAAATCAATAGGAGCACGGGGTACAAATCCATAAACAATCTCAAAAGGGCATTTCTTAGTACTAGAATGTAGGGAACGATTATAAGCAAACTCAACATGAGGCAAACACTCTTCCCACATTTTTATATTCTTTTTCAAAACAGCCCTAAGCATGGTAGATAAACTTCTATTCACAACCTCAGTTTGACCATCAGTTTGGGGATGACAAGTAGTTGAAAATAAAATCTTAGTCCTCAATTTTGCCCATAACGTTCTCCAAAAATGGCTAAGAAACTTAGCATCACGATTTGAAATTATTGTGTTTGGCACACCATACAATCTAACAATATCTCGGAAAAACAAATCAGTAACATGTGTAGCATCATCACTTTTACGACAAGGTATGAAGTGTGCCATTTTAGAAAATCTATCCACAACAACAAAGATGCTATCCCTCCCCTTCTTTGTTCTAGGCAGTCCTAAAACAAAGTCCATAAAAATATCCTCCCAAGGCATGTTAGGAACAGGAAGAGGCATGTACAAACCATGTGGATTAAGTCGTGACTTAGCTTTTTGACATGTCGTGCAGCGAGCAACGAAGCGCTCCACGTCTCGCCTCATCCTTGGCCAAAAGAAATGACCAGCAAGTATGTCCTCCGTCTTTTTCACTCCAAAGTGCCCCATCAGCCCGCCTCCATGCGCTTCCTGTAACAACAACAAACGAACGGAGCTAGCTGGAATGCATAACTTGTTAGCTCTAAACACATAGTCATCATTGAGGACAAATTTATTCAATGTTTTTCCGTCTTTACATTTCAGCAATACATCTTTGAAATCAGCATCATGTTCATATTGATCTTTAATCGTTTCTAATCCAAAAATTTTAAAATCAAGTTGAGATAGAAGAGTATAACATCTAGATAAAGCATCATCAATAACATTATCCTTTCCCTTTTTGTGTTTAATGACATAAGGAAAAGACTCAATAAATTCCATCCACTTAGCATGCCTACGGTTCAGTTTCCCTTGACTCCTAATATGCTTTAGTGATTCATGATCAGAATGGATAACAAATTCTTTGGGCCACAAATAATGCTGCCATGTTTCTAAAGTTCGTACAAGATCATATAATTCCTTATCATAGGTAGAATAATTTAGAACAGGCCCACTCATTTTCTCACTAAAATATGCAACATGTTTTCCTTCTTGTAACAAAACACCACCCAATCCAATCCCACTAGCATCACATTCAAGCTCAAAAGTCTTAGAAAAATCAGGAAGTTGGAGAAGAGGTGCATGCGTCAACTTATCTTTCAGTATGGTAAAGGCGTTATCTTGTGTGGTGCCCCAAGAAAAAGGCACCCCCTTCTTCGTAAGGTCATTCAATGGAGCAGCAATGGTGCTGAAATCCTTCACAAAGCGACGATAGAACCCAGCCAGCCCTAGAAAGCTCCGCACCTGTGTGATGGTCTTTGGTACATGCCACCCCTGAATAGCCTCTACCTTGGCTTGATCAACTTCAATTCCCTGTGGAGTAACAACATAGCCAAGGAAAGAGACTCAATTTGTGCAAAAGGTGCACTTCTCAAGATTACCAAATAATCGTGCCCCACACAAAGCATTAAAATCAGCAAGTATGTGATCAATATGTTCATCCATGGATTTGCTATAAATCAATATATCATCAAAATACACAACAACAAATTTTCCAATGAATGCACGCAAAACCTCGTTCATTAATCTCATGAAGGTGCTAGCTGCATTAGTTAACCCAAAAGGCATGACTAACCACTCATATAAACCGAACTTAGTTTAAAGCAGTTTTCCATTCATCTCCTAGTTTCATGCGAATTTGGTAATAACCACTACGCAAATCAACTTTTGAGAACACAACAGCACCACTCAATTCATCAAGCATATGATCTAAGCGTGGAATAGGATGACGATATCGAATGGTTATATTGTTGATTGCTCTACAATCCACACACATACGCCATGATCCATCCTTTTTAGGTACTAGAATAACTGGAACAACACAAGGACTAAGAGACTCACGTACATAACCTTTGTCAAGTAGTTCTTGTACTTGGCGCTGAATCTCCTTTGTTTCTCCTGGATTTGTCCTGTATGGTGCACGGTTGGGCAATGAAGCACCGGGAATGAGGTCAATCTGGTGCTCAATCCCTCGAAGTGGTGGTAGTCCTGGTGGTATTTCACTTGGAAACACATCAGAATATTCCTACAAAATGTTAGCAACAGCAGGAGGCAAAGAATGTTGCACATCGTAAAGGGAAATCAAAGCATCTTTGCATACCAAAGCATAGGCAACAGAGGTGGAAGCAATCAGTTCATTAATATCAGATTTCGTAGCAAACAAGCATTTTCCCTTCAGAGATATCTCATTTTTCTTATCAAACACAGATTTGGCATTGTTATTGTTCTCAATGTTAGCATGGTCCTAATATTTAGTTTTCCTAGCTCTAGCAACATCATCTTGCACAATAGCTTCAGGAGACATAGGATGCAACACAATTTTTTATCATGGTAAAGAAAAGAATACTGATTTGATCTACCATGATGCATAGAATCTCTATCAAATTGGCAAGGTCTTCCTAGCAGAATATTACAAGCTTGCATAGGCACAACATCACATTCAACGACATCCTTATATGATCCAATAGTAAAATTGATTCGCACAAGTCTAGTTACCTTTGCCTTACCGCTGTTGTTTAACCATTGAATGTAATAGGGATGTGGGTGCGGTTTGGTGCTTAGTGCCAGCTTGGTCACCATGTCACTGCTGTCCAAGTTGTTGCAGCTACCTCCATCAATGATCATGCGGCAAGATTGCTCTTTGACGACACACTTTGTTTGGAATAATGTGTGCCTTTGATTTTGTTCCACTTTCTCCATTTGTGCACTAAGCACACGCTGCACAATGAGACTATCATAGCGCGCTGCATCTTCTGCACCAATATGCTCTTCTTGATGTTCATCGCTACCTGCATAGTCAACTGTAAGAAAAACACATGTATCGTCATTAAAATCGCTAGCAGATGAGTACTCATCGTCATCTTTAACAATTAGAACACGTTTGCTTGGGCAGTCACGCTGCACATGGCCAAAACCCTTGCACTTGTGACATTGAACGTCTCTAGATCGTCCGGTAGATGCTATGGAAGAAGCACTCTCTGTGGGCTTTTGGGTGGTCTTTACTGCTGAGCTAGTGGAAGAAGCACGTGGCTTGTTGCCGGAAGAAGAAGGTGCTGCCCGACTTGGTGAAGAAGATGGCGGGGAAGCACGCCCAGTCGAAGGAGTAGTCGTGCGTGGTTGCCATGAGCTAGTCTTTCCTGCAGAAATATTAGTTCTAGAGCTAGCTCGTCGTCCCTGCACTTCCCTTTCAGCTTTACAAGCAAGATGAAACAAACGGGTAACATTATTGTAATCTTTGTAAGCAAGTATGTCCTGAATTTCACGGTTTAAACCACCCAAAAATCTAGCCATAGCTGGTTCCTCATCCTCGTCTAAATTACAACGCAACATACCCATTTGTAATTCCTGAAAATACTCTTCTACACTTTTAGCTCCCTGTCTCAATTTTTGTAACTTATTTAACAGATCACGTGCATAGTAAGAAGGAACAAATCTAGCCCGCATGAGCCATTTCAAAGCATCCCAAGTTTGTGGTATGTTATTAGGGTTTTTCTTGCCATGTTCTATCCACCAAACAGAAGCAAAATCAGTAAACTCACTAGTGGCTGCTCTAACTCTTGCGTTTTCAGGAAACTCATGACATGCAAATTTTTTATCAACAGAAATCTCCCAAGTAATATATGCATCAGGGACATATTTACCATCAAAATGAGGTATCTTAAATTTGATCTTGTTAAAAGTATCATCATGATTGCGTACCTCACGCTGACGATGTCCACCTATGCCTTGACGGTTGCGTTGTAGCGGGCGCCGTGGCCTAGCTTCCTCATCTTACCCAATCTCCGTATCTGCAGAATAGTCATCTTCATTGTCACGTACAATACTAGGAGCATTGCTCACCTGCCCATCTGCGGTGCGTCCACGATCCCTCTCCTCAAGCCGCTGCAGGATGGCTCCAATAGAGGTGTTCAATGTTTGAATGGAAATCTCCAACGTGCTGATTTTGGTGTTGGTGTCGATCTGCATATTTTCCAATTGACCAAGGCGGTCACTGGTAACACGAAAATCCTCATCAAGCGCTTCTGTGCGTAGCCGCACTTGGCATTTGAAGTGTTGTATAATTCCCTGTGTGCGAGGTGAATGCACGTCTTCATTTGTATTTGCTCTTCCTGCCATGGTTAGTAGAAAAAATCCAATATGAAAGGGTAACGTTATCCCTAGTTACGAAGGTGTTGGTGGAGATAACTCGCTCACTCTCAACCTGTTCAATCAAGCTCTTACCTGTTCTTACAAAGCTCAGCAAGGTGATGGCAACCAGCAAGTAATGAACAACTTCAAGAGCAGTTGTCAATCTATGGCTTTAGGTGGCTGAACTAGCACAAGGAGCAAACTTTCACCACGTTAATCACAACAAGATGAATAAATATTCTACGACAGTACTGTGCTGATCTTAGTCTAGACCGTACTAGAGACGCGAGCCGAGACACCAATGTCGTCACCAAAAACACCCCAAACAACAATCTGATTTTTTTTCTTTTTTTTTTTCGTTTTTTGTTGGGGTGGTCACCCAAACTCTCTCTAGATGGAATTAGGAGACCCTAGAACAAAATTTGCACATGCGGCTTTTGATCTTGCACTTGCCTTTTTTTTCTTCTCTAATTGCTTGTGGCTTTTGTGCGGCTTTTGATTTTGCACTTGCCTTTCTCTTATTGTCAAACTCAAATTACTAATCTGACACAAACTCGAAGTAGCAATCTGATTCGAACTCGAACTAGTAATCAGACTCAAACACGAACTAGCAATCCGACTCAAACTCGAAGTAGCAATCTGATTTGAACTCGTAATCCGTCTCAAACTCGAACTAGCAATCCGACTCAAACTCGAAGTAGCAATCTGATTTGAACTCGTAATCGACTCAAACTCGAAATAGTAATACGACTCAATCTCGAAGTAGCAATTTGATTCAAACTCAAACTAGTAATCCGACTCAAACTCGAACTACGAATCTGACTCGAACTAGGTGACCGAATGTGACACGAACTAAAAACTCTAGTGGTGCAAAACTAAAGACTAGCAACTTGACTCATCGAAGCAACCATAAAGTCAACAAGTCTTGACTAAGTGGAGAAAGTAAAAAGCACAATGGTCTAGGAATAATGGAAAAATACAGATCTGGTATTTTTTGGGCTTTTTCTGGACTATAGGATGATAATAGCGGAAAGAAAAGTAATGGTAGCACTCTCACCAATTAACCTTGCTCTGATACCACTTGATAAGATCTTGGTTCCCGATCTTTCGATGAGAATAGGAGGGTTCTATTTGTTGAGGAGAAGACGTTGGCGATCCGACTACACCGTCCCCAAGACGATGCGCCTTAGCGATCGGTACACCGACTCCAAAGTTGTATTGATCTTGCTGGCGCACAATCAACTTGACCATGAGGGCCTTTGTTCCTGCAAGCAATCGAAGAACACGCAAGAACAATAAGAACAAGCACTTATCTATTGAATCAATCTAAAGCGGGGTTCTGGATACAAGTAGACGGGCGATCTAGTCGACACGCTGAAAGCATCTAGGCCCCATGAGGTACGGTTTCGGTGATTAATGACAACCATTCGATATTACTAATGAATTTGTGAATGCAAGGTCTCAATAACACTCAATCAAATGAAATCAAAATTACATTGGAGACCCATATAAAATCAACGAATGAGATCAAATCAAATCATATGAAGACAAGAAGTGAAAGCTCTAACTTGATATCACTCAATGCTTGAAGACAATCAAAACAACATTTCAAACAAGTGTCAAAGAGGTCACAAGTTCAAATTCCAAAAGAACAACTCAAAACAACTCGAAGTCAACAAGTTGAACACACCGGATCATCTGATGGTCTTTGAGTTGACTGCATCGGTCGAGTTGTGTCAACAGAAGAAGAAGACCTCAGAGCAAAGAACTCACCGGATCATCCGATGTGGGTGGCTCAGTGACATCGGTCCATCATCACAGATTGCAACACTGTTGGACCAAGTGAAGCACCGGATCATCCGATGTGCAGACTTACACACATCGGTCGATCACTCCAGTAAGCTTCAAGATCAAGCAAAATTCTGGAGGAAGAGCCACCGGATCATCCGATGAGAAGACAGATCAACATCGGTCTAACAACGGTCATATCTGACACAGTGACATCAGCTAATTTGGCTTTGACCGATGTTAACTGAAGGGGAGACATCGGATCATCCGGTGTTCGCAGAGAAGTGATGTCAGCCTACTTTTCCAACGGCTATCTCGTGGAGGCTGGCTATTTATACCCCTTCAACCTGTCAAATCGATAAGACTTGAAGCCCATACATACTCTACACATCCTAGAGCATTCAAGCAATAGAGCTACCACTTTCACATCATTTGCTCATCATTTGTACACCAAGAGTTAGGCTAGAACTAGCTAGAGATAGTGCTTGGGTGCCTCCACTCTTGGTGATTGGAGTCTTTAGTGTAGTGAGAGCCATAAGGGAGTGTCCCTTGGTGTGTGCGACTTCCGGAGCTTGCCAAGAAGATTGTGGAAGCCCGGAGGATTCCAAAGTGTACAAGGCTTGAGCTCCACCTTGCCGAGGTTGGCGAACGGAGAAGAATAGTGAAGAACCCCCTTGTCTCGGTGACTTGGGAGTGGCAAAACCCTTCGGTGGGTGCCACAACGTGGATGTAGGTAGATCCTTGTGATCTTACCGAACCACAGGATAAACTCCGTGTCCCTTGAGCGTTTGCATCCCTCTCCCTTTTTACACTTATGCAATCTTCATTCCGCAACTTTAATTTACATTGATTGCATAGTTTAATTGCGTAGGGAATTGGGCTTGAGGTCGTTAATCTTAATTGCTTTAAAAATTGAAAGAAAGCCCAATTCACCCCCCTCTTGGGCGTTTTGATCCTTACAATTGGTATCAGAGCGAGGTTGCTCATAGGATCATTCTAGCTTCACCGCTAGAGAGCTTAAATGGCCAAGAATGGGGGTTCGGTTCCCACCTTCGAGGGCAAGAACTTTGCCTATTGGAAAGCACGCATGCGTGCCTACCTAGAGGCTATTGCTCCCGAAGTTTGGGAAGCGACCCATGCGGGATTTGGAGATCTCAATTATGTTGGTGATCAACTAAAATGGGATGCTAAGGCTAGAAATGCCATCTATGAATGCATAAGTCAAGACGTTTTTGCTAGAATTGCTAGTGAAGAGAAAGCTTGTGAAATTTGGGCATGTCTAATTGAAATTCATGAGGGCTCATCTCGTGTTAAAGAACTCAAATATCACTTGCTAAAATCCAAGTATGATGAATTCAAAATGCTTCCTCATGAGAATGTTAACCAAATGTTTTCTCGCTTAAATGTGCTCATTGAGGAGATTAACGCACTTGACATTGCTTCTCTTGGTAAGGGACCTATCAACCGCAAGATCCTCATGCTTCTACCTAAGCCCAAGTACAACATTATCAACTCAATGCTCCAAAAGGAATCACTTGACAACATTGAAGTCTCGGAGCTCATTGGAGAAATTCATGCTCATGAGATGAGCGTACTTGGAATGATGGAGGAGTCATCGTCAAAAACTATTGCTCTCAAGGCTTCAACCAAGAAGACAACTCCCAAGAAAAAGAAAGTGGTTGAGCCTAGCTCAAGCGAAGAAGAGCAAGCAACAAGCGAAGATGACGATGATGAGCTTGCGTTGATGATGAGAAAATTCTCACGTCTAAACTCCAAAATCGCAAAGAAGGGATACTCTTTTGATCCAAAGAAGAAAGCCTTCCTCCCAAGAAAAGATGAAAACAAGACATGCTACAATTGTGGTGATCAAGGCCACATATCATATGATTGTCCAAGACCCGACAAGAGGAAGGACAACCACAAAGGAAAGTATAGAAAGCTATAAGAAAGTGATGAAGATGAAGAAGAGGTCAAACCCAAGCGCTCCTTTGGAAAGAAGAAATTTGACAAGGGCAAGAAGACCAAGCTCTTTCCAAAGAAGAGAAGAGGGCCTCAAAAAGTCTTCATGTGCGAGGCAAATGAGTGGATCACGGATGAAGAGTCAAGCGATGAAGAGAGTGAAGATGAAGAAAACTTGGCGGGCCTTGCCATCGTCGACAAAGACAACTCACCTCTTCGTCCACCTCCTATGTGCCTCATGGCTAAAGGTAACTCTAAGGTATGTGACGATTCTAGCGATGATGATGATGAGCTCTCCCCCGATGAACTAGCATCTATGATTAATGAATACCATGTCATCATAAAAAGGGAGAAGAACAAGGTTAAGGCACTTGAACAAGCTTGTGCCTCGCTTGAGAGTGCAAAGCTCGATTTGCATGACAAGTATGTAACCATACTTAAAGAGCATGACACGCTCAAATCACATGTCAAGCAAATCGAGAAGGAGAATGCTCAAATCAAGCATGATCATCATGAGCTTGACTTAGCAAACCAAGCACTCTTGGGAAAGCACAATGACTTGGTTCAAGAACATAAAGTGCTTAACCTTGCTTATGAAGCAATTGAACTAAAAATGAAAAACATGAAAAAGGAAACCCTTGATGGCAAAGTATCAACTATTTCACATGCCACTAATACTTTGGATAAGTATTTGCCTTTGAAAGCAAGCCTTAGGGAGAAGGAATTGATGGACGAAATTGAAAGTCTCCGCACTAGTGTGGTGAGACTTTCCAAGGGGGAGGACAAGCACAAGGAAATCCTCTACCAACAAGCCAAAGGCTTCAACAAGAGAGGACTTGGATCCTTCCCGGTGCTCAACAAAGGGAAGGTGCCCTCACTGGAGCTTAGGACGAGCTTCATCAAAGAAGTTGGATCCTATTGCCAACATTGTGAGGTCACCGGACACCACACGAGGGAGTGTCCTCTTCCCAACCGTCCTTCTCCCAAATTGCCTCCTAACTACAAATCTACTTTCCATGATTATCACTATCTCTTAAGCAAAGTAGGTGGCAAGGTGAAGGCAAGGTTCATCGGCAAAGACATTAAGGGCATGAAGGGGAAGCTCCCCAAGCAACTTTGGGTCCCAAAATCACTTGTATCACACATAAAAGGACCTAAGTTAGCTTGGGTGCCTAAACTCAAAAACTAACTTCATGTGTGTAGGTGAACTACAAAGCCGGAGGAAAGCATTGGGTACTCGATAGCGGGTGCACTCAACATATGACCGGCAATGATGGTATGTTCACCACCATAGAGAACCCCGATAATCATGAACAAGTCACCTTTGGTGACAACTCAAAGGGGAAGGTAATTGGTTTAGGTAAAATTGCTATTTCACATGATTTGTCCATTTCTAATGTACTATATGTTAAGTCACTTAGTTTCAATCTACTTTCCATTGCACAACTATGTGATCTTGGACTAACGTGCACCTTTGACAAGAATGGTGTTGTAGTAACTAGTGAATCAAGCAAAGAACTAATCTTCAAAGGATTTCGGCATGGACATCTTTACTTGGTGGACTTCTCCAACAAGGATGCTAGCTTGACCACTTGTCTTTTCACTAAGACAAGCTTGGGTTGGCTATGGCATCGACGCATTGCTCACATTGGGATGAGCAAGCTTAAGAAGTCGTTCAAGCTTGGGATGGTGACCGGCGTGAAGGATGTCACGTTTGAGAAGAACAAGCTTTGTAGTGCTTGTCAAGCCGGGAAGCAAGTTGCTTCACACCACCCAATGAAGACAATGGTGTCAACCTCCAAGCCGCTTGAACTACTCCACATGGACCTCTTCGGACCATCCACATATCAAAGTCTTGGTGGTAATTTCTATTGTCTTGTTATTGTTGATGACTATTCTAGATATGCTTGGACCTTGTTTCTAGGTGACAAGGGTGAAACTCCGGAAATCTTCAAGACCTTTGCTAAACGTGCTCAAAGGGAATTTCAACTTCCCATCATCAAGGTCCGGAGTGACAACGGCACCGAGTTCAAAAACTACAACATTGGGGAGTGGTGTGATCGTGAAGGCGTGAAGCATGAGTTTTCGGCCACATACACCCCTCAACAAAATGGTGTCGTTGAAAGGAAGAACAAGACTCTCATCACCCTTGCTAGAGCAATGCTTGATGACTATGGCACATCGGAGAAGTTTTGGGCCGAAGCAGTCAACACGGCGTGCCATGCCGCAAATAGGGTCTATCTTCACCGACTACTCCAAAAGACCCCATATGAGCTCCTCATTGGGAGAAAGCCCAACATCTCCTACTTCCGAGTCTTCGGGTGCAAATGCTATATCTACCGCAAGAAAAGGCTCGGTAAGTTTGAAAGAAGGTGTGATGTTGGTATCTTTCTTAGTTATGCGTCAAACTCAAAAGCATATCGAGTATTCAACCAAACCTCCAGGTTAGTTGAAGAAAGTTGTGATGTTGAGTTTGATGAGACTAATGGCTCCCAAGAGGAGAGTTTTGGTCATGATGATATAGATGATGAGCCTCTACGAGAAGCCATGAAAAACATGACCATTGGAGACATCAAGCCCGAAATTGAGGAGAGCAGTGATCAAGGGGGAGCATCAAGTTCCAACATCAACACCTCCATGGTGCCTCAAGTTGATGAAGAAGAAGAAGAGAAAGATGATCCATTGCCAATGCAAGATTCACAAGCCACACAACACCAACAACAAGAAGAAGTCCAAGATCAAGTCCAACCACAAGACGGGCAAGATGCTCCACCACCGCCAAGTGTACCACAATCACTTATGAGGCATGGACGCATCTCCAAGGCGCATCCGATTGATCAAATCATCGGAAGTCCGTCACAGGGAGTAAGTACTCGTTCTCGCCATGTCGCTTCATTTTGTGAGCACTACTCTTTTGTTTCGTGTGTAGAACCCACTCATATAGAGGAAGCACTCCAAGATCCAAATTGGGTGATGGCCATGCAAGAAGAACTCAACAACTTCACCCGCAATGAAGTTTGGGTGTTGGAGGAGCAACCAAAGGACAAGAACGTCATCGGTACGAAGTGGGTATACCGGAACAAGCAAGACGAGAATGGCGTCGTGGTCCGCAACAAGGCAAGACTTGTGGCCAAGGGTTTTTCACAAGTTGAAGGACTAGACTTTGGAGAAACATTCGCTCCGGTCGCTCGGTTAGAAGCTATTCGCATACTCCTTGCCTTTGCTTCACATCACAATATAATGTTTTATCAAATGGATGTTAAAAGTGCCTTTCTCAATGGCTATATTAACGAACTTGTTTATGTTGAGCAACCTCCCGGGTTTGAAGATCCAAGGAATCCTAACCATGTGTATAGGTTACACAAGGCGCTCTACGGGCTCAAGCAAGCACCTAGGGCGTGGTATGAGTCTAAGGGATTTCTTGGTCATGCAAGGTTTCAAGATAGGGAGGGTGGACACTACACTCTTCACCAAGGACATCGACGGGGATTTATTCATTTGTCAAATTTATGTCGATGATATCATTTTTGGCTCAACTAACAAATCTCTTAGCCATGAGTTTGGCACCATGATGTCTAGGGAATTCGAGATGTCAATGATTGGAGAGCTCAATTTCTTCCTGGGATTTCAAATCAAGCAACTTCAAGAGGGGACCTTCATCTATCAAGAGAAGTACACAAAGGACCTCTTGAAGAAATTTGAGATGGGAGATTGTAGCTCAAGAAGCACTCCAATGGCGACAAATTGCCATCTCGACGCGGACATGGACGGTAAACCTATTGATCAATCTCATTATCGTTCTATGATTGGCTCATTGTTATATCTTACTGCATCTAGGCCCGATATTATGTTTAGTGTGTGCTTGTGTGCTCGCTTTCAAGCGGCACCTAAAGAATCGCACAAGAAGGCGGTCTTTAGGATACTTCGGTATCTCAAGCATACCTCAAGTGTAGGTTTGTGGTACCCCAAGAACGCTAGTTTCCATCTCTTGGGATACTCGGATTCGGACTTTGCCGGATGCCGTGTGGATCGCAAGAGTACCTCCGGTGGGTGCCACTTACTTGGGCGTTCCCTAGTATCTTGGTCGAGCAAAAAGCAAAATTCCGTGGCTTTGTCCACCGCGGAGGCGGAGTATATAGCGGCCGGTGCATGTTGTGCCCAAATTCTATATATGAAGCAAACCCTCTTGGACTTTGGAATTAAAATTGGTTGTGTGCCTCTCCTCTGTGACAATGAAAGTGCGGTTAAGATAGCTAGAAACCCCGTTCAACACTCCCGCACTAAGCACATTGATATTCGCCATCACTTCTTGCGGGATCATGAGGCTAAAGGAGACATCTCTTTGCAAGGTGTTAGATCCGAAGAACAATTGGCGGATATCTTCACAAAACCACTTGATGAGAAAACCTTTTCTAGACTTAGAAGTGAATTAAATGTGCTAGATGCATCTAACATCATGTAAGTTGCCATGTTCATGTAAGGATGCATATCATATAGGTCTTGTCTAACTCCCAAAGGATAGGGGCAAGCTAGAAGTAGTTTTCCCTGAGGAAGCCTTTGGAAGGTTCAAACTTGGCAAGATAGATTTATTTTATGCCTTGCATGATCCCTGCCATATAAACTTGCACTCATTTAATCTCTTGCACTATAATTTGTTTGGCATTGCATACAGTAGATTGTCACAAAGGGGAACCCACCTCATGAGAAGGAGACTTGTTTGAAATGCAATATCTCAACTCATATAAGGTGGAAAGAACAAAATGTTAGGTACGTTAATGCCTAGAGGAACATGCTTCATTGAGATAGTAGTCTTCATACTCTACCTCACAAAGCATGGGCCTTACATCTCATTTGGACATTTTTTTTCCCTCTTCTTTGGTGTTCCATTTACTTTAAAGTCTAGCCAAGCTATTGGCATATTAGCTTTTTGAGGGGTAAGGAGTTGCCCAAAAAGTCCTAAGACATGTGTTTCCCTTTGTTTGATTGTTTGGTCAAAGGACACATATGGGATGTTGGGGTTTAGTTCTCATCGGATTATCCTATGCCTAAGTCCTTCACCCATCGGATCAATAGATGTTCAATCTTCCAGTGCCAATTCAGTCAGAATCTCAAAATGATCCGACGAGTTCATCCTGGAAAACATCGGTCCATCCGATGTTCACAAATCAGCAACCTTGATGAATTCCATCGATGCCTCTTCATCTAACGTCGGTACATCCGATGTCCTCAGTGACTCCTTGAATATCCTTACTGTGCCATTCGACCGATGCTCCAAACCCTAGACGTCGGTCCATCCGGTGTCAATTGCACTTTTCTGGAAAACCTTACTGTGGAATTCGACCGATGTTCACTCCCCTTATCATCGGACCATCCGGTGTTAAAATATCGGCTAGGGTTTGGGGTCCACTATTTAACCCGCGCGCCGCCGCCTTTTCTCTCTCTCCCCGACGCCTCGCTCTCGAGAGTGTGACTCGCTTTGGTCACTATTGTGCCTCTGCTCCTGGAGACCGTCGCCTTGGTCGTCCAGTTGAGCGCCAGGTCCGGGCCCGTCTGTCAGAGGAAGACTGGTCCGACCTAGAGCGGGAGGACGAGAGGCTTGCTGAGGCTGAGGCTCAGGGGGAGGACCTGCAGCATATCTGGTCTGAGAGCGACACCGACGACAGTGTCGAGGAGTACTTCCCTCCTCCCCCCTCTCCCCGGCAGCACGACGCGGAGGCTGGAGGTTCTACAGTGCCACCTCCCACTCCACCTCCCGTCACTGAGGCACAGGTGACGCAGCCGTCTGAGATGACCTCGCTCCTCCAGCAGATGGTCGAGCAGCAGCGGCTGGACAGGCTGGCCGCCGAGCAGGCCCGCGCGGAGCAGGCTGCGCGTCTTCTTGAGCTCCAGCAGCAGCAGCAGGAGATGCAGCGTCAGATCGCCCGTGAGAGGCGTGAAGACACTGATCGGCTGACGGGGCTCATCGACCAGATGCACCAGCGCACTCTGGACCAGCAGCAGCAGACGCAGCAGGCGATGATGGGGATCCTGGGGTTGATCACCAACCTCTACACCCAAACCGGGATCGCCCTTCCATCGCAGCTGCCTGGAGTAGCTCCTCCGCCTCCTGTCTTGACTCCAGCTGCTGCACCAGTGGCTCCAGTTCCCTCCACTCCGATCCCTTCGTTCAGCATGTCCCCCCTACTGGCTCCAGGTGTTGCTCAGACGCCGACGTCCGTAGTGAGCGCTCCACTTCCTCCGGCTCCACCGGTACCTCCAGTACCTGCTTCCTCTCCTCCAGCACCGGCAGCGGACCCTCCAGCTCCCGCCGCTCCGGCAGCTCCTACGACCGGCGACTCTAGCTCCGACGACTGCGACGGTGACAAGTTCGTCATCGCACCCAGCTCTCAGGGTCTGTAGGTGCTCGGATCCCTTTTTGGTGTCTTGATGCCAAAGGGGGAGAAGAGTTAGAGAGTCAGGGGGAGTCCTAGTGTTACGGGGAGTGAGTCGAGTGTCTTATCTTAATTGTATTTGCTATTTTGCTCATTTGGTGTGTAATGAACCTATTTCCTTCTTTTTTCCATTACTTGTTAATCATTTGAACTCATTTGGTGTTTATCTATGATTTTGATCTCTTTGAATTTACACTTGTGCTACTAAGTGATGTTTAAAGCTTCAAGTGTAACATCCGTATTCATTGCATATATACTTGAGTATTATCATCAAATTCATTATTATTGCGCTTTAAATTATTGTGTTGTCATCAATCACCAAAAAGGGGGAGATTGAAAGCATCTAGGCCCCATGAGGTACGGTTTCGGTGATTAATGACAACCATTCGAATGAATTTGTGAATGCAAGGTCTCAATAACACTCAATCAAATGAAATCAAAATTACATTGGAGACCCATATAAAATCAACGAATGAGATCAAATCAAATCATATGAAGACAAGAAGTGAAAGCTCTAACTTGATATCACTCAATGCTTGAAGACAATCAAAACAACATTTCAAACAAGTGTCAAAGAGGTCACAAGTTCAAATTCCAAAAGAACAACTCAAAACAACTCGAAGTCAACAAGTTGAACACACCGGATCATCCGATGGTCTTTGAGTTGACTGCATCGGTCGAGTTGTGTCAACAGAAGAAGAAGACCTCAGAGCAAAGAACTCACCGGATCATCCGATGTGGGTGGCTCAGTGACATCGGTCGATCATCACAGATTGCAACACTGTCGGACCAAGTGAAGCACCGGATCATCCGATGTGCAGACTTACACACATCGGTCGATCACTCCAGTAAGCTTCAAGATCAAGCAAAATTCTGGAGGAAGAGCCACCGGATCATCCGATGAGAAGACAGATCAACATCGGTCTAACAACGGTCATATCTGACACAGTGACATCAGCTAATTTGGCTTTGACCGATGTTAACTGAAGGGGAGACATCGGATCATCCGGTGTTCGTAGAGAAGTGATGTCAGCCTACTTTTCCAACGGCTATCTCGTGGAGGCTGGCTATTTATACCCCTTCAACCTGTCAAATCGATAAGACTTGAAGCCCAGACATACTCTACACATCCTAGAGCATTCAAGCAATAGAGCTACCACTTTCACATCATTTGCTCATCATTTGTACACCAAGAGTTAGGCTAGAACTAGCTAGAGATAGTGCTTGGGTGCCTCCACTCTTGGTAATTGGAGTCTCTAGTGTAGTGAGAGCCATAAGGGAGTGTCCCTTGGTGTGTGCGACTTCCGGAGCTTGCCAAGAAGATTGTGGAAGCCCGGAGGATTCCAAAGTGTACAAGGCTTGAGCTCCACCTTGCCGAGGTTGGCGAACGGAGAAGAATAGTGAAGAACCCCCTTGTCTCGGTGACTTGGGAGTGGCAAAACCCTTCGGTGGGTGCCACAACGTGGATGTAGGTAGATCCTTGTGATCTTACCGAACCACGGGATAAACTCCGTGTCCCTTGAGCGTTTGCATCCCTCTCCCTTTTTACACTTATGCAATCTTCATTCCGCAACTTTAATTTACATTGATTGCATAGTTTAATTGCGTAGGGAATTGGGCTTGAGGTCGTTAATCTTAATTGCTTTAAAAATTGAAAGAAAGCCCAATTCACCCCCCCTCTTGGGCGTTTCGATCCTTACACACGCGCGTGTACAAGGAAGCAACAGAAGCTAACTTACGAATAAACAAAACCCACTAGCTAATGAGGGCAGCTGCTACTATTTATTACCTCCCTAGGGTCGTGAGAAACCCTAATCACGAGTCCCTAATGGACTCCAAACGATATATGGGCCATGGGCCCGATTTTGGTGATGCAGCACCATGGACAGAAAAAGGTCTTGGTATTAAAATAACTATTGCGGACGACTCCGAATAGATATGGACATGAGGCCAGATCCGTTTGAAAGTAGACTTGATAATCTTTCCAGGAAGTACTTGAACGCCCAGATCGGAGTCCGTATGAAATCGTGGCGGCCGTCACAAGTTGGTGCTATTCTGCTGTCCAAATCCCGTCCGCGTGAATTCCCTTCCCATTGGCTCCTCTCTATTGTTCCTCATAGTTTAGTTGACGTGCACGAGCGCGAGTGATCGGACCAGAAACCGGTAGCTGAGTTGGTGTGGATGTATCGAGGGTGTTGATGTCCTCATCAGGAAGGATGACACTTGGAGACATACGACCACAAGAATGACCCCAAGACGCAAGTGACCATCCTACACATCAAGCAAGCTCTTCCTCAAGTGATCAAGATCAAGTTCCCCAAGATGCGCTACAAGAAGATAAAAATGGAGGCATCAATCAAGGGGGAGACATGAGGATGAGGAAGACCAAGATGATGAATCAAGACCTCAAGCACCTCATCCAAGAGTGCATCAAAGCGTCCAACGGGACCATCTTGTTGACAATATACTTGGAGACATCTCCAAGGGGGTAATTACTCAATCTCGTGTTGTAAACTTTTGTGAACATTACTCTTTTGTTTATTCCTTGGAGCCTCACAAGGTTGAAGAAGCACTACGAGATCCGGATTGGGTGATGGCCATGCAAGAAGAGCTCACCAACTTCGAGAGAAATCAAGTATGGGAGCTTGCGAAGAGGCCTAATGCGAATGTTGTAGGCACCAAATGGGTGTTCCGCAAAAAACAAGATCAGCACGAGGTAGTTACAAGGAACAAGGCACGACTTGTGGCCAAAGGGTATTCACAAGTCGAAGGTTTGGATTTCAGAGAAATCTTTGCTCCCGTAGCTAGGCTTGAATCAATTCGTATATTACTTGCCTTTGCTACTCACTATGATTTTAAGCTATATCAAATGGACGTCAAGAGTGCATTCCTCAATGGTCCAATCAAGGAAGAAGTGTATGTGGAGCAACCCCCCCGGGATTTGAAGATGAAGAATTCCCAAACCATGTGTACAAATTGTGTAAGGCTCTCTATGGAATCAAACAAGCCCCTAGAGCTTGGTATGAGTGCCTTAGAGACTTTCTAACTCAAAATGGTTTCAAGATTGGGAAGGCGGACTATACTTTATTCACTAAGCACTTCAATGATGATTTGTTTGTTTGCCAAATACATGTCGATGACATTATATTTGGTTCTACTAACAAAGCTTTTTGTGGTGAGTTTTCTAAGATAATGACGGAAAGATTTGAGATGTCCATGATGGGGGAGTTGAAGTTCTTTCTAGGTTTTCAAGTGAAGCAACTCAAGGAAGGCATGTTCATTAGTCAAACCATGTACACACAAGATATACTCAAGAAGTTTGACATGGACAAGGACAAACCCATAAAGACTCCTATGGCAACCAATGGGCATCTCGATCTCAATGAAGATGGTCCAAGTGTGGACCAAAAGGTATACCGTTCCATGATAGGCTCATTGCTTTACTTATGTGCATCTAGGCTCGATATCATGCTTAGTGTGTGTATGTGTGCTAGATTTCAAGCCGCTCCAAAGGTGTGTCATTTGACCGCCATTGAGAGAATTCTTAGATATTTGGTTCACACACCAAGTATAGGACTTTGGTACCCCAAAGGCTCTAATTTTAACCTCATTGGATATTCCGATGCGTACTATGCAGGGTGCAAAGTTGATAGGAAGAGTACATCGGGAACTTGTCAATTCCTTGGTAGATCTCTAGTGTCTTGGTCCTCAAAGAAACAAAACTCCATTGCTCTTTCCACAACCGAAGCGGAGTATGTCGCCACCAGAAGTTGTTGTGCTCCCTCTCCTATGTGACAATGAGAGTGCCATCAAAATAGCGCACAATCCAGTTGAACACTCAAGGACCAAGCACATCGATATTCACCACCATTTCTTGAGAGATCACTCCATCAAAGGAGACATTGCAATTTCCCATGTGAGAACCGATAAACAATTGGCCGATATCTTTACCAAGCCCCTAGATGAGAAAAGGTTTTGTGAACTTAGGAGTGAGCTAAATATCTTAGACTCTCGAAATGTGGCTTAAATCTTGCATATCTGATTGTTATATTCAAAATTCACACATGCTTGCGAAAAACTCATCCTCCTCAATTTTTCTACAAATTATTTTGAAATTATTGAATCCTTGTGAATCATGGTCATAGTTTGATCGTTGATTGCTTACTGACCATGTTTACAAAGATCTTTTGTGAATTCTAGTCCAAAAGGATCAAATCTCCACTGAAAACTCAATATATAGGAGTTTTCAGCCTTAGGACCGGACTAGTCCGCCCCTAGACCGGACTACTCCGGTGGCTCAGAACAGTTGAGACCCAGTCCGACAGCCGGACAAGTCCGAGTCCCTGACCCGACTAGTCCGTCTCTTGGGGACTTAACCTCCCCAGGGAGCCCTCGACCTCTCCACTTCCATTCAAACACTCTCTCTCCAAAACGCTTGAAAACCGTCTTCAAAATGGCGATTTTTTGATTCCAACCACGAAATCTTGATTCCAATCAGTGGATTGAAACCCTAAGGTGCTTAGGAACCTTTCCCCAAGAATCGGAGGCTGATTCCTCACTCACATTTCATCGAATCAAAGATTTGAAGAGGTACTCTTGACCTAACCCCAAAATCCTTAAAATTCAATTCTTTTGTGTCCATTAATAGAAACCTCTTCACAAATGCTGTTGTACACATCAATGTGATCATGTACCTCTATTTTTGTGGTAGGATCCGTAGTTTTTGTAAAATTTCTCTAGATTAGGGTTCTTGCTGTGTGAACCGGACTAGTCTGACCATAGGGCGGACAAGTCCGACCAAGTGCGGACTAGTCCGGCCCCTTGGCGGACAAGTCCGGGTTACACTGTGAAAACCCTAACCTAGGTTAGTTTTGTGAATTGTACCTCTACCCCTTAACTTCCTTTGACTCATACACATTCCCTTGCTTCTCTTATCAACAACCATATTGGATAACGAGTATGTTCCACCTTCCGACTCCGAGACCGAAGCGGTGAAGCAAACTCTTATTCGTCGGAAGCAACGAGAGGATCAAGAGATGGCTGCTGCATACTTTGCATCACAAAGGGCAAAGAAGACGCAGTGAGAAGAGCATAGTTCTACAACTGCCGAGGCAGCCCCGAAAAGGAAGCGGCTTGTGACCTTGGGTGTGCAAGCTAAGTCCCAGGGGGCGAGGACCTCCAAAGATAAAGGCAAGGCCCCAGTCGATGCTGCACCTAAGAAGAGGGTGATAGTGGACATGAAGGTTGCTAGCAAAGTAAAGAAGGTTGCCTCTCAACCCATAGGCCCCTTGTAAGGATCGAATGCCAAAGAGGGGGGTGAATTGGGCTTCTTTTCAAAAATCTAAGCAATGAAACTTAATTCCTAAAAGCCCAATTCCCTACGCAAAAGATCTATGCATTGAAATAGATAGCAACTTCGCGGAATACAAAATGCATAAATGTAAGGGAGAGGAAGAGGATGCAAACTCCTGAGGAGACACGAGGATTTATCCCGTGGTTCGGCAAGATCGTCAAGATCTTCCTACATCCACGTTGTGGCACCCACCAAAGGGTTTAGCCACACCAAAGTCACCGAGACGAGGGATCTCCACTATTCTTCTCCGTTTGCCAACATTGGCAAGGTGGAGATCAAGCCTTGTACAACTTCGACCCTCCGGGCTTCCACAAGCGCCTTGGCAAGCTCCGGAAGTCTCTTACAGTTACAAACACCAAGGGGCACTCCCTTGAGGCTCTCACTATCCAAGAGATTCCACTCACCCAGAATGGAGGCACACAAGCTCTCTCTCTAGCTAGTTCTAGCCTATCTCTTGGTGTGTATGTGGTCAAAATGATGTAGAAGTGATGGCTCTTGGTCTTGAACGCTTGTGGATGTGTAGAGAATGTTTTGTGATTAAGACTTGTCGAAATGACAGGTTTAGGGGTATTAATAGCCAACCTCCACGAAATAGCCGTTGGAAAAGTAGGCTGACATAACTTTTCTGCGAACATCGGATGATCCGATGTCTCCCCTTTAGTTATCATCGGTTAAGTTTACTTTAGCTGACGTCATTGTGTTAGATATGACTGTTGTTAGACCGATGTTGCACTTGTCTTCTCATCGGATGATCCGGTGGCTCTTCCTCCAGAATTAGCTCAAACTTGATGCTTACTGGAGTGATTGACCGATGTGTATATTTCTGTTCATTGGATGATCCAATGCTACACTTGGTCCAAGGATATTGCAAACTGTACTAATGGACCGTTGTAGCCTAGCCCTTAACATCGGATGATCCGGTGAGTGCTTTGTTCTGAGGTCTTCTTCTTCTGTTGAACCAACTCGATCGATGTGTTGTTCTCTGGAATCATCGGTTGATCCGGTGAGTTGATTTTGTTTGCTTCGAGTTGTTTCTAAGTGATTCTTTTGTGTCTTGCTCGATTGACCTCTTAGACTCTTGTTGGAAATGTACTTCTGATGGTTGCCAAGCATTAAGTGTCATCAATTGTGGTTGAATGACTTTGACATAAGAGCTTTCACTTCTTGTCTTCATATCATTGATTTGATCTCATAAAGTGATCGTATATGGGTCTCCAATGACATATATATTTCATTTGATTGAGTGATTATGGGGACCTTGCATTCACAAATTCATTAGTAAAATCCAATGGTTGTCATTAATCACCGAAACCGTACCTCAGGGACCATCATGGAGAGCAGGTAGCTGATCCAGTGTTCATGCACAAGCTGCCTCATCATGCCCACTCCATCGGTGATCACATCCTCCATCTCACATATGAGGACGTCCACAATATCAAACTCCATCCCGTTCATGATGTAGAACAGGAGGGTCTGCTGCAGGCTGGTGAACCCCTCTAAGTAACCGCACCTCGGCAAGAGAGTGCGGCGCAAGGCAAGGTGCACTATGCGCGCAACTGGAGTCATCAGTGTTGGTACCCTCGGCTGGTCTGGAGAGAAGGTTGGGCCAAACAAAGAGCGAATCTCCTCCAGTGGTGGTGCCACTCCTCCAGTGAGCGGCCTCCTCGGCGGGTCTGCCTGTCCGTATACCCTCTCATGCACGCAAGTGTTGTGCAGGTCCACTCCCAGCAGTTGTGTCAGCATCTGTCTTGTCAGGTGATGGTGCTGTCCTATGAACATGAAGTCAATCGATCTGCGGCCCTCAGAGACATATAGGGTAGCGTAGAACACGCGTACCCAATCCTCCACATGAGCACTCCTCTCATAGGACATCAACTGAACCAGCCCTCTGTACCTCTCAAAGTAGGGCCGTATCTCCGTCTCTGCAGCCAGGGCGAGCCGATCCCAGTCCAGAAAGTTGTGCTGGAATAACTTGTGGTCGCGACGTCTGTAGGTCTCGTAGAGTGACGCCTGTGTCACGGTCCAGAAACGACTGTCCACCAGAGCCTCTCTGGGCTGCGGGTACCACTCCTCAAGCAACACACTCCATCTGAGTCTTCGGAGTTGCTTGGCCTTCATCTTCCGGTAATCTGTCAATCGGACACCTTCACCGACACGGACAGTGGTGTCCATCTCGTAGATGGCTCTCTGGGCCTCCCTGTCCTCACGACGATCGGCAGCCGTCGGTCTCGAACGTGGTGCTGCCGGGGGATGCCCCCCACGGGTCCGGGCTGAGCGCCGGAGGACGAGTGGCTCTTCCGGCTCTTCTTCGGCCTCGGACTCAGCGATCACGGGAGGCTACCTCGGACGAGCCTCGAGGATCCTCAGTGATCCTCCTCGGCCACGCTCTCGCTCCTCGGCAGCGCGAGCGGCCATCAACGCCTTCTTCTCCTCCTTCGAGAGCTTCTGCTTCTTTGCGGTCGGCTCCGCAATGGCCTTGCCCTTGTTCTTCTTGTCGCGAGCCATTGCGTTTGGGCGATGCACGAGAATGAAGTATGATCGCGGCCGGCAACCCTAGCGATGAAGAGATGGCGACGGTGGTAGCACCACGACGACGATGTGCTTGGGGCGACGATGGTGCACGGGAGGAGGCGACGCTTGGGTGTTGTGGTGGTGAGGGAGAGCGGCGGAGATGCTTGGGTGGTGCGGTGGAGGCGGCTGGGTGGAGCGGTGGTGGCGGCTGCGGTAGAGGCGAGTGGCAGCGGCGCTAGATGGTGCGGCAGCAGCGCTGATGGCGGCGGCAGCTGGAGGTCGGCGGCGGCGGCAGGAGTGCGGCGGCGGCGACCGGAGACGGCGGTGGTGCAGGTGAGAGGAACGGCGGTGGTGTGATTCGGCGACGGGATCGGGAGAGAGAAGAGAGGAGGCGATCGGCCGTTTAAATAGTGGGTCCCAAACCCTAGCCGTAAATTTAACACCGGATGGACCGATGTAGAAACGATAGAAGCATCGGTCGAATGGCACAGTAAGGGTATTCAAAAAGGTACTGTTGACATCGGATGGACCGACGTTCAAAGAAATAGCATCGGTCGAATGTCACAGTATAGGTATTGAAAAAGATACCGTTGACATCGGATGGACCGACGTGGAAGGGAATATCATTGGTGGAATTCGTCACAGTTCCAGAATTGTGAACACCGGATGGACCGATGTTTCTCCAAATGAACGCGTCGGTTGATTTGAGATACTGACTGAACTGGCCCTTGGCTTTTGAACACCAACTAATCCGATGATGGTATGACCTAAGCATCGGATAGTCCGATGACTACAAAACAGCAACATCTCATATATGTCCTTTGACCAAACAAACAATCAATGAGAAACACATGTCTTAGGACTTTTTGGGCAACCCCTTACCCCTCAAAAATACTAATATGCCAATAACTTGGCTAGGCCTTAAAGCAAATGGAACACCAAGAAAAATAGGAGGAAATCATCCAAATAAAATGTAAGGCTCATGCTTTGTGAGGTAGAGTACGAAGACTTCTATCTCTTTAGAGCATGTTCCTCTAGGCATTAACGCACCTAAAATTTTGTTCTTTCCACCTTATATGAGTTGAGATATTGCATTTCAAACAAGTCTCTTTCTCATGAGGTGGGTTCCCCTTTGTGACAATCTACCGTATGCAATGCCAAACAATTTTATAGTGCAAGAAATTACAAGTCTATATGGCAGGCATCATGCAAGGCATAAAATAAATCTATCTTGCCAAATTTGAACCTTTTAAAGGCTTCTTCAGGGAGAGCCACTCTCCAAACCTTGGTCAAACCCAAAGGAACCTCCATCCCAAGCTAACCCTTGCTCACCCCTATCCTTTGAGAGTTAGGCAAGACCTATATGAGATGCATTCTTACATGACGTTCGTTGCATCTAGCACATTTAACTCACTTCTTAGCCTAGAAAAAGTTTTCTCATCTAGTGGTTTAGTGAAGATATCCACCAATTGTTCTTCGGACCTAACACCTTGCAATGAGATGTCTCCCTTAGCTTCATGGTCCCTCAAAAAATGATGGCGAATATCAATGTGCTTAGTGCGAGAGTGTTGAACAGGGCTTTTAGCTATCTTAACCGCACTTTCATTGTCACAAAGGAGAGGCACACAACCAAGTTTAATACCAAAGTCCAAAAGGGTTTGCTTCATATAAAGAATTTGGGCACAACAGGCACCGGCCGCTATATATTCCGCTTCCGCCGTGGACAAGGCGACGGAATTTTGCTTCTGACCAAGATACTAGGGAACACCCAAGCAAGTGGCACCCACCGGAGGTACTCTTGCGATCCACGCGGCATCCAGCAAAGTCCGAATCTGAGTATCCAAGAGATGGAATTTTGCACCTTTAGGGTACCACAAGCCCATACTAGGGGTATGCTTAAGATACCTAAGTATCCTAAAGACCGCCTTCCTATGTGATTCTTTAGGTGCCGCTTGAAAGCGAGCACACAAGCATACACTAAACATGATATCGGGCCTAGATGCGGTAAGATAAAGCAATGAGCCAATCATAGAACGGTAGTTAGATTGATCAATAGGTTTACCGTCCTTATCCGCGTCGAGATGACAATTTGTTGCCATTGGAGTGCTTCTTGAGCTACAATCTCCCATCTCAAATTTCTTCAAGAGGTCCTTGGTATACTTCTCTTGATAGACGAAGGTCCCCTCTTGAAGTTGCTTGATTTGAAATCCAAGGAAGAAGTTGAGCTCTCCAATCATTGACATCTCGAATTCCCTAGACATCATTTTGCCAAACTCATGGCTAAGAGCTTCGTTAGTTGAACCAAAAATAATATCATCAACATAAATTTGTCAAATAAACAAATCTCCGTTGATGTCTTTGGTGAAGAGCGTAGTGTCCACCCTCCCGATCTTGAATCCTTGCATGATAAGGAAATCCCGTAGTCGTTCATACCACACCCTAGGTGCTTGCTTGAGCCCGTAGAGCGCCTTGTGCAACCTATACACATGATTAGGATTCCTCGGATCTTCAAACCCAGGAGGTTGTTCAACATAAACAAGCTCGTTAATGTAACCATTAAGAAAGGCACTTTTCACATCCATTTGATAAAGTTTAATACTATGATGTGATGCAAAGGCAAGAAGTATACGGATGGCTTCTGGCTGGGCGACCGGGGCAAATGTCTCCCCAAAGTCTAGTCCTTCAACTTGCAAGAACCCTTTGGCCACAAGTCTTGCCTTACTGCGGACCACAACGCCATTCTCGTCTTGTTTGTTGCGGTACACCCACTTGGTTCCGATGACGTTCTTGTCCTTGGGTCGCACCTCCAACACCCAAACTTCATTGCGAATGAAGTTGTTGAGTTCTTCTTGCATGACCATCACCCAATTTGGGTCTTGGAGTGCTTCCTCAATATGAGTGGGTTCTACACATGAAACAAACGAGTAGTGCTCACAAAATGAAGCGAAATGCCGAGAACGTGTACTTACACCCCTTGACGGACTTCCAATGATTTGGTCCATCGGATGCACCTTGGAGATACGTCCATGCCTCATAAGTGGTTGTGAAGCACTTGGCGAAGGTGATGCGTGTTGCTCCTCTTGTGGTTGGACTTGATCATGGACTTCTTCTTCTTCTTGATGTTGTTGTGCTTGTGAGTCTTGAGTCGGCAATGGATCATCCTTCTCTTCTTCGTCAACTTGAGGCGCCATAGAGGTGTTGATGTTGGAACTTGAAGCTCCCCCTTGATCATGGCTCTCCTCAACTTCAGGCTTGATGTCTCCAATGGTCATGTTCTTCATGGCTTCTCGTAGAGGCTCATCATCTATTTCATCATGACCAAAACTCTCCTCTTGGGAGCCATTAGATTCATCAAACTCAACATCACAACTTTCCTCAACTAAACCGGAGGTTTGGTTGAATACTCGATATGCTTTTGAGTTTGATGCATAACCAAGAAATATACCAACATCACATCTTCTTTCAAACTTACCGAGCCTTTTCTTGCGGTAGATGTAGCACTTGCATCCAATGACTCGAAAGTAGGAGATGTTGGGCTTTCTCCCAATGAGAAGCTCGTACAGGGTCTTTTGAAGTAGTCGATGGAGATAGACCCTATTTGCGGCATGGCACGCCATGTTGATTGCTTCGGCCCAAAACTTCTCCGACGTGCCATAGTAATCAAGCATTGCTCGTGCAAGAGTGATGAGAGTCTTGTTCTTCCTTTCAACGACACCATTTTGTTGAGGAGTGTATGTGGCAGAAAACTCATGTTTTACGCATTCACGGTCACACCACTCCCCAATGTTGTAGTTTTTGAATTCGGTGCCATTGTCACTCCGGACCTTGATGATGGGAAGTTGAAATTCCCTTTGAGCACGGTTGGCGAAGGTCTTGAACACTTCCGAAGTTTCACTCTTGTCACCTAGAAATAGAGTCCAAGCATAGCGAGAGTAGTCATCAACTATAACAAGACAATAGAGGTTACCGCCAAGGCTTTGATATGTGGACGGTCCGAAGAGGTCCATGTGGAGTAGCTCAAGTGGCTTAGAGGTTGACACCATTGTCTTCATTGGGTGGTGTGAAGCAACTTGATTCCCGGCTTGACAAGCGCTACAAAGCTTGTTCTTCTCAAATGTGACATCCTTCACGCCGGTCACCATCCCAAGCTTGAGTGACTTCTTGAGTTTGATCATCCCTATATGCGCTATGCGTCAGTGCCATAGCCATCCCAAACTTGTCTTAGTGAAAAGGCAAGTGATCAAGCTAGCATTCTTGTTGGAGAAGTCTACTAGGTAGAGATGTCCATGCCGAAATCCTTTGAAGACTATGTCTTGGCTTGTTTCACTACTCACAACAACATCATTTTTGCTAAATGTGCATGTTAGTCCAAGATCACACAGTTGTGCAATGGAAAGTAAATTAAAACTAAGTGACTTGACATACAAAACATTGGAAATGGATAAATCATTTGAAATAGCAATTTTACCTAACCCAATTACCTTTCCCTTAGAGTTATCACCAAAGGTGACTTGTTCATGATTGCCGGGGTTTTCTATGGTGGTGAACATACCATCATTGCCGGTCATATGTTGGGTGCATCCGCTATCGAGTACCCAATGCTTTCCTCCGGCTTTGTAGTTCACCTACACACATGAATTCAATTTTTAACTTTAGGCACCCAAGCCAACTTAGGTCCTTGTATGTGTGATACAAGTGTCTTTGGGACCCAAAGTTGCTTGGGGAGCTTCCCCTTCATGCCCTTCATGTCCTTGCCAATGAACCTAGCCTTCACCTTGCCATCTACTTTACTCAAGAGATAATAACGATCATTGAAAGTAGATTTGTAATTAATGGGCAACTTGGGAGAGGGTCGGTTAGGAAGAGGACACTCCCTTGTGTGGTGACCGGTGACCTCACAATGTTGGCAATAAGAACCAACTTCCTTGATGAAGCTTGTTCTAAGCTCCAGTGAGGGCACCTTTACTTTGTTAGGCACCGGGAAGGATCCAAGTCCTCTCTTGTTGAAGTCCTTTGCTTGTTGGAAGAGTATTTCCTTGTGTTTGACTTCCCCTTTTGAAAGTCTAGCCACACTAGTGCGGAGACTCTTAATTTCTTCCAACAAGTCCTTCTCCCTAGCGTTTGCTTTCAAAGACAAAGACTTGTTCAAGGCATTAGTGACATGAGAAGTAATGGATATCCTATCATTAAGAGTTTGCTTCTTTATATTTTTCAACTCTTGATCAAGCACGTCATGAGCAAGGTTAAGTGTTTGATGTTCTTGTACTAACTTGTTATGCTCTTCCAAGAGTGTTTGGTGTGCTAAGTTAAGCTCATGATTATCTAACTTGATTTTAGCCTTTTCTTCCTCAATTTGCTTGACATGAGATTTGAGCGTGTCATGCTCTTTGAGTATGCTTTCATACTTGTCAAGCAAATCGAGGTTAGCACTCTCAAGTCTAGCACGAGTTTCTTCAAGAGCTTTAACCTTACTCTTTTCCCTCTTAATGATAGCATGATATTCATTTATTAAAGAAGTTAAATCATCGGGGGAAAGCTCATCATCGCTAGAGTCGTCACATACCTTGGTGTTACCTTTCGCCATGAGGCACATGGGCGGTGGATGAAGAGGTGAGTCATCATTGTTGGCAATGGTGAGGCCGGCCAAACTTTCTTCTTCCACTTCACTCTCTTCATCACTTGTTTCTTCGTCGGTGACCCATTCATTTGCCTCACACATGAACACCTTTTGTAGGCCATTTCTCTTCTTTGGGAAGAGTCTTGCCTTCTTTCCCTTGTCATGTTTCTTCTTCCCAAAGGCTCTTGGTTTGGGTTTGGCCTATTCTTCATCATTATCACTTTCTTCAAGCTTGCGATGCTTGCTCTTGTGGTTCTCTCTTCTTTTGTCCGGTTTTGGACAATCATAGGAGATGTGGCCTTGATCACCACAATTGTAGCAAGTCTTGTGATCATATCTTCTTGGTAGAAACGCTTTCTTCTTGGGATCAAAGGTGTATCCCTTCTTGGTAATCTTGGAGTTCAAGCGTGAGAACTTCCTCATCATAAATGCAAGCTCATCATCTTCATCTTCAATTGGTGCTTGATCCTCTTCACTTGAGCTAGGCTCAACCACCTTCTTCTCCTTGAGGCTTGTTTTCTTGGTGGAGGCCTTTAGAGCAATTGTTTTTGAAGATGATTGCTCCATCATCCAAAGTACACTCATCTCATGAGCGTGAATTTCTCCAATGAGCTCTGAAACTTCAATGTGGTCAAGAGACTCTTTTTGGAGCATGGAGTTGATGATGTTGTACTTTGGCTTGGGAAGGAGCATGAGGATCTTGCGGTTGATGAGTCCCTTGCCAAGAGAAGCAATGTCAAGAGCATTAATTTCTTCAATAAGTACATTCAAGCGAGAGAACATCTCATTAACATTTTCATGAGGTAGCATCTTAAATTCATCATATTTTGCTTTAAGCATGTGATATTTAAGTTCCTTCACACGAGAAGAACCCTCATGAATTTCTATCAAGCAAGCCCAAATTTCACATGTCTTTTCTTTGCTAGCAATCCTAGAAAAAACATCTTGACTAATGCACTCATAGATTGCATTCCTAGCTTTAGCATCCCATTTAATTTGATCACCAACATAGTTGTGTTCTCCAAACCCCGCGTGGGTCGCTTCCCATACTTTGAGAGCAATAGCCTCTAGATAAGCGCACATGCGTGCTTTCCAATAGGCAAAGTTCTTGCCCTCAAAGATAGGAACCGGACCCCCAATTTTGGCCATTTTAGCTCTCTAGCGGTGAAGCTAGAATGATCCTATGAGCAACCTTGCTTTGATACAAATTGTAAGGATCGAATGCCCAAGAGGGGGGGGGTGAATTGGGCTTCTTTTCAAAAATCTAAGCAATGAAACTTAATTCCTAAAAGCCCAATTCCCTACGCAAAAGATCTATGCATTGAAATAGATAGCAACTTCGCGGAATACAAAATGCATAAATGTAAGGGAGAGGAAGAGGATGCAAACTCCCGAGGAGACATGAGGATTTATCCCGTGGTTCGGCAAGATAGTCAAGATCTTCCTACATCCATGTTGTGGCACCCACCAAAGGGTTTAGCCACACCCAAGTCACCGAGATGAGGGATCTCCACTATTCTTCTCCGTTTGCCAACCTTGGCAAGGTGGAGCTCAAGCCTTGTACAACTTCGACCCTCCGGGCTTCCACAAACGCCTTGGCAAGCTCCGAAAGTCTCTTACAGTTACAAACACCAAGGGGCACTCCATTGAGGCTCTCACTATCCTAGAGATTCCACTCACCCAGAATGGAGGCACACAAGCTCTCTCTCTAGCTAGTTCTAGCCTATCTCTTGGTGTGTATGTGGTCGAAATGATGTAGAAGTGATGGATCTTGGTCTTGAACGCTTCTGGATGTGTAGAGAATGTTTTGTGATCAAGACTTGTCGAAATGACAGGTTTAGGGGGTATTTATAGCCAGCCTCCACGAAATAGCCGTTGGAAAAGTAGGCTGACAGAACTTTTCTGCGAACATCGGATGATTCGATGTCTCCCCTTTAGTTATCATCGGTTAAGTTTACTTTAGCTGACATCATTGTGTCAGATATGACCGTTGTTAGACCGATGTTGCACTTGTCTTCTCATCGGATGATCCGGTGGCTCTTCCTCCAGAATTAGCTCAAACTTGATGCTTACTGGAGTGATTGACCGATGTGTATATTGCTGTTCATCGGATGATCCGGTGCTACACTTGGTCCAAGGATATTGCAAACTGTACTGATGGACCGATGTAGCCTAGCCCTTAACATCGGATGATCCGGTGAGTGCTTTGTTCTGAGGTCTTCTTCTTCTGCTGAACCAACTCGACCGATGTGTTGTTCTCTGGAATCATCGGTTGATCCGGTGAGTTGATTTTGTTTGCTTCGAGTTGTTTCTAAGTGATTCTTTTGTGTCTTGCTCGATTGACCTCTTAGACTCTTGTTGGAAATGTACTTCTGATGATTGTCAAGCGTTAAGTGTCATCAATTGTGGTTGAATGACTTTGACATAAGAGCTTTCACTTCTTGTCTTCATATCATTGATTTGATCTCATAAAGTGATCGTATATGGGTCTCCAATGACATATAGATTTCATTTGATTGAGTGATTATGGGGACCTTGCATTCACAAATTCATTAGTAAAATCCAATGGTTGTCATTAATCACCGAAACCGTACCTCATGGGGGCCTAGATGCTTTCACCCCTTGAAGATGTCTTCTCCTGCACGGAACCCGAACCGTGCAGCTGCCTTTGACGCTAACATCTTCAAGGAAAAGGGGGCTGAGAAGTCACACAAGCTCAGGAAGATTAATGTATATCAGCGAGACAGGAGCACAGTGGACCCCCGTTTTTGGTGTGACTTCTAATGTGACTACTACCGGACGGTCTACTTGACCAAGCACACCCCTGTCACAGATGCTCAGTGGATAGACTGGGATTACATGGCCCAGAAGGATCATCAAGCCTTCAATGTTGTGATTGAGGCAGTCGAGAGGCATGGGTTGAAGAAGTTCATGGCTTTCCAGTATGATTGGAATGTGGAAGTCATCACTCAATTCTATTCCACTTTGTACTTCCACGCCGATGGGGACAGGAGGATTACATGGATGACCCATGGAGAGCAGTACTCCACCACCTATTGGGAGTTTGTCCAGTTGCTAGACTTGGAGGACCAACTAGATAATGAGATCATCATTTCAAATCTGAAGCCAGTTGATCAGGACACCCTGGAGTATATGTACCTGTTGACAACTGTTATATACCAATTTCATCCGTTAATTTAACTCGATTATGTGAAGGACTTGTCATTTCTTGCACACATCACCTTTCTATCTAACCTAATTCCACTTGGACTTGGAGAAATATGTGTATGCAGCATTTTATGCAGGAAATGAGGAAATGTAGAGGGACCAATCCTATAAAATATCACCCCGCCAATCAGGCGATGACACGTGGCATCCCATGGATCAAATGGCCCACAAACAGAAGTATGCGAGGAGATCCAACGGTGTATCACCCATATACATCAATGGGACCCACCTGGCAGCCAGCTGGAGAAAGCACACGAGAAACAGTGCAATGACCAGGTCGGTCGAACCAGGGGGTCGGTCGACCTGGTATTTGCACCAAACTCGGTCAGCCTCCACGTGTTGGCTCCTCCCGGCTCCTTGGAGTCAATGGTGACTGATTCGCGCGCTTTTGGTGGCGGGAACCGACCTCAACACTAGTATAAATAGGACCCCCTACCCCTCACTTCAACACACACCACTTGAGCTTCATCTCTATTGTATACACTATCATCCATAATCTTAGAGGAGTTAGGTTGTAGAGAGGAGATCCTCTAGTCCCAAGTCCAAATTGGGAAAGGAGTAAGGAGTCTCTCTCTTCCCAATCCTACATTGGTAAAGGTATGGCTCATGTATTCTTTCTTGTAATTGTGACTTTATGCATAATAAAGATAGTATCTTTAGTCTCTACTTATACATATACTTGGGCAAAGCGTTTCTTGTTTGATTGTGGAGTCCATGTATGTGGAAGGTATAGCTTCTATGACTGTTTCATCATGAACATATCTCATTATCATAGAACCTATAGACCCCCACTATAGTCTAGTTAATTATAACATAACTAGGTTTGTATGGATAATTATGTTGTGTATCAACATTGGTTCAATGATGATTCAATTCATTACCTTAGGATGGATTGTGCCTAGGCTCTTAAGGTAATTACTTAATATGCTAGCATGGTGCTAGGATAGCTAAGTAGCATTGGATGTCTCGTAGACCCACAGATTGAAGAGGTAGGCAGTAGGTGGTGACAACCCTATCTGTCCTTTGTAATCCTCCACGTTCGGCTATGCCACAGGCTCTTAGCGGGAGTCGCCCTAGTATTGCTAGGGGTAAGCCCGTGCTCGATGTGTTGAACCACATAGCATAAGTATTCACTATTAATATAGCTTATGAATAATTAGTTTAGACTATGTATATGTACAATAGAGCATAGTAGGAGTACCTCCATAACTCTCAACCTTAACTAACCTCTAGGATCCTGTTACCCCCCCTTAGACTTGAAAGCTTTTGTGTGTGTCACACTAACTTCACTATTATTTTATCCATCCTTACTAGATTCTTACCTAGACCTTTCTACCATTTCCACTTGATGATTGTTATATCTCTTCCATGCCTTCCTTTGGGATCAAATAAATGACACCCTTGGGAATACTCTTAAGGGGAAATGCTACAATGATATTTCCGTGTGCTTGCAGAATTCACTTTGTGATCTAATAGAACCATTAACAAGTATTTCTAACACATCAGTTGGAGATGTTTAGTTAATGGTGCATAAAAAATACCAACAAGCGTTTCTAGTGTTGTTGCTGGGGTTGATTTGTTAGTATATCTTAGGAGCCGTCAACAAGCATTTCTGGCGCCGTTGCCGGGGAAGACAAATAGATATATAACATGACTGGGGGAATAGGATAGAACCCTGGGTAGGATTTTAGTAGGATAACCATTCTTTGTTTTAGCATTTTCAATGTGAAAACAGGGTAGTGTATGTCTGGTTTCCTCCCGCCGGAAAACTTTGTCGAAGATCTCGAATCTCTTCTGAGAGACCGACCCTGTATCGTTACTCCTCAAAAGATTCGAGCGGCAAAGCAAGCCAGCATTTTTGCACCAATAATCCAAACGCTAATGGCTCAGAAGACCCTTCGTGAGTTCTCAGCTCCCTGTGCTAACAATGTGCCTATTAATGGAAGAGATAATTGAGAAGGAAGAACTCATCAACCGTCAAGAGGACATGCTCATCCAACAAAAGGAGAGATGTCAAGAGGTTGAGGAGCTCTTGGATCTTGAAAGAGAAAGAAGCAAGGCACTTGAGCGTGAACTCACTTTGAGAAAGGAAACTTGCTCAAACCTTGAGAACACCACAATTGTGCTCATGGATGAACTTGTTAGTTTGACACAAGCTAACAAGATCCTTGAGACGCAAGTGAAGTCTCTCAAGGTCAATGCACCTTCTTCCTCTACAATCTCACCTTCCACAAATATTAAGTCCGAAGAATCTCAACCTTGTAAATGCTCAAACTTAATCATAAAGCTTAAAGATGAGCTTAAGTTGGCACAAAACAATCAAGCACCCAAGGGTGGCATTTTTTGACAAGGAGAAGGTGACATATGCACGTAGTGCATATAACAACACAAGACATCCACTTGTCAAGGATGGTCTTGATTATTCTAGGGGGATGAGGCAAAACGCCAAAACTCCCAAGAATGGAAAAGACTTGAGTCAAAGGAGGCTCATACAACGACAAAGGGAAGGACATTACTACTTCGCCCAAAATGCCTAAGAAAGAACCTCATCCATTGTTCCATGATTTTGATGCTTCATATGTTTTATTGAGGAACAAGTTTGGAAAGACATATGCTAGGTATGTTGGGCCACACCGCAAGAGTCCCAAACCTTGTGTGTGGGTGCCCAAGTGCCTCTTGACTAACATCAAAGGACCCAACACCGCTTGGGTACCTAAAGTCAAGGCTTAAATCTTTCTTGTAGGCATACTCCTCCGGTAGAACCAAGTGGGTTCTTGATAGTGGATGCACAAATCATATGACTGGAGAGAGGAAGATGTTTGTAGAGTATGAGCTAAATGAAGATCCAAGTGAAGGAATCTATTCTGGAGACAATAGCCAAGGAAAAATTCTTGGCACCGGTAAAATTACTATATCCCCTAATCATACCCTTTTAGATGTTTTACATGTTGATTCACTTGATTATAACCTCTTGTACATATCACAACTATGTGACAAAGGTTATAATTGTTTATTCATTAATGATGGTGTGATCTTCACAAGGAGAAGCAATGGATCAATTGCCTTTAAGGGTGTACTCAAGAGAAAGCTCTATCTTGTGGATTTATCCGCGGATAAAGCCCAACTTGATACATGCTTAATTGCAAAAACTAACAAGGGATTGCTTTGGTATAGAAGGCTAGCCCATGTTGGGATGAGGAATTTGCAAAAACTCCTAAGGGCGATGTAAGGATCGAAACGCCCAAGAGGGGGGGGGGGTGAATTGGGCTTTCTTTCAAATTTTAAGACGATTAAGAACTAACAACTTAAAGCCCAATTCCCTATGCAATTAAACTACGCAATCAATGTAAATTAAAGTTGCGGAATGAAGATTGCATAAGAGTAAAAGGGAGAGGGATGCAAACGCTCAAAGGGACACGGAGTTTATCCCGTGGTTCGGTAAGATCACAAGGATCTTCCTACGTCCACGTTGTGGCACCCACCGAAGGGTTTTGCCACTCCCAAGTCACCGAGACTAGGGGCTTCTTCACTATTCTTCTCCGTTCGCCAACCTTGGCAAGGTGGAGCTCAAGCCTTGTACACTTTTGGGATCCTCCGGGCTTCCACAATCCTCTTGGCAAGCTCCGGAAGTTGCACACACCAAGGGACACTCCCTTATGGCTCTCACTACACTAGAGACTCCAATCACCAAGAATGGAGGCACCCAAGCACTATCTCTAGCTAGTTCTAGCCTATCTCTTGGTGTACAAATGATGAACAAATGATGTGAAAGTGGTTGCTCTATTGCTTGAATGCTCTAGGATGTGTAGAGTATGTCTGGGCTTCAAGTCTTGTCGATTTGATAGGTTGAAGGGGTATAAATAGCCAGCCTCCACGAGATAGCCGTTGGAAAAGTAGGCTGACATCACTTCTCTGCAAACACCGGATGATCCGATGTCTCCCCTTCAGTTGTCATCGGTCAAAGCCAAATTAGCTGATGTCACTGTGTCAGATATGACCGTTGTTAGACCGATGTTGATCTCTCTACTCATCGGATGATCCGGTGGCTCTTCCTCCAGAATTTTGCTTGATCTTGAGGCTTACTGGAGTGATTGACCGATGTGTGTAAGTCTGTACATCGGATGATCCGGTGCTTCACTTGGTCAAATGGTATTGCAATCTGTGATGATGGACCGATGTCACTGAGCCACTCACATCGGATGATCCGGTGAGTGCATTTGTCTGAGGTCTTCTTCTTCAGTTGAACCAACTCGACCGATGCAGTCAACTCCAAGACCATCGGATGATCCGGTGTGTTCAACTTGTTGACTTCGAGTTGTTTTGAGTTGTTCTTTTGGAATTTTGAACTTGTGACCTCTTTGATATTTGTTTGAAGTGTTGTTTTGATTGTCTTCAAGCATTGAGTGATATCAAGTTAGAGCTTTCACTTCTTGTCTTCATATGATTTGGTTTGATCTCATTTGTTGATTTTATATGGGTCTCCAATGCAATTTTGATTTCATTTGACTGAGTGTTATTGAGACCTTGCATTCACAAATTCATTAGTAATATCGAATGGTTGTCATTAATCACCGAAACCGTACCTCATGGGGCCTAGATGCTTTCAATCTCCCCCTTTTTGGTGATTGATGACAACACAATAATTTAAAGCGCAATAATAATGAATTTGATGATAATACTCAAGTATATATGCAATGAATACAGCATAGGACACATTAAGTTTGTAAAACGCAAAAGAAATTTGTGGTGCGAAAAGCTCAATTGATTAAAATCATAAGCAAATGAGACAAGTGAAAGAGTGCTTAATTAAAATTACAAAAGAGTACTCAGGCATGAATACAAAAGATAAGCACACACACACACTCCCTCCACTCACACTCCCCCTGAGACTGCTACTACCACTCCCCCTGACTCTTCTACATCTTCTCCCCCTTTGGCATCAAGACACCAAAAAGGGATCAGAACACCTACAGACCCTGAGAGCTGGGCGCGAGGACGAACTGGGCAGCGTCGCCGTCGTCGGAGCTGGAGTCGCCGGACGTAGGAGCTGCCGGGGCGGTGGGAGCTGGAGGGTCCGCTGCCGGCGCTGGAGGAGAGGAATCAGGTGCCGGTGGAGCTGGGGGAAGTGGAGTGCTCACCACGGACGCCGGTGTCTGCTGGAACAAGATCGTCGCCGGCAGTGGTGAGTGAATCGGTGCGCTAGATGCCAGAAGTGGTGACATACTGATGGAAGGAATGGGAGTAGTGGGCACCTGAGCAACACCTGGAGCCAGTCCCAGTCCAGACTGCTGTGGAGGAAGGGCGATCCCGGTCTGAGTGTAAAGGTTGGTGATCAACCCTAGGATCCCCATCATGGCCTGCTGGGTCTGCTGCTGCTGGTCGAGGGTACGTCGGTGCATCTGATCGACCAGGTTGGTGAACCGGTCCGTATCCTCTCGCCTCTGACGGGCGATCTCTAGCTGGAGCTCCTGCTGCTGCCGCTGCAGCTGTGCCAGGTGAGCAGCCTGCTCCGCCCTGGCCTGCTCAGCTGCGAGCCTGTCCTAGCGCTGCTGCTCGATCATCTGCTGGAGAAGTGCCGACAGCTCTGACGGCTGTGACACCTGCGCCTCGGACACAGGAGGTGGTGTCGGTGGCGGAGCAGCTGATCCTCCTGCCTCGGCGTCGTGCTGCCTCGGTGAGGGTGGAGGCGGAGGGAAGTACTCCTCGACACTCTCGTCTGTGTCGCTCTCGGACCAGACGTGCTGCAAGTCCTCCCCCTGAGCCTCGGCCTCAGCAAGCCTCTCGTCCTCCCGCTCTAGGTCGGACCAGTCTTCCTCTGACAGACGGGCCCGGACCTGGCGCTCAACTGGACGACCAAGGCGACGGTCTCCAGGAGCAGAGGCACGATAGTGACTGAAGCGATTCACACTCTCGTCAGCTAGCCGGGCTTGTGCTGTGTGTCCCTCAGGCACCACCATAGAGCAAATGAAACTGATCCAGTGCCCATAGACCATCTGCCTCATCATGCCGATTCCATCCGTGATTACGTCCTCCATCTCGCAGAGAAGTATGTCCACGATATCGAAATCCATCCCGTTCATTATGTAGAACAGGAGGGTCTGCTGGAGACTCGTGAACCCCTCCAAGTATCCTGACCTCGGCAGGAGCGTGCGGCGCAAGGCGAGGTGCACAATGCGCGCAGCTGGGGTCAGGAGAGCTGGGACTCTCGGCTGGTCTGGAGAGAACGAGGGGCCAAACAAGGAGCGGATCTCGTCCAGCTGTGGTACTACCCCTCCAGTAAGTGGCCTTCTTGGTGGATCTGCCTGCCCATAGACCTTCTCGTGTATGCTAGTGTCGTGCAGGTCCAAGCCAAGAATATGCCCCAAGGTCTGCCTCGAGAGGTGGTAGTGCTGACCATTGAACATGAAGGCAATCGACCTTCTGCCCTCTGAGATGTACAGGGTCGCGTAAAAGACACGGACCAACTCTTCCACATAGGCACTTCTCTCATAATCCAGTAGCTCCACCAAGCCTCTGTATCTCTCAAAGAAAGGGCGGACCTCAGTTTCTGCTGCCACTGCAAGCTGCCTCCAGTCCAAGTGGTTGTGCTAAAAGAGCTTGTGCCCCCGGCGCTTGTAGGTCTCATAGAGAGACGCCTGGGTGACAGTCCAGAAGCGACTGTCAACAAGAAGCTCTCGGGGCTGTGGGAACCACTCCTCAAGCAGAACACTCCATCTGAGCTTCCGGAGTTGCTTAGCCTTCATCTTCCGGTAGTCCACAAGACGGACTCCTTCACCGACCCGGACGGTCGTGTCCATCTCATGGATGTCCCTCTCAGCCTCCCTGTCCTCACGACGGTCGGCAGCCGTCGGTCTCGGACGAGGAGCAGCCTCGGCGTGACCCCCACGCGTCCGGGCTGAGCGCTGGCGGACGAGGGGCTCAACTGGCTCCTCTTCGGCGTCGGAGTCGTCGACCACGGGAGGCGGCCTTGGACGGGCCTCGCGAATCCTCAACGAACCCCCACGGCCGCGCTCACGCTCCTCGGCGGCGCGAGCGGCCATCAAGGCCTTCTTCTCATCCTTCGAAAGTTTGCGCTTTTTCGCGGCGGGCTCCGCGATCGCCTTGCCCTTTCCTTTGCGATCACGACCCATCTAGATGGAAGGGAGAGGTAGGGTTAGCGACGATGAAAGAGAACGGTGAGAGAAGCAACGAGAGACGTCGCATGGCACGGAGCTCACCTTAGCGACGATGGAGCTCGGGAACACTTAGCGACGGGGGCCGGAGAAGACGGCGTTTCTCGGGTGGAGGTGCTTCGACGGAGGGAGGAGCGGTGGCGATGCTTGGATGCGGTGGAGAGGTGCGTGGAGGCGATGGTGGCGCTTGGGCGCGGGTGGAGCACGGCGGCGGCGGCGCCTAGGGCGATGGCGGCGGCGGCGGCTGCCGGCGGAGGTGGCGCGGTGCGCGGGAGAGGCGGCGGCGCGGTGGATGGTGGTCGGGGAGAGAGAAGGTGGCGGCGGCGCGGGCGTTTAAATAGTGGGACCCAAACCCTAGCCGTTATTTAAACACCGGATGGACCGATGATATGTGAAGTGAGCATCGGTCAATTGCCACAGAAAGGATATTCAAGAATTGCTTTTGACATCGGATGGACCGACGTTTAGGGTTTTGAACATCGGTCGAATATCACAGTAAGGGTGTTCAACCGAGTGATGTTGACACCGGATGATCCGACGTTAGAGGGAGGTAGACATCGGTTGAATAGGTCACAGCTCCAGAAGAGTGAACATCGGACGGACCGATGTTTTCCAGGATGAACTCGTCGGATCATTTGAGGTTCTGACAGAGTTGGGCTTTGAGGATTGAGCACCTATTTGACCGATGAGGGATTGACATAGGCATCGGATAATCCGATGACAACAGAACGAAAACATCCCATATATGTCCTTCGACCGAACAAACAATCGAGGAGAAACACATGTCTTAGGACTTTTTGGGCAACCCCTTACCCCTCAAGAAGCTAATATGCCAATAGCTTGGCTAGACCTTAACACAAACGGAACACCAAGAAAAATGGAGGAAAATATCCAGATAAAATGTAAGGCCCATGCTTTGTGAGGTAGAGTATGAAGACTTCTATCTCTTTGAAGCATGATCCTCTAGGCAGTAACGTACCTAACATTTTGTTCTTTCCACCTTATATGAGTTGAGATATTGCATTTCAAACAAGTCTCCTTCTCATGAGGTGGGTTCCCCTTTGTGACAATCTACCGTTATGCAATGCCAAACAAATTATAATGCAAGATATTAAATGAGTGCAAGTTTATATGGCAGGGATCATGCAAGGCATAAAATAAATCTATCTTGCCAAGTTTGAACCTTCCAAAGGCTTCCTCAGGGAAAACTACTTCTAGCTTGCCCCTATCCTTTGGGAGTTAGACAAGACCAATATGATATGCTTCCTTACATGAACATGGAAACTTACATGACGTTAGATGCATCTAGCACATTTAATTCACTTCTAAGTCTAGAAAAGGTTTTCTCATCAAGTGGTTTTGTGAAGATATCCGCCAATTGTTCTTCGGATCTAACACCTTGCAAAGAGATGTCTTCTTTAGCCTCATGATCACGCAAGAAGTGATGGCGAATATCAATGTGCTTAGTGCAGGAGTGTTGAACGGGGTTTCTAGCTATCTTAACCGCACTTTCATTGTCACAAAGGAGAGGCACACAACCAATTTTAATTCCAAAGTCCAAAAGGGTTTGCTTCATATATAGAATTTGGGCACAACATGCACCGGCCGCTATATACTCCGCCTCCGCGGTGGACAAAGCCACGGAATTTTGCTTTTTGCTCGACCAAGATACTAGGGAACGCCCAAGTAAGTGGCACCCACCGGAGGTACTCTTGCGATCCACACGACATCCGGCAAAGTCCGAATCCGAGTATCCCAAGAGATGGAAACTAGCGTTCTTGGGGTACCACAAACCTACACTTGAGGTATGCTTGAGATACCGAAGTATCCTAAAGACCGCCTTCTTGTGCGATTCTTTAGGTGCCGCTTGAAAGCGAGCGCACAAGCACACACTAAACATAATATCGGGCCTAGATGCGGTAAGATATAACAATGAGCCAATCATAGAACGATAATGAGATTGATCAATAGGTTTACCGTCCATGTCCGCGTCGAGATGGCAATTTGTTGCCATTGGAGTGCTTCTTGAGCTACAATCTCCCATCTCGAATTTCTTCAAGAGGTCCTTTGTGTACTTCTCTTGATAGATGAAGGTCCCCTCTTGAAGTTGCTTGATTTGGAATCCAAGGAAGAAGTTGAGCTCTCCAATCATTGACATCTCGAATTCCCTAGACATCATGGTGCCAAACTCATGGCTAAGAGATTTGTTAGTTGAGCCAAAAATGATATCATCGACATAAATTTGACAAATGAATAAATCCCCGTCGATGTGCTTGGTGAAGAGTGTAGTGTCCACCCTCCCGATCTTGAATCCTTGCATGACTAGGAAATCCCTTAGTCGTTCATACCATGCCCTAGGTGCTTGCTTGAGCCCGTAGAGCGCCTTGTGTAACCTATACACATGGTTAGGATTCCTCGGATCTTCAAACCCGGGAGGTTGCTCAACATAAACAAGTTCGTTAATATAGCCATTGAGAAAAGCACTTTTAACATCCATTTGATAAAGCATTATATTGTGATGTGAAGCAAAAGCAAGGAGTATGCGAATAGCCTCTAACCGAGCGACCGGGGCAAATGTTTCTCCAAAGTCTAGTCCTTCAACTTGTGAAAAACCCTTGGCCACAAGTCTTGCCTTGTTGCGGACCACGACGCCATTCTCGTCTTGCTTGTTCTGGTATACCCACTTCGTACCGATGACGTTCTTGTCCTTGGGTCGCTCCTCCAACACCCAAACTTCATTGCGGGTGAAGTTGTTGAGTTCTTCTTGCATAGCCATCACCCAATTTGGATCTTGGAGTGCTTCCTCTATATGAGTGGGTTCTACACACGAAACAAAAGAGTAGTGCTCACAAAATGAGGCGACATGGCGGGAACGAGTACTTACGCCCCTTGAAGGACTTCCAATGATTTGGTCCATTGGATGCGCCTTGGAGATGCGTCCATGCTTCATAAGTGGTTGTGAGTCACTTGGCGGTGGTGAGGCTTGTTGTTCCTCTTGTGGTTGGACTTGATCATGGACTTCTTCTTGTCGTTGGTGTTGTGTGGCTTGTGAATCTTGCATTGGCAATGGATCATCTTTTTCTTCTTCTTCTTCATCAACTTGAGGCATCATGGAGGTGTTGATGTTGGAGCTTGATGCTCCCCCTTGATCATGGCCCTCTTCAACTTCCGGCTTGATGTCTCCAATGGTCATGTTTTTCATGGCTTCTCGTAGAGGCTCATCATCTATTTCATCATGACCAAAACTCTCCTCTTGGGAGCCATTAGTCTCATCAAACTCAACATCACAACTTTCTTCAACTAGACCGGAGGTTTGGTTGAATACTCGATATGCTTTTGAGTTTGATGCATAACCAAGAAAAATACCAACATCACATCTTCTTTCAAACTTACCGAGCCTTTTCTTGCGGTAGATGTAGCATTTGCACCCAAAGACTCTAAAGTAGGAGATGTTGGGCTTTCTCCCAATGAGGAGCTCATATGGGGTCTTTTGGAGTAGTCGGTGAAGATAGACCCTATTTGCGGCATGGCACGCCGTGTTGATTGCTTCGGCCCAAAACTTCTCCGACGTGCCATAGTCATCAAGCATTGCTCTTGCAAGGGTGATAAGGGTCTTGTTCTTCCTTTCAACGACACCGTTTTGTTGGGGGGTGTATGTGGCCGAAAACTCATGCTTCACTCCTTCACGATCACACCACTCCCCAATGTTGTAGTTCTTGAACTCGGTGCCGTTGTCACTCCGGACTTTGATGATGGGAAGTTGAAATTCCCTTTGAGCACGTTTGGCAAAGGTCTTGAAAACTTCCGGAGTTTCACCCTTGTCACCTAAAAATAAAGTCCAAGCATATCGAGAATAATCATCAACGATAACAAGACAATAGAAGTTACCACCAAGACTTTGATATGTGGATGGTCCGAAGAGGTCCATGTGGAGTAGTTCAAGCGGCTTGGAGGTTGACACCATTGTCTTCATTGGGTGGTGTGAAGCAACTTGCTTCCCGGCTTGACAAGCACTACAAAGCTTGTTCTTCTCAAACGTGACATCCTTCACGCCGGTCACCATCCCAAGCTTGAACGACTTCTTAAGCTTGCTCATCCCAATGTGAGCAATGCGTCGATGCCATAGCCAACCCAAGCTTGTCTTAGTGAAAAGACAAGTGGTCAAGCTAGCATCCTTGTTGGAGAAGTCCACCAAGTAAAGATGTCCATGCCGAAATCCTTTGAAGATTAGTTCTTTGCTTGATTCACTAGTTACTACAACACCATTCTTGTCAAAGGTGCACGTTAGTCCAAGATCACATAGTTGTGCAATGGAAAGTAAATTGAAACTAAGTGACTTAACATATAGTACATTAGAAATGGACAAATCATGCGAAATAGCAATTTTACCTAAACCAATTACCTTCCCCTTTGAGTTGTCACCAAAGGTGACTTGTTCATGATTATCGGGGTTCTCTATGGTAGTGAACATACCATCATTGCCGGTCATATGTTGAGTGCACCCGCTATCGAGTACCCAATGTTTTCCTCCGGCTTTGTAGTTCACCTTAGAGTTACCTTTAGCCATGAGGCACATAGGAGGTGGATGAAGAGGTGAGTTGTCTTTGTCGACGACGGCAAGGCCCGCCAAGTTTTCTTCATCTTCACTCTCTTCATCGCTTGACTCTTCATCCGTGATCCACTCATTTGCCTCGCACATGAAGACTTTTTGAGGCCCTCTTCTCTTCTTTGGAAAGAGCTTGGTTTTCTTGCCCTTGTCAAATTTCTTCTTTCCAAAGGCGCGCTTGGGTTTGACCTCTTCTTCATCTTCATCACTTTCTTCTAGCTTTCTATACTTTCCTTTGTGGTTGTCCTTCCTCTTGTCGGGTCTTGGACAATCATATGATATGTGGCCTTGATCACCACAATTGTAGCATGTTTTGTTTTCATCTTTTCTTGGGAGGAAGGCTTTCTTCTTTGGATCAAAGGAGTATCCCTTCTTTGCGATTTTGGAGTTTAGACGTGAGAATTTTCTCATCATCAACGCAAGCTCATCATCGTCATCTTCGCTTGTTGCTTGCTCTTCTTCGCTTGAGCTAGGCTCAACCACTTTCTTTTTCTTGGGTGTTGTCTTCTTGGTTGAAGCCTTGAGAGCAATAGTTTTTGACGATGACTCCTCCATCATTCCAAGTACGCTCATCTCATGAGCATGAATTTCTCCAATGAGCTCCGAGACTTCAATGTTGTCAAGTGATTCCTTTTGGAGCATTGAGTTGATAATGTTGTACTTGGGTTTAGGTAGAAGCATGAGGATCTTGCGGTTGATAAGTCCCTTACCAAGAGAAGCAATGTCAAGTGCGTTAATCTCCTCAATGAGCACATTTAAGCGAGAAAACATTTGGTTAACATTCTCATGAGGAAGCATTTTGAATTCATCATACTTGGATTTTAGCAAGTGATATTTGAGTTCTTTAACACGAGATGAGCCCTCATGAATTTCAATTAGACATGCCCAAATATCACAAGCTTTCTCCTTACTAGCAATTCTAGCAAAAACATCTTGACTTATGCATTCATAGATGGCATTTCTAGCTTTAGCATCCCATTTAATTTGATCACCAATATAAGCGTGATCTCCAAATCCCGCATGGGTCGCTTCCCAAACTTCGGGAGCAATAGCCTCTAGGTAGGCACGCATGCGTGCTTTCCAATAGGCAAAGTTCTTGCCCTCGAAGGTAGGAACCGAACCCCCATTCTTGGCCATTTAAGCTCTCTAGCGGTGAAGCTAGAATGATCCAATGAGCAACAAGGCTCTGATACCAATTGTAAGGATCGAAACGCCCAAGAGGGGGGGTGAATTGGGCTTTCTTTCAAATTTTAAGACGATTAAGAACTAACAACTTAAAGCCCAATTCCCTATGCAATTAAACTACGCAATCAATGTAAATTAAAGTTGCGGAATGAAGATTGCATAAGAGTAAAAGGGAGAGGGATGCAAACGCTCAAAGGGACACGGAGTTTATCCCGTGGTTCGGTAAGATCACAAGGATCTTCCTACGTCCACGTTGTGGCACCCACCGAAGGGTTTTGCCACTCCCAAGTCACCGAGACTAGGGGCTTCTTCACTATTCTTCTCCGTTCGCCAACCTTGGCAAGGTGGAGCTCAAGCCTTGTACACTTTTGGGATCCTCCGGGCTTCCACAATCCTCTTGGCAAGCTCCGGAAGTTGCACACACCAAGGGACACTCCCTTATGGCTCTCACTACACTAGAGACTCCAATCACCAAGAATGGAGGCACCCAAGCACTATCTCTAGCTAGTTCTAGCCTATCTCTTGGTGTACAAATGATGAACAAATGATGTGAAAGTGGTTGCTCTATTGCTTGAATGCTCTAGGATGTGTAGAGTATGTCTGGGCTTCAAGTCTTGTCGATTTGACAGGTTGAAGGGGTATAAATAGCCAGCCTCCACGAGATAGCCGTTGGAAAAGTAGGCTGACATCACTTCTCTGCGAACACCGGATGATCCGATGTCTCCCCTTCAGTTGTCATCGGTCAAAGCCAAATTAGCTGATGTCACTGTGTCAGATATGACCGTTGTTAGACCGATGTTGATCTCTCTACTCATCGGATGATCCGGTGGCTCTTCCTCCAGAATTTTGCTTGATCTTGAGGCTTACTGGAGTGATTGACCGATGTGTGTAAGTCTGTACATCGGATGATCCGGTGCTTCACTTGGTCAAATGGTATTGCAATCTGTGATGATGGACCGATGTCACTGAGCCACTCACATCGGATGATCCGGTGAGTGCATTTGTCTGAGGTCTTCTTCTTCAGTTGAACCAACTCGACCGATGCAGACAACTCCAAGACCATCGGATGATCCGGTGTGTTCAACTTGTTGACTTCGAGTTGTTTTGAGTTGTTCTTTTGGAATTTTGAACTTGTGACCTCTTTGATATTTGTTTGAAGTGTTGTTTTGATTGTCTTCAAGCATTGAGTGATATCAAGTTAGAGCTTTCACTTCTTGTCTTCATATGATTTGGTTTGATCTCATTTGTTGATTTTATATGGGTCTCCAATGCAATTTTGATTTCATTTGACTGAGTGTTATTGAGACCTTGCATTCACAAATTCATTAGTAATATCGAATGGTTGTCATTAATCACCGAAACCGTACCTCATGGGGCCTAGATGCTTTCAGGCGAGCACATCCATGGTTTAAAGAATTTTGTGTTTGAAAAGGATAGACCATGTAGCGCATGCCAAGCCGGAAAGCAAGTTGGAGCACCACATCCATCCAAGAACATTATGACAACATCAAGACCATTGGAGCTTCTACACATGGATCTCTTCGGTCCAATCTCCTACATTAGTATTGGTGGTAACAAATATGGTCTTGTTATTATTGATGACTTTTCACGTTTCACTTGGGTATTCTTTCTGCATGACAAGAGTGAGACTCAAGGTGTTCTCAAGAGATACTTTAAGAGATCTCAAAATGAGTTCTCCATGAGCATCAAGACCATAAGGAGTGACAATGGCACCGAATTCAAGAATACTCAAGTTGAAGAATTTTTGGATGAAGAAGGCATCAAGCATGAGTTCTCGGCCCCCTACTCCCCTCAACAAAATTGGGTGGCCGAGAGGAAGAATAGGAATCTAATTGAGATGTCAAGAACCATGCTTGATGAGTACAAGATGTTGGACCGGTTTTGGGTGGAAGCGGTTAACACCGCTTGCCATACCATACACCAGTTGTATCTTCACCGCATACTTAAGAAGACATCATATGATCTCCTAACCGGTAACAAGTCCAACATATCTTACTTTCGTGTTTTTGGGAGCAAATGCTACATTCTCAACAAGAAGCCTAGAACTTCGAAGTTCGCTTCTAAGTCCGATGAGGGTTTCTTGATTGGCTATGACTCAAACACTTACGCCTATCATGTCTTTAACAAATCCTCCAGGATTGTTGAAGTAGCACGTGACGTAGTGTCTGATGAGACTAATGGCTCCCAAGTGGAGCAAGTTGATCGTCATGTGCTAGATCAAGAAGAAGCTTTACAAGTGGTAATAGGAAGGATGGCACTTGAAGACATACGACCACAAGAACAACCTCAAGATGCAAGTGACCATCCTACGCACCAAGCAAGCTCTTCCTCAAATGATCAAGATCAAGTTCTCCAAGATGCGCTCCAATAAGATGAAAATGGAGGCATCAATCAAGGGGGAGACAATGAGTATGAGGAAGACCAAGATGATGAATCAAGACCTCAAGCGCCACACCCAAGAGTTCATCAAAGCGTCCAACGGGATCATCCCGTTGATAATATACTTGGAGACATCTCCAAGGGGGTAACTACTCGATCTCGTGTTGCAAACTTTTGTGACCATTACTCTTTTGTTTCTTCCTTGGAGCCCCACAAGGTTGAAGAAGCACTACAAGATCCGGATTGGGTGATGGTCATGCAAGAAGAGCTCAACAACTTCGAGAGAAATCAAGTATGGGAGCTTGTGAAGAGGCCTAATGCGAATGTTGTAGGCATCAAATGAGTGTTCCGCAACAAACAAGATGAACACGGGGTGGTTACAAGGAATAAGGCACGATTTGCGGCCAAAGAGTATTCACAAGTCGAAGGTTTGGATTTCGAAGAAACCTTTTCTCCCGTAGCTAGGCTTGAATTAATTCGTATATTACTTGCCTTTGCTACTCACCATGATTTTAAGCTATATCAAATGGACGTCAAGAGAGCATTCCTCAATAGTCCAATCAAGGAAGAGGTGTATGTGGAGCAATCCCCCGGATTTGAAGATGAAGAATTCCCAAACCATGTGTACAAATTGCGTAAGGCTCTCTATGGACTCAAACAAGCTCCTAGATCTTGGTATGAGTGCCTTAGAGACTTTCTAACTCAAAATGGTTTCAAAATTGGGAAGGCGGACTATACTTTATTCAGTAAGCACTTCAATGATGATTTGTTTGTTTGCCAAATATATGTCGATGACATTATATATGGTTCTACTAACAAGGCTTTTGTGATGAGTGTTCCAAGATAATGATGGAAAGATTTGAGATGTCCATTATGGGGGAGTTGAAGTTCTTTTTAGATTTTCAAGTGAAGCAACTCAAGGAAGGCACGTTCATTAGTCAAACCAAGTACACACAAGATATACTCAAGAAGTTTGACATGGACAAGGCCAAACCCATCAAGACTCCTATGGCAACCAATGGGCATCTCGATCTTAATGAAGATGGTCCAAGTGTGGACCAAAAGGTATATCGTTCCATGATAGGCTCATTGCTATACTTATGTGCATCTAGGCCCGATATCATGTTTAGTGTGTGTATGTGTGCTATATTTCATGCCGCTCCTAAGGTGTGTCATTTGACCGTCGTTAAGAGAATTCTTAGATATTTGGTTCACACACCAAACCTAGGACTTTGGTACCCCAAAGGCTCTAAGCTTAATCTCATTGGATATTCCGATGCAGACTATGCGGGGTGCAAAGTTGATAGAAAGAGTACATCGCGAACTTACTAATTCCTTGGTAGATCTCTAGTGTCTTGGTCCTCAAAGAAACAAAACTCCATTGCACTTTCCACAGCCGAAGCGGAGTATGTCGCCGCCGGAAGTTGTTGTGCACAACTTCTTTCGATGAGACAAACTCTTAGGGACTATGGCATAAACTTGCACCATATTCCTCTCCTATGTGACAATGAGAGTGCCATCAAAATAGCCCATAATCCAGTTGAACACTCAAGGACCAAGCACATCGATATTCACCACCATTTCTTGAGAGATCACTCCATCAAAGGAGGCATTGCAATTTCCCATGTGAGAACCAATAAACAAGTGGTCGATATCTTTACTAAGCCCCTAGATGAGAAAAGGTTTTGTGAACTTAGGAGTGAGCTAAATATCCTAGATTCTCAAAATGTGGCTTAAGTCTTGCACATGTGATTGTAATATTCAAAATTCAAACATGCTTGCGAAAATTCAACCTCCTCAATTTTCTTACATCGGTCCATCCAGTGGACCGGACTAGTCCGGTAGTTCAGGCTGCCCGGACCCAGTCCAGAGGCCGGATAAGTCCAGGTCCTTGACCGGACTAGTTCGGCCCTTGGGGACTTAACCTCTCCAGGGAGCCCTCGACCTCTCCACTTCCATTCAAACACTCTCTCTCCAAAAACACTCGAAAACCGTCTCCCAAACGGTGATTTTCAATTCCCTCCACAAAATCTTGATACCAATTGGTGGATTGAAGCCCTAAGGTGCTTAGGAACCTTTCCCCAAGCATCGTAGGTCGATTCCTCTTCTACATTTTATAAATTGAAGATTTGAAGAGGTATTCTTGACCTAACTCCAAAATCCTTGAAATTCAATATTTTTGGGTCCATTGATAGAAACTTCTTCACAAATGTTGTTGTACACATCAATGTGATCATGTAGCTCTATTTGTGTGGTAGGATCCGTAGTTTTTTGCAAAATTTCTCTAGATTAGGATTTTTGCTGTGTGAACCGGACTAGTCCGGCCACAGGGCGGACAAGTCCGGGTTACATAGTGAAAAACCCTAACCTAGGTTGGTTTTGTGAATTCTACCTCTACCCCTTAACTTCCTTGACTCATACACATTCCTTTGCTTCTCTTGTCAGCAACCATGTCGGACAATGAATATGTTCCACCTTCTGACTCCGAGACCGAAGCGGAGAAGCAAGCTCTCTTTCGCTGAAAGCAAAGAGAGGATCAAGAGATGGTTGTTGTGTACTTTGCCTCTCAGAGGGCAAAGAAGATGCAGAGTGAGGAGCACAACTCTGCAGTCGCCGAGGTAGCCCCGAAACGGAAGTGGCTTGTGACCTTGGGTGAGCAAGCCAAGTCCCAGGGGGGCGAGGACCTCAAAAGATAAAGGCAAAGCCCCAGTTGATGCTGCACCCAAGAAGAGGGTGATTATGGCCAAGAAGGCTGCAAGCAAAGTCAAGTAGGGTGCCCCTCAACCCATTGGCCCCTTGAGGATGTCTTCTCCTACACGGAACCCAAACCGTGCAGCTGCCTTCGACGCCAACATCTTCAAGGGCAAGGGGGCTGAGAAGGCACACAAGCTGAGGAAGATCAATGTATATCAGCGTGACAGGAGCATAGTGGATCCCCGATTCTGGTGTGACTTCCACTGTGACTACTACAGGACGGTCTATATGAACAAGCAGACCCCTGTCGCAGACACTAAGTGGATAGATTGAGACTATATGGCCTAGAAGGATCATCAAGCCTTCAATGTTGTGATTGAGGCTGTCGAGAGGCATGGCTTGAAGAAGTTCATGGCCTTCTAGTATGACTGGAATGTGGAAGTCATAACTCAGTTCTACTCCACTTTATACTTCAACACCGATGGGCACAGGAGGATTACCTGAATGACCCATGGAGAGTAGTACTCCACCACCTATTGGGAGTTTGCTCAGTTGCTTGACTCGGAGGATAAGCTGGATAATGAGATCATCATTTCAAATCTGAAGCCAGTTGATCGGGACACCTTGGAGTATATGTACCCAAGTCATGCACAGTATGAGGCCGGACACATCAGAAATATCAAGCCCTTCTATAGTGTGCTCAAACGGCTCCTCAGAAATACCATTGCCCCCAAGGATGGAGATGCGGGGATTATACAAAGCAATTTGAGGCATTTGATGGTTCTCATTGATGGAGATGTTCGCTTCAATGTGGTGGACTATATATTTGATGACATCTTCAACATCTCTCACACCTCCAACCGATCATGTGGATACGCTCCGTACATTATGTACATGATCGAGAAGATCTCTGGGCTCACATTAAAGAAAGACATCATTCACCAGAGGCTTCGACCACAACTCCCTCCTCCAGATCCGGCTGCTCCTATGAGGAAGAATGCGGATCCTCCCGCTTCTTCCTCTCACTTCGTGCCATGTCCTCCACCTCCTCCGCCTTCGTCGCAATGCGGGAGTGGCTTGTTCAAATGCCTCAAGGCTCTCTTCTCCTCTTGCCGGAAGATGGAAATTCGGCAACATCGCATGGAGCGTCACTATGAGAAGTATCTCAAGGCGATGTGCGACAAGCTGGACATTCCAATGTCCCCTGTGTAGGAAAGAAATGGTGAGCTCACTTCTTTTCTGGAGTTCACTGCCGAGGAGCTCGCTCAGTTTGGAGAAGCTGGGACTTCCACCGCGGCCCCGACTGATGATGATGATGACCATCTTGACCCGGAGGCCATGGAGAGCGACAGCGAGCGCCAAGGCGACAATGACGAGGATGACTCTGATGATGAGTAGACCTAAGGGCCCTTCCTCTCTTCTTTTCCTTTTTTGGTGTCTTTATGCCAAAGGGGGAGAGATAGCTTGGAGATAGCTTGGATGGGCACCTAGATCTAGCTTGGATGGGCACTTAGATCTAGTGGGAGAGATATAGGGAATGAGATGAAGGGGGAGAGATAACATAGATTAATTTGAGAGAGTTTTGATCTATGAAGGACTTATGTTTTAAAACTCATTTCAAGTTGTATTGTAAGATTTAATCTATGTATTTATGTTTTTTTTGCCTAAATTTGTGATGTGTTGCCTCATTTAAATGTCTACCTTGCATAACTGTTGTCTTATCACACTTTATGAACACATCACTTAGGAATCCCACCATAACATGTATATGTATGAGAACTCTCCCAATCTTTCTCACTCATGATGCATACATTGAGGGGGAGTCACTCATACAAATACATGTTATGAAAACAAATTATTATCTTTATTGTTGAAGTCTTAATGTGTTGTCATCAATTCACCAAAAAGGGAGAGATTGAAAGTGCATCTAGGCATCCCCCGTGGGTTTTGGATGATTGATGACAACAATTAAGAGGCTAATGAGCTAAAGTGATCCTAAGCACAAGTACAAGGATTGAAATGAGATGAAAACCCTAAAAAAGGAAAAGACTAAAACGGGCGTCAAAGACTCAAGCGTAGAAATTAGGGTTTCTATGGTATTGAGCTTATATGAGCCATATCATGTGAGAGGGTGGTTGTATCATGTGCATTGAGATCTTACCAAGGGGCTCAAAATGGTGTTTTAGAGAAAAACCTAAGTGAGAAGACTAAAATGAGAAAAAGCCTAAGAGGCCGGACTAGTCCGGCCATGGCAGACAAGTCCGTTTTGAGACGGACCAAACGTCTCTGGAGTGAATCTGAATGAATTTGGAGTTAAGTCCGAGAAGTCCGGACTTGTCCGTTTTTGGACGGAGCAAACCTCTCTGGCATAGTTCGGACTTGTCCGTTTGGGTACGGACTAGTCCGTTTGAGACTTAGTGAGACTAACCGAGAGAAACCCTAGGGGGCCGGACTAGTCCACCCCTATGGCCGGACTAGTCCGGACCAACCCAGAAGAGTCCATTTTGGAACATACCAAGTGGTTATGTTCCACTTCGGACTAGTCCGTTGTTGACCGGACTAGTCTGTTGTCTAGTGATCGTTTGAATTTGGAAATTTGGCGGGTAGCATGACGATCGTTGCTCACTGTGGCAGTTGTCGGGAACTGACCAGAGGTGAGTGGTCCCATAGGGCCGGACTAGTTCGAGGTCTGAGGCCGGACTAGTCCACCCCTTTGCTGATGTAAGCAAAAGGGGCTCGGGACCCCTATAAAAAGGGGACCCCAGGCTCATTTGAATAAGTCTTGAACCCTAGCGTCGTCACAAGCATCCTAGAGCCTTCCAAAGCCTTCTACTCGTCCTACTAACCCTCTAAGAGCAAATCTTGAAGAGATTAGGATTTGGGAAGGAGAGTAATGGAAGATCATCGCACTTTGACTCTCGGTTTGATCTCTTGCACATTGTGTTGTGTTGTGTGGCTTGTGTGAGTTGAGCTTCGTGTGCTCCTCGTTGTATTGATTTGTGGGAGCCTCAAGTTGTGAGCAATCCCATCAAACTTGGTGATTACCCTTGATATAGTGGAAACCAAGCCGGCCATCGTGGTGGCTTGGTGAGAGAAGGGTCAAGTGATACCTGGTCCTTATGTGGACTTCTCAACGTGGAGTTAGGCTTCTTCGTAGAGCTGAACCACAAGATAAATCTCGTTTCACTTGTCTTTCGTTTTTTGTGATCACTAGCATTGCTATTAGGGTTTATATTGCTCTTATTGCTCTATACTTTGATTATTATTGTAAACTTGCAATCTAAGGGTTTAAACTTCACAATCTGAGCTTCACAAGTTTACTATACATTGCTCATATCTTCGGTGAACTTTAATTCCACAAATAACTTGTAAAAATCAAGTTCTTAGGGTTTCCACCCTGTGCTGAGCGAACTAGTCCGGCCCTGTGCAGACTAGCCCGGCCACATGAATTTAATCTCGTTTGATTAAGTGATTTCAGGTATTATTGCCTATTCACCCCCCCCTCTAGGCGACTTTCAATCATACAACTATTTTTTTTCTTTCCCCCCTTTCATCTTTCTTCCTATTTTTCCTTTTCGTCTTTTTTTTTACTTTTGTATTCATTCCCTTTTTCTTTCTTTTCTCCTCTCTTTCTTCTCTTTTATTTCTCTCGTATTTCTCCTCCTGGTTCCATAACTTTTTCGACAAAGAAGAACTTTCCCAACAATGGAAAGAAGGTTCCCGACACCTACAAATAAATATTCCTGATTGCTCGCTCTCCTCGCTCGCTGCTAGCTCGTCCCATTCCCTGCCTCGCTAGGCTCTCTGCACTCGACCTCCGCACCATCCTTCCAGTCTCATTCTCCCTCGCGCTGCCTAGCTCGCCGCCCCTCTTCCAACTTCGCTTCCTGGCCGAGCATCGCGCCGCCTTGCTTGCTGCCCCTCTCACAGCCTCGCCGCCTCGCTCGCCTCATGGTCAACACCGGATGCCGCTCCCGCGCCGAGTGGCGCCACGCTTTTCCTCATCACCACGCTTCTCCCGCGTCGTCGGGCCTTCGCGCCGCCAGCCAGGGGAGACGCCGATCGACTCGTGTCAGGCCTGCAGGAAAACGCGAGTGGCCCCGGCGAGGCTTGGAGAGGGGCGATGATGACAAGGCGTGTAAATTGAGCCAAGTCTGAGCCGAGTTCCAAACTGAAGCCCCGATTCAGCCTGCAAAACATCTTTTCGGGCGTTTTGCCGGCGCATTAATCCTACAGATCCTGTTTCCCGCTGAATCATTTTTCCATTTCGTCGTTTGGATCGGCTTCAGATGTTTCACGGTGAATCAGAACTGATTTTGTGCATCCAAACGGCCCGTAAGACCCCCACGCTCAAAACTGGCGCAAAGCTCCACTGTGATAGATATAATACCAAAAAATATGTTATATTTATTTTGCCATAGGTTTTTTGTGTGAGCTATCATCGTGTAAAATTTAAGTTTCAATTTTAACTTATATACCAAGAAACAGAAAAAGGGAAAAATGCAATTAGAGACACATGTCACCAACTCTAACTGTTCAAGGGAGAAAATCAAGCCAAAATTTTGTTTAAATAAAATGAATTGTTCAAAAAGTAAAATAGACTTTTTTCTAACAAAGAAAAATAACGAACATGCATTGCGTCTACTAAAGGGCGAAAGGAAACGACATGTTGGTTTTACAGAGTCGAGCACTGTTTAGGCACGCCTGCTTGCTCCGACACGCGACACGGCCGTCGAGTGCTGCTGGTTGTGGACCTTTTAGTTTTCTCGTGCGAACCGACAACGCCTGAATACATCGCGCTTGTCGACTCAGTCTCCTGCGCTCACCAAAAAGCCAAATTTACCTGGTCGCGCATCGATCCATCAATCATTAATTTATCAAAAAAATCCACTCACGCCTGCATAAACCAGGTCGCGATCGGAGACAGCTCTTACGAGTGGCAAGCAAGATCGGACGACAAGGACCAGGTGGCAAGCAGATATGCCCATGAGCTTCGTCTCTTTGCCGTGTTCCTTTCCATTTTCTTTTCGAGCAGAGCTGGTTCTGGAGACAGAAAAAAAATTCAGGTTCAGCAGCTGGACGGCGATGAGCTCGTTCAGCTGGATGGTTATGACTTTCGATGGTAGCTAGCTGGATGGATACGACTGTCTCGACTACCAACGATCATATTGGTTGGTGTTCGGCAACGCCTCTCGTCTCGCGGGACATGGGAACCGGCAGAGGCTTAGGTCTTACCAGAGTGTCACAACTGCCACATGGATTAGAGAGGAGTCAAGTCATGTAACACCCAATTTTTTTTTTTTTTTTTCAAAAATTTGAAAACAAAAGAAATGAATTAGGGATGCATCATGAAATTGGCATTTAATTGAAAATTTGATTTCAAAATGCGCTAGCTGATCGTTTGAATTTAAAATGCAATTCAAATTTGAAAAACAAATGAAAAAGAAAAGGAGAAAACAAAAAGAAAAAGGAAAAACCCCTCCTGGGCCTTAAACCCCCCAACCCAGCCCATTCTTTCCCCCCCCCCTTCTTTCCCCTTCCCCCTCCCGCCGGCCCAAATCTCCTCCTGGCCCAACTCACCCGCGCGCCTCCCTCTCCCTCACCCTCCCTCTGCGCGCTGGGGCCCGCTAGTCAGCGCCTCCCCCTTCCCTTCCTTCTTCCTCCCTGCGCCCGCGCCCGACCGACGCCGCGATTGCCGCCGATTTCAAAATCCCGACAGCAAATCTCCGGCCATAATGGCCCGATCACCTTCCTTCCTCGCGCGATCACTTTCCCTCTCTTCCCTCCCCCGATTCCCCTATAAATACCCGCCGGCGACCCCTTTTTCCCCTTCCCCGAAAGCTCCAAACCCTAGCCGCCGCGCCGAGGTACGTCGCCGGCGTTCCCGTCGTTTCAACCGCGTTCTCCCCCTTCTGTTTGGCTCACCGTGCTCCCCTTGCCCCCAGGAACCCGCCGGGCACATCCCTTCGGAGAATTGGCCGCCGCAGCACCGACTTCACCGAGGACCGACGCCCTCCGCCGCCGTTCGTCGTCGCCGACGATCTTCCGGCCGAAATTCGGGCTCTGTGACCCCTCGGTGAGCTTCCCCTCTTCCCCCTCTTCGTTTTCCCGCATCGCTGCATAGTCCAGGGGCCCGATTTGGCCATTCCGGCCAACTCCGGCGACCCCGCCGCCGTGCGCCGCCGGGCCGGTGCTCGCGCGCCGCCTCTGTCGCCCTCGGGGCGACGTGGCTCGCCCTCGGCCGTCGATCTGAGGCCGACGGCCGAGATTAGAAGGGGGCGTACCCCTTCGGCCTTTTAAATCTGGGCCGCCCACGTGTAATCCAACGGCCCAGATTCAATTCTATATGACCGTTGGCCCTTTTGCGCATAGACCCCTGCGCTTATTTTCTGTAATTGCATATAGGTCCCGGATTTTAGGATCTAGCCCCTGGACTTTAATTAAATTGTGTCAGCACTGTTAAATGGATTAAATAAATCATTTTAACCCCTGTTTTCACCAGGAAATATATTTTTAAAATCTGTAAATTGTGATAAACCCCCTGGAAGTGTTATAAAATATTTTCTAGCCTTTGATCATATCTGTTTTGCACAAAAACCCCTGTAGTTAGGTTTATTTACATAAAATCATAGAATTATCTCTCTCTTTTGCTCAAATAAATTAGGGAAATTAGTTAGCCTTTATTTATTATATTGTTTGCATTAAAGTAATTTGTTTAATACTGATTGTGACCCACTTTAGTACTTTAATATTGAAATTAAACTAAGGAAAATTATAGCCACCCATGTAATTCCATAAAATGAAGTTAAAAACCATAAATTGTCCATCAACCTCACCTCAACCCTAAAAAAACCAAATCTCCACCCACACCCCTAATTAAAACTTCAACTAAGGACAATGTGTTAGCAACGTAATTGCGTAGGTTTTCTTTTGCAGTTACTTATTTATGGTGTGCTCTTTTTCCTGTCTCTTATTATGTGTACTACTTTCCGTTCCGCATGCGATGATGTGTTTAGAGTCGGTTCCCGAGCCGACCTACAACCTTCAAGACTACCACTTCACCGACCCACCCTCCGAAGAAGGCAAGTTCCTTGACCATTTTGCACCTGTTTTATTAAGTTTTAGTTAGCTGCATGCTTAATAAATTGAATCCTATTTATTGTACCCTTCCATATAATTCCTTGTCCCCTGGTTGGCTTGGGTAGATGTTATTATTTCTTTACGCTTAGCCATGCTTAGTAATTGGGAGGGAAATATCTCTACATTTCATGCTCTATCATTAATTATTGTGATTTATTTATTGAAGTATGGTGAATTGAACTGTAGTGGATAGGAATCTGGCGGGTGGGTTTGTTTGGATGGTGCAGCACGCACGAGACCCGGGTTTGGGGTATGGACCTTGCCGGATTCTAAGGACCGGTTTATGGAGAAAGCCACTAAGCCTGTTAGTATCACCACAAGTCTGAGTATGGGGCAGCTTGGTCAACTAATTAGGTCTCTCCCGGCGTAGTATTAGTAGTCGGACAGTGCGGGGAATGGGTTCAGGGTGTACTGCCCTGGGATCCGCATGGCTCAAGAGGGGGCAACTGGGGTGTTGAGTCGTGGTGTAACGACTCACACTTTTGTACAGGGGTGAAACCTCAGAGGGCTAGTACCCGTCGGGAGGATCCTTTGTAAAGACCTCGTAGTGATCTCCTGGCCTCACACCAAAGGAAGTGTGCAATGTGGTTCACGACCACGGGCATCAGGGAGGTTTTCATAGTCCACCTGGCAACAGGGGATGAAATCACGGCTTGTGGGTAAAGGGTACAGTCTCTGCAGAGATCTAGAAACTGTCATGACAGCCGTGCTCACGGACAAGAGCGGCTTGGTGTCCAATTCATAATTAGTCAATGGTTGGAAATGGTGGTTTGGTTGGTTGGGACTTGGTTACTTATGGATTATGGTTGGGTTCATACACTTAGAAGTAGGTGCTAATAAAAGCTAAGGATAGGATGTAATGCTATAGTGCTTAGCCAAGTTGGCCTTCCTTCCTCTAAACCCTCATGTCATCTCTTTCCCACTTGCTGAGTACCGTTGGTACTCAAACTTGCTTGTTGCTCATCTTTCCTCAGTCTACAATGGAGAAGAGGTGGAGAACGAAGACTTCTTCGCCGACCCGGAGGAGACGTTCTAGGCTGGCGCAACCCCCGGGCAACGCCTGTGCATGGAGCCTCGCTAGTTTACTTTTGCCGCTGCTTGCTTGTAATCTTCTTTTAGACCTGCGGGTCATTATTGTAAGACATTTATGTACTCGAACAGGGCTTGTAATAAATGATATTACACTTTCGTCTACACATGTATGATGAGAATCGATCCTGGCATACATGTGGAAGCCATCCGGTTGTCTTGTTGGGACCGGGTGTGACAAAGTGGTATCAGAGCCGTGTTGCCCGTAGGACGCAAGCCTAGTTAGAAAGGAATGACTTAGGACCCTATTATATTCTAAAAAGTAATTTACAAAGTTGCTTTGTACTTCCTACCTTGTCTACTTGTTTTATTTACTCCTTTATTTATATGTTTTGTTACTGACACTCTCCTGTTTTCAAAATTTGTAGATGGCCCGCACCAAGACGACCCCCCGTAAGTCGACCGGTGGACTTGTGCCCCCGCGTAGGCTGGCCGGTCGCTCTCCAGCCGTCGACCCCCGTCACCCCGTGGTGATCCGTTCTGACGGCAAGGCCGCAGGACGACTGCGACTCCGCCTTCGGGCCATACTCCGCGAGGCTGGCTACCGTCACCACAGCCTCTCGCTCTCCTACCACACCACTGGAGTGCAGCGCCCCGGCAGGACGGAGTGGAGCTGCAAGATCTACATTTACTATGGTGATGAGCTGGTGAAGACCCACAGCAGTCCTGCCTGGAGGAGCTCCCGCCGGTACGCGGAGCAGGACGCTAGCTGGGAAGCAGCCACTTTTTGGAGTCACGCCCGCCGTTTCCGCCTGGAGGACACGGTGCACGCCTTTGTTCCGCAGCGTCCGAGTGGCACTGCAGGCTTTGTCTCCAGGCACGTGGAGAGACCCCTGGACCTCCCGCAGTCTCGTCAGACCGTTGGCGACATGGCTGAGCTCAGTGCCCGACTGCAGAGGGCACAGCAGGAGATTCAGGATGGACGTGACCTCGCCCTGCGCCACGAGGCAGTGATCAGGAGGTATCGTCGGATCACCGACGAGGACCCTGACGACTACGCGTCCGACGCCTCGACGTGGACCCCGGACTCTCCAGACCGCCGTGGCGGCCAGCGTGAGTCGTCTTCTGAGGAGTCCTCTGACGAGGAGCCTTCCAGTGTGGCGTCTGCCGCACCACCACCGCCTGCTGCCTCACCACCTCAGGACCCAGAGGGCCCCGCGGACGACGACGACGACGACGACGAGGACCCGAAGGAGTTCCCGCTTGACGACGAGTAGTCCCCGACCTCTGCCACGACTCAAGGATAGGCACACCCTCATTAGTTAAATAAGAGCGACGTAGACGTACTTGTGTGACCTTGAGTGGTGTTATTTCTCTTTATGATTTTTGTCTTGGTGTGTCGTGTGAGTTGTGGAACGCCTCAGCGACTTGTCCACAACCGCACCTTTTTGATACTTCTTTAATTAGTGATCTAATAATAAAGAATTTTCATTTATATGCATGTTTGCTGTGATTGTTGCATATAGTAAGGGTATCGTATAGTAGTCTTCCACTAGTGATAGTAGTACCTAAGACTCTATTCTCTTCGTACTCAGATGGCAGGCAGGGGAAGAGGCCGTGGACGTGGCCGTGGTATTCCCCTTGGTGATGATGAAGCTGGATTCCAGCTACCGCAATGGAATGGGAGAGGTGCCCGTGGAGCACCTGCGATGAATCATATGCAGCAGATGATGGCCATGCAGATGCAAATGATGCAGAACTTAACCCAAGTGGTGGCCAACATGCAGCAAGCCCAGCAAGCCCCTCCACCCCCACCAAATCAGCCCCACCCACAGCTAGCACCAGGACCCCGATCCCGCATGAGAGACTTCCTCAACACCCATCCACCCACCTTTGCTACTGCTAGTGAGCCCATGGAGGCCGACGATTGGCTGAGAACCATCGAGGGCAAGCTGAGGATTGTCCAATGTGAAGGACGAGAGAAGGTGCTGTTAGCCTCGCACCAACTTCAGGGACCTGCAGCCGATTGGTGGACTGCCTTCATTGAAGCCCATCAGGACCCGGATAATATCACTTGGGATGAGTTCAGGAATTACTTCCGCAGTCATTTCGTGCCCGAAGGAGAGATCCAGGCGAGACGTGAAGAATTTCTCATGCTAAAGCAAGGCCGCATGAGTGTGCGAGAGTATCTGAACAAATTCACCCAACTGTCTCGCTATGCACCCGAGGATGTGGACACAGACTCGAAGAAACAGTTTCGTTTCAAGAAGGGGCTTGACAAGGAGCTGAAGTTCGCCATGGTCTCCAGTGACTACAGTAATTTCCATAAGTTGGTGGACAAGGCCTTTGAAGTGGAAAGGACCAAGAAGGAGCTGGACGATGATGATAGAAAAAGGAAGATGGCTCAAGCACACGGTTCTGGGAGTAATGTTCGACCTCGCTATGCTCCTCAGTCTGCGGCACCTATGGCTCGTCCTGTGAACCCTTACCCAGGACAAAGGTACCCAAACTCCTCCTACAGACCACCCGCACCATACAACCCGCAGATGCGCCAACCACCACAGCCTCCACGCCAGTCCATGCAACCACCCCGCCCAACAGCTCCAGCACCCCGCCCTAATGGTCAGCCGCAGCAGAACTCTCAGGGAGGTAATAAAGCTCAAGGTAACAACGCAGCCGTGCAGTGCTATAACTGTGGTGAGATGGGACATTTCGCCAACCGTTGCCCGAAGAAGCAGCTGCAACAACCCACACGTGCGAGAGTTAACCACGTGGCACTTGAGGAGGCGCACAATGCACCAGATGTGGTTGTTGGTACGTTCCCTGCCGACTCTCATCTAGCTACAGTGTTGTTTGATTCTGGTGCTACGCATTCATTCATATCTAAGGAATTCATGAGAAGGCATGACATGGTAGTGCACTTAATGACTCATCAACTTATAGTTCACTCCCCTGGGGGAGAAATGATAACCCGGCAAGTATGCCCTAATGTAAGGCTAGACATAAGGGGGGTAGTTTTCCCAGCAAACCTCATTGTCCTGGAATCTCAAGGGCTAGATATTATTCTGGGAATGGATTGGTTGGCCAAGTACCATGGTGTGATCCACTGCGCCACCAGGACAGTCTCCTTAACCCATCCCGATGGCACCAAGGTTGAATTCTCTCCAGACCAAGCTCCAACCCGGAGGATCAGGCTAAATCAAACTGAGGTCACCGAAGAGATCCGTGTTGTCAGTGAATTCCCAGACGTGTTCCCCGACGAGTTACCGGGTATGCCCCCTGACCGGGAAATTGAATTTATCATTGACCTAGTGCCTGGAACGGCCCCGATATATAAGAGGCCATATAGAATGGACGCTAACCAGTTAGCCGAGCTAAAGGATCACATCAACGAATTGTTGGAGAAAGGGTACATTCGCCCTAGTTCATCGCCTTGGGGTGCTCCTGTCATTTTCGTGCCTAAGAAGGATGGCACTCAAAGGTTGTGTGTGGATTATCGTGCATTGAATGCAGTGACCATCAAGAATAAGTATCCACTGCCAAGGATCGAAGATTTATTTGATCAGCTGAGAGGAGCATGTGTATTCTCTAAGATCGACCTTCGTTCGGGTTATCACCAGTTGAAGATTCGACCATCGGACATTCCCAAGACTGCATTCGTCTCTCGATATGGTCTTTATGAGTATACAGTCATGTCTTTTGGGTTGACCAATGCTCCAGCTTACTTCATGTACCTCATGAACAAAGTGTTTATGGAGTACCTGGATAAATTCGTGGTCGTATTCATTGACGATATCCTGATATTCTCCAAGAGTGAAGAAGAACATGAGGAACACCTGAGGTTGGCACTAAAGAAACTTAGAGAACACCAACTGTATGCTAAATTCAGTAAGTGTGAGTTTTGGTTGAAGCAGGTATCATTCTTAGGGCATGTCATATCAGAAGGAGGAATATCAGTGGATCCGGGTAAAGTGGCAGATGTTCTCAAGTGGGGGACACCGGAAAATGTGGGGCACATCAGAAGCTTTCTGGGGATGGCGGGTTATTATCGACGATTTATTGAGGGATTTTCAAAGATCTCTCGGCCACTAACCAAACTACTCGAGAAGGGAGCTACCTTCAAGTGGACACCGGAGTGTGAAGCAAGCTTTGTCGAATTGAAGAAGAGGTTGACCACTGCCCCAGTGCTGGTCATGCCAGATATGCAAAAGGAGTTCTCGGTCTATTGTGATGCTTCCGGACAGGGACTGGGATGTGTGTTGATGCAAGCAGGACATGTGGTGGCTTACGCCTCAAGACAACTCAAGAAGCATGAGAAAAACTATCCGACCCATGATCTGGAATTAGCAGCTGTGGTTCACGCATTGAAGATATGGAGACACTACCTGATCGGCAAAAGGACAGAGATCTATACCGACCACAAAAGCTTGAAGTACATATTCACTCAGCCAGACCTTAACCTTCGCCAACGAAGGTGGTTAGAGCTCATTAATGACTTCGATGTCGGGATCAATTATCACCCTGGAAAGGCGAATGTGGTCGCAGATGCTTTGAGTAGGAAAACCCAGTGTAACAGCATGACGACCCAGGCTTATCAACCGGAGCTATGTGAAGAGTTTGCAAGATTAAACCTGTGCATAGTGGCTAATGCAGATGCAGTAGTCATGGAAGTGGACTCCACGTTGGAACAAGACATTAGAGAAGGCCAAAAGGAGGATAAGAAGATCCAAAAACTTAAGAAGCTGATGAAGGCTGGAAAAGCTCCAGATTTCAGGGAAGATGAACATGGAACCCTGTGGTTAGGAAAGAGGATATGTGTGCCGAATGTTAAAGGGATCCGAGAGTTGATATTGAGAGAAGCCCACGACTCGTACTACTCTATCCATCCTGGGAGTACCAAGATGTACCAAGACCTTAAGGATAGATACTGGTGGCTTGGTATGAAGCGTGATGTGGCCGAATATGTGGCTTTATGTGACACGTGTCAGTTGGTTAAGGCGGAACATCAGAGACCTGCTGGACTACTTCAACCACTCAAGATACCCGAGTGGAAATGGGAAGAGATAAGTATGGACTTTATCGTGGGATTGCCAAGGACACAGTCAGGATACGACTCCATATGGGTTGTTGTGGATCGGTTGACCAAGGTCGCTCACTTCATTCCAGTCAAGGAAAGTTACAATGGTTCGCGGTTGGCAGAATTATACATGGCAAGAATTGTATGTTTACACGGTGTTCCAAAGAAAATAGTGTCTGATCGAGGTACCCAGTTCACCTCGAGATTCTGGCAGAAGCTACATGAGTCAATGGATACTCGTCTGAACTTCAGCTCAGCGTATCACCCGCAAACAGATGGTCAGACAGAATGCACCAATCAAATCTTGGAGGATATGTTGCGAGCATGTGCCTTGAAGAATAGTAAGAGTTGGGACAAAAACTTGCCTTATGCGGAATTCTCTTATAACAACAGCTACCAAGCTAGTCTCAAGATGTCCCCGTTCGAGGCACTTTATGGGCGAAAATGCAGAACACCCTTATTTTGGAATCAGACTGGGGAAGGTCAAGTGTTTGGACCAGAGATACTCCGAGAAGCCGAACGACAAGTACAAGAGATCCGGAATAATTTGAAAACAGCGCAGTCAAGACAGAAGAGTTACGCAGATGCTCGACGTCGTGACCTAACTTTTGAGGTCGGAGACTTTGTGTACCTCAAAGTATCACCAGTAAGAGGTCTAAGACGGTTCAAAGTAAAGGGAAAACTAGCACCCCGTTATATTGGTCCGTTCAAGATACTGGAGAGAAGAGGAGAAGTGGCCTATCGTCTCGAGCTACCTTCTCAACTGTCGGATGTGCATGATGTGTTTCACGTGTCGCAACTAAAGAAATGCTTAAGAGTACCAGAGGAACAGTTACCCATGGAAGCTGTGGATTTGCGAGAGGATCTGTCCTACGCAGAACGGCCAGTCAGGATTCTAGAAACATCAGAACGTGTCATGAGAAACAAGACGATTCGCATGTGCAAAGTGCAGTGGAAACATCACTCGGAGGCAGAAGCAACATGGGAGAGAGAAGAAGACCTTAAGGCCGAGTTTCCCGATCTCTTCTCTTAGGACGTCCGAATCTCGGGGCGAGATTCCTTTTAAGGGGGGTAGAGTTGTAACACCCATTTTTTTTTTTTTTTTTTCAAAAATTTGAAAACAAAAGAAATGAATTAGGGATGCATCATGAAATTGGCATTTAATTGAAAATTTGATTTCAAAATGCGCTAGCTGATCGTTTGAATTTAAAATGCAATTCAAATTTGAAAAACAAATGAAAAAGAAAAGGAGAAAACAAAAAGAAAAAGGAAAAACCCCTCCTGGGCCTTAAACCCCCCAACCCAGCCCATTCTTTTCCCCCCCTTCTTTCCCCTTCCCCCTCCCGCCGGCCCAAATCTCCTCCTGGCCCAACTCACCCGCGCGCCTCCCTCTCCCTCACCCTCCCTCTGCGCGCTGGGGCCCGCTAGTCAGCGCCTCCCCCTTCCCTTCCTTCTTCCTCCCTGCGCCCGCGCCCGACCGACGCCGCGATTGCCGCCGATTTCAAAATCCCGACAGCAAATCTCCGGCCATAATGGCCCGATCACCTTCCTTCCTCGCGCGATCACTTTCCCTCTCTTCCCTCCCCCGATTCCCCTATAAATACCCGCCGGCGACCCCTTTTTCCCCTTCCCCGAAAGCTCCAAACCCTAGCCGCCGCGCCGAGGTACGTCGCCGGCGTTCCCGTCGTTTCAACCGCGTTCTCCCCCTTCTGTTTGGCTCACCGTGCTCCCCTTGCCCCCAGGAACCCGCCGGGCACATCCCTTCGGAGAATTGGCCGCCGCAGCACCGACTTCACCGAGGACCGACGCCCTCCGCCGCCGTTCGTCGTCGCCGACGATCTTCCGGCCGAAATTCGGGCTCTGTGACCCCTCGGTGAGCTTCCCCTCTTCCCCCTCTTCGTTTTCCCGCATCGCTGCATAGTCCAGGGGCCCGATTTGGCCATTCCGGCCAACTCCGGCGACCCCGCCGCCGTGCGCCGCCGGGCCGGTGCTCGCGCGCCGCCTCTGTCGCCCTCGGGGCGACGTGGCTCGCCCTCGGCCGTCGATCTGAGGCCGACGGCCGAGATTAGAAGGGGGCGTACCCCTTCGGCCTTTTAAATCTGGGCCGCCCACGTGTAATCCAACGGCCCAGATTCAATTCTATATGACCGTTGGCCCTTTTGCGCATAGACCCCTGCGCTTATTTTCTGTAATTGCATATAGGTCCTGGATTTTAGGATCTAGCCCCTGGACTTTAATTAAATTGTGTCAGCACTGTTAAATGGATTAAATAAATCATTTTAACCCCTGTTTTCACCAGGAAATATATTTTTAAAATCTGTAAATTGTGATAAACCCCCTGGAAGTGTTATAAAATATTTTCTAGCCTTTGATCATATCTGTTTTGCACAAAAACCCCTGTAGTTAGGTTTATTTACATAAAATCATAGAATTATCTCTCTCTTTTGCTCAAATAAATTAGGGAAATTAGTTAGCCTTTATTTATTATATTGTTTGCATTAAAGTAATTTGTTTAATACTGATTGTGACCCACTTTAGTACTTTAATATTGAAATTAAACTAAGGAAAATTATAGCCACCCATGTAATTCCATAAAATGAAGTTAAAAACCATAAATTGTCCATCAACCTCACCTCAACCCTAAAAAAACCAAATCTCCACCCACACCCCTAATTAAAACTTCAACTAAGGACAATGTGTTAGCAACGTAATTGCGTAGGTTTTCTTTTGCAGTTACTTATTTATGGTGTGCTCTTTTTCCTGTCTCTTATTATGTGTACTACTTTCCGTTCCGCATGCGATGATGTGTTTAGAGTCGGTTCCCGAGCCGACCTACAACCTTCAAGACTACCACTTCACCGACCCACCCTCCGAAGAAGGCAAGTTCCTTGACCATTTTGCACCTGTTTTATTAAGTTTTAGTTAGCTGCATGCTTAATAAATTGAATCCTATTTATTGTACCCTTCCATATAATTCCTTGTCCCCTGGTTGGCTTGGGTAGATGTTATTATTTCTTTACGCTTAGCCATGCTTAGTAATTGGGAGGGAAATATCTCTACATTTCATGCTCTATCATTAATTATTGTGATTTATTTATTGAAGTATGGTGAATTGAACTGTAGTGGATAGGAATCTGGCGGGTGGGTTTGTTTGGATGGTGCAGCACGCACGAGACCCGGGTTTGGGGTATGGACCTTGCCGGATTCTAAGGACCGGTTTATGGAGAAAGCCACTAAGCCTGTTAGTATCACCACAAGTCTGAGTATGGGGCAGCTTGGTCAACTAATTAGGTCTCTCCCGGCGTAGTATTAGTAGTCGGACAGTGCGGGGAATGGGTTCAGGGTGTACTGCCCTGGGATCCGCATGGCTCAAGAGGGGGCAACTGGGGTGTTGAGTCGTGGTGTAACGACTCACACTTTTGTACAGGGGTGAAACCTCAGAGGGCTAGTACCCGTCGGGAGGATCCTTTGTAAAGACCTCGTAGTGATCTCCTGGCCTCACACCAAAGGAAGTGTGCAATGTGGTTCACGACCACGGGCATCAGGGAGGTTTTCATAGTCCACCTGGCAACAGGGGATGAAATCACGGCTTGTGGGTAAAGGGTACAGTCTCTGCAGAGATCTAGAAACTGTCATGACAGCCGTGCTCACGGACAAGAGCGGCTTGGTGTCCAATTCATAATTAGTCAATGGTTGGAAATGGTGGTTTGGTTGGTTGGGACTTGGTTACTTATGGATTATGGTTGGGTTCATACACTTAGAAGTAGGTGCTAATAAAAGCTAAGGATAGGATGTAATGCTATAGTGCTTAGCCAAGTTGGCCTTCCTTCCTCTAAACCCTCATGTCATCTCTTTCCCACTTGCTGAGTACCGTTGGTACTCAAACTTGCTTGTTGCTCATCTTTCCTCAGTCTACAATGGAGAAGAGGTGGAGAACGAAGACTTCTTCGCCGACCCGGAGGAGACGTTCTAGGCTGGCGCAACCCCCGGGCAACGCCTGTGCATGGAGCCTCGCTAGTTTACTTTTGCCGCTGCTTGCTTGTAATCTTCTTTTAGACCTGCGGGTCATTATTGTAAGACATTTATGTACTCGAACAGGGCTTGTAATAAATGATATTACACTTTCGTCTACACATGTATGATGAGAATCGATCCTGGCATACATGTGGAAGCCATCCGGTTGTCTTGTTGGGACCGGGTGTGACAAGTCATTGGACTGATTGGGAATTCGTATTACCATTTTTTCCCGGATGATTCATGTTAACATTCGTCGCCTCTTTCGACACAACATAACAGGCAGATTGGAACAGAGTTGCCAGGGATTAGATTCTAGTCTTCCAGAAACTAGCACAGAGCCTCCCAATCGTCTCAAAAATCCTCTCAATTGCGCCGAAACTACACGAGCGACTTCCCAGCTCAGATAACGGCCGTTTGCTGTCAAACACGACATCATCATTCAGTATCTGCTGCTTCCTTCATTTTATTATTTGATACCGGTTAGTTTAAATTTCAAATAAACAAAACCAGCACAGAGGTCAGAGGAGCATTTCATTTTTTTTCTAAAAAAAAACAGAGGAGCTTTCTTAAACTGTCCCACACCAGCACGCCTCTATACAAATGTGACGTAGCCACCACTTCGGACACATTAATCAATTTGTCCACGGAAGGCTACGGAACCGTCACCTCTTTTTTTTAGATAACTAAACAAAAAAATCTCTCAATTATTGAGCCAAATTAGATTCAGAAATAAGAAAATATATGCCTGTAAGAAGACCCCAGCTATCATCTAAAAGAATAGACCCCAGCTGTCAAAATCTGCCACTAGCCTGAAAACGACCTGTCAATTAATCAATCCACTTACGTAGATTTGGTACGACGGGTGTTAAATTCAGAGTTCAGACTCGTTCCTGACAGCATGTGACACGGACACGGTCAGCCAAAAACGACGATGATGCACATCACTATCTCATACAGTGATACTTGTTGGGTCAATAGCAGCGGTAAATACAAGCGATAAGTGTATAGTCATTACAACACTGGAGAAAGGTACAAGGCAAGACAGAATATCTAGTACTATGAAACAATTCTCTGACTTCTGGTCCGTAACTTGCAAGAACATCAACAGAACAAACTCAAGAAAATGCGCTGAATTAATAAATCACGCCGGCAAGGTAACAGATGGAGCCAGTTTCACCTCAGCGCCCCTTGGGGTTCATGATCTGTGAGAAGACAGCACTAGGCGTCAGCCCATCTGAATCTATACTCGCTACACTCTGATCGCCCATGCTTATAGAAGTGGTTGTGGTTGTGGTAGTGCTTGATTCGATTGATGGATCATTTGGATCCTTCTTTCCAGGCATCATAAGGGGAGTGCCTTCGTCTGACATTCCACAGCCAAGGCTTCCACTCTCTTCTGCGCTCTCCTGCATTTGAAGGGCAAACTCCAAGCTCCAAAGCACATCACCCATTGAAGGGCGGTCGATGCTCTGATCAGAAACACACTTCTCAGCCGTCTCGGCAAACTTCTTGAAGCACTGTGGAGCAATCTTTCCCTTCAGATAGGGATCAACGATCTGATCAAGAATGCCCTTCTTCTGGCAGTGCAAAGCCCATTCTGCCAAGCTAACTTCTTCTTTTGAAAGAGTAGGGTTCAAGGCAGGCCGTGCACAGAGAACCTCAAACAGCACAACACCGAATGAGTACACATCAGATTTGTCAGTGAGCTGCTGCCTGCGGAAGTATTCCGGATCAAGGTAACCAAAACTGCCCTTGACAACTGTACTCACATGAGTGTGGTCCATAGTTGGGCCAGTCTTGGACAGACCAAAATCTGAAACCTTGGCAACCCATTTCTCATCTAGGAGGATGTTTGTTGTCTTCACGTCACGGTGGATGATGGTGTGCTTCGCACCAGTGTGAAGGTAGTGAAGCCCACGAGCTGCACCAATGCAGATATCCAAGCGTTGCCTCCAGGTTAGCGGCGGATTCTGAGTCTTGTACAGGTGCTCACGCAGAGTTCCATGAGCCATGTAATCATAGACCAGGATCATCTCATTCTTATCCTCACAGTATCCAATCAACGACACAAGATGACGGTGACGAAGCTTGGACAGCATTTCAATTTCAGTCTGGAACTCATGCACACCCTGCTCAGCCATGGGATTGCCACGCTTGATAGCCACCTTGATTGTTCCTCCATCAACCTCACCACGGTAAACTTTACCAAATCCACCCACACCAAGTATAAGGGACTCGTCGAAGTTGTTTGTTGCAGCCTTGATCTCAGCAAAAGAGAAGTGGCGGCAAAGGTTGGACGGCAAAGATGAAGCATAGCTACCAGTAGTGTGCGACTTAGCCGAACTCAAAGTATGAGAATTGCCATAAAGTGATAGTGGCAGCCAACCAGAATGCCCATCACTCGTGCCGGCATCCTTCCCGGTGGTCCTCTTGCGCCTGCAGATCACAAAGAAGCAATATCCAAGTGCAAGAATTACCAAACCACCAATGACGCCACCAACAATAGGACCAACAACTGGCTTCTTCTTAGATGCCCCAGCACCCTCTGTTGGTTCCTCACTTGGGATAGGGTTGAGTCCTGCAAGGCTCCCATTACTAAGCTGTAACTTGAACACCTCCATCCCATTGAGAATAGCATCATATCTTTGTGGCTTCGAGTTAACATTTGGATGAAGAGCCACCCACAAATCCGTGGCTCCTGAACCAAATGTCCTCACCACTAAGTCTTGAAACACCGGACTGCCACTACCACTGGCAGCACCAGCCTGGGTCGCCCACGCAATCACATCAGCGGCCTTAAAGGCTGTCTGGTTGTTGATGTCGATGTCGAACACCCGCTGATTGACCTTAGTGATCGGATCCTGTATCTCACAGAAATGCAGCCTTACAAGGTACAAGAAGCCAGCATCCACCTGCATCATCCATTCGAGCTTGGAGTTCTTGTTCACATCGTTGTCCGGCCCCATTGAGCGTGCAGTGGAGTAGACATCCAAGGGTGCCACATACACCGGCAAATTGTCCCGATAAGTAATGTTGACATCCTTGTCATTCGGGTAGGTCACCCCATATCCCGCACCGAAGATGTACGGAGAGTCATCGTCCCAGGACCGGTAACCGCCGGTGTCCTTGGACGGAGAGATCGTCTGGCCTCCGACGTTGAGCCGGTACATGGTCTGCATAGCGGTGCCCGGTTCTATCGGGAACGGCTGGTTGTTGCCGTCACCGGTGACCAAGTAGTGGTTGGAGATGTTGAAGAGGTCGGGAGAGGAGACGACCTCGATGCCGTTGACGAAGGCGAAGGCGTTGGGGCGGTCCTTCTCCGGGGTGAAGGTGAGGTCGAGCGTCTGGGAGCTGACGGTGACGGAGAACTCCCGGACGAGGTAGTCGAAGTTGAGCGCGGTGGCGGTCTGGAGGGCGCTGAAGTTGGAAAGGAGCGTGACCTTTCCCCCGGGGACTGCGACGGAAACAGAGAAGAGCGCGTCGGCAGCGTCGCGGGCGGTGTAGTTGGCGGGGTAGAAGTGGAGCCTGAGGAACTTGCGGCCGGGGCCGAGCGGGAAGGAGTAGGTGAAGGCCGACGCGGAGGCCCGCGCCGTGAGGTAGGGCACCTGCGGGACGGAGGGGTTCTGCGAGGTCGCGGAGACGGAGGCGAGCTTGGGCGGCAGGTACTTGGAGCCGGCGTCCCCGTCCCAGACCCGCCCGTCGGTGTCGTTGCCTTTCCCCGTCGCGCCGCAGTCCAGCAGGATGTCGTCCCGCGGCACGAACGTCGACGAGGAGTTGCTGCCGCCTCCTGCCTGCGCCAGCGCCGACGCCGCGCAGGCGGCGAGGACCAGCGCGATCAGCACGCCCCTCATGGCGTACGTCAGCCCAGCGCGGAAGCGGAAGTCACAGATCGGGCATCAAGCGGCGCGCCGGCGCCGAGCTGGGTGCGGATTTCGCCGGCTGAGCGCGCGATTCGTGGCGGTGTAGAAGGGACGGTGGCGGCAGCCACAGGTAGGGGAGGGAGGACTGGAGGAGGCCAGGAGAGAGGAGAACGGAGGGTGGCGTTAAGCGAACGGAAGTGAAGTTTGGATGGGATTACGGGTGGAGCGGCATTTAGTGGGAGCCTGGGGAGCGAAGGCCAGCAACGGCAACGGCGACCTACTCCGCTGAGCTGCCTCTGTCTCTCGCTCCATCTCTACCGCGCCGCGAGGTTGGCGCGGTCGTTTACTCCGTGTGCGAGTGTTACCGCCGCCGAGTCGCTGCAGCAAGAGGTTTTCGGTGGTCTCGCTGTCATGTGGGGACGAAAATGGGCGGGGCCGCAGCTCAGTGGCACGATTCACGTGTGGTTTTGGTGCGGGTAGTGGTGTGGCGAGGCAACGGGGGGCGGTGAGGGGGGTGTGCAGGACAGCTCGCATTGCCTTTGCGCGTCCCTCCGTTTTGGGAGAATCTCCGTGTGGTTTCGTTAGCTTTTCCGGCAGAGGCGACGCGGTCATGTGCGGGGCCCATGCGTCAATGGCCGATTGCCAGCAGTGCTTTGGATCACCTAAGACGAGGACTGATTCTTAATGGGACTTTTCAGGTACCGACTCGGACGGTTTCGCTGTTGTTGACAGCCGGAAGCCAGGTGTGCGTGTGTGCCTCTCACGGACGCAGGGGACACACGCTCTGGGTCCTGGAGTCAGTGACTCGGGAGGATGGTGGGGGCGTCCAGGCTGTAGCGGCCGTGCCGGCGGCTGCTGCTGCCAAATGCAAGCTGTGAGCCAGCCAGCCAGCCGGCGGACGGTAGGTTGTGCTCCTAAAATGATGCATCGGCACTTGTCAAGGCCGTTGAAACAGAGTAGCGACGCCGACGCGACGCGGAATGGGGGGCCCACGTCTCGTTGTTTGGAGCAGTGCGGGGCCTGCTAACATGCGGGGGTGTTCCGCATCGTGACGTCCCCTTCGGCTCCTCTCGTCTCGTGACCAGACGCGGTCGCTTTGATCTTGACGGCGCCATGCCATGCTGTTTTATATTCATGCCAAGAATAGTGCAGGCATGACCGGAAGCTCTCACTCTCACGGGTCCACAGGCCCTCGAGGTGCTGTGTTTTTCGCCAACTCGAAGCAGCGAAGGTCAAGATTTGCAACCTGAGCTCCGAGTTGGAGCATTTTATTGGTGTTCTTATTACTTCTTTCTAAACTAACCGATAACAAATATTTCGAATGAGAAGAGAGTCGTATTTTTAATAAATATTTAGAATCAAAATGTAGTAGTATTTTTTTATGTATTATCTGTCTGTGCATGCGACATGTTAAGAGCAGCAGTGCACCATAGCACTAGACGCACAGCGCGGGTTAAAAACAATACCTGTTAGGTCACACCGGAAAATTAGCACTACAGAAAGTTAGGATGTGTACCAAAGCTGAAAGCAGGCCAATCATCATAATCAAAATCCAGTCATTGTCACGAAAGTAATGCAAGAAAAATATCATGTAGCTCTGTTGCAGCATTCCTACGTATCAAGCCTAATAATGTTCGGTCTCCAAGGACACGTTCCCAGTTCGTTCCGATTTGGTACCGTAGGAGCATACACACGTTCCGAGCCTAAAGTCCCTAGCTGAGACATCCCTGGTTAAGCCCATCGAAAGGACAGTACGGAGATATCACAGTACTCTAGTTCCCGCACCAGAGAGCTTTCCGGGGTTTGTTGTGTCCTTTGCACTTACCTGCGCGCACGTTTCTGCCGCTTATCTTCTTCCCGATATCTCTCGCGCCTCTCTTCCCTCTGTCGTTTCTTCGCTAGTTGTTCAGTCTTGGCTTTCTCTGCCTCGTATGCTTTCTTCTTCTTCTCGTCCTTAAGTTTCTTCTTCCTTGCCTGCAAGAATCCAAGCAAAGTATAAGCAAGAAACAGATCATCGTCCCAAAAATATCAGGTACTACACAAACAAGATATATTACCTTCTCGTGTTTTAGCAGCATTAGCTGTTGTATAGCTGCGTACTTCCTCCTTTCACTGGGTTCCATAACTACAGGTACTCTCTTTTCAATGGGTGGTTTCTTCTGCTTAGGTGTATCCTTTGGCTTAGATTTAAAAGGAAGTAAATGCTGAAGCTTTGCAGGGATCTCTACAGGATTGAACTTCCGTGGTTTCCGCTCAATAGGCTGCAGAATGATGATAGAACATGAGACTAAAAGAAAATAAAAGAATAAAATAACGCTGTGAGAAAACAAATAAAAGCTCAAGACCTTGTAAACCGAGTCCTTATTGTGTGGAACAGGTATATTGTGCGCCCTCCGCAGCTCAGCAGTTGTTCTCATGCCTTGCCACATCTTCTCTCGGGGTTCCAGAGCAGTAGTTACAAGGTTACAGTATGTGGGAACATCAACATTGACCCAGGCACGCAAGAAGACAATGTCACTCATAAGAATTCTGTCCTCAAAAGTACACCTTGAAATTCCTTCTGTATTTTCCCCTTTTCTTTTCAGCATATCTCCTGGTTCAATCTTTGCAGCCTGTAATGAAATATGAATAAAAGATCATTTTGGCATATGCAAACATTAACTGTCAGATAACTGAACATTCATGACATTAACAACAGATTGTTATCATCTACATGAGCCTCAAGTTCCTCTTCATCAACCTCATAGAAAAATGCTGCTTACACGCATATGCTAAGAGACAATACCATCCCGCTTGGCAAATAAACATAAACCTGAGGCAATGCCTGCAAGCTTTTACAATGGAGCTGACCCTCTTATTATGAATTAATTGCTTACTTATTCAAATTAACTTAAATCCTAGTCCTTAGTCTTGAAGTTAACATTTTTTTGGTGAAGAGGACCATTGGAAGAGTTAAGTTTCCAATTTCAGCACGTTGACCGAAAAGAGTAAAAAGTCTACCTTACTTATATTTTATGAATCTATCGACATAACTAGCTAAAGTACCGATCAAAACAACTAAGCAGAAGAGAAACAAGTTGCAATAATACAAATAAGGCTCAGAAACTAATCAAGTATAAATCATAATGCCTGAAGTTTAGAACATCTTAAGATGCTATAGTGAAATAGATTGAGAATCGTCAAATTAGTAAAATGCTTTATGGCTTACCTTTTTAACTTGTCCACGGATTCCACTTACTGTCCGAATGGCAGCACCTTCGAACCTAGCAACCTCTAAATCAGATGTGAACATCCCTTTAATAAGAGCGGTTTTCTTAAATATCTTGCATGGTACTCCTGTCAGCTTGATCTTCTTCACAATTCGAGCAGTATTATTGAATTCTTGAATCCAGCCTGTTGCAGTAATCCTAAATGGGACCTGGGAAGATGGTAAGATCGTTATGGTCAGATGGTAAGCACTGCGCACCCCGACGAACCTAGGCACCAGTCAGGCACCTGGATGCCTGGTGATGGGGGCACCTAAAATGAGTGGCCTTTACCCGTGAAAACCATGACTGCTACTGCTACAAGCATAACAGTTTGGGCATACAAAAAAAATGACATGAAACAATAAACAAGAAAATCACAAGGAACAACATGCCCTACTTCTCGACATCATAGATGGTAAGCACCGCTACTGGTACAACAATAATAGTCTGGGCATACAAAAATAGCATGAAACAATATACAACAAAATCAATAGCAGCAAAATGCCCTACTTCTCAAAATCATTCCTTATCAAGCCAAACACCATTATATACATCCATCCCCTAAATATATGTCCACTTCCCACTTTAGTTGGTCTCTACAGAATACTTGTAAATGACCCTGTTAAATGGAACGGCTGATACAACAATTACAACAACAACCAAACCTTTGTCCCAAGCACGTTGGGGTAGGCATGGTAACACAAGAATTGTGAAATTTATTTCATTTGGTTATCAATTATTTACTTCTTAGCAGCTACAGCCACCCATAATTATGGCTGTCTGTTGGATGAAGTCATTAAGGAAAAATACAAGAATACCCAAATAAGGCAGGAACGGTGATATATTGCTTCAGTCTGAGGAAGCACTAAAACTACCATGCTTTCTCAACATATAATGCATGGAATAATGCAAACAGATAAGTCAATCTAATTGATTGTTGAAAACATTCTAATGCAAACAGAGCATTAATGATCTACCTGATTGTTGGAGATGTTCTGGACTGCTAATACACCACTTTTTGGAGGAGCAAGCGGTCCCCAAAACATAGCAAAACAATGCATATGCTCCGGTGTATACTTGAGCATGCGATGCCGACCATTCCGATCCTCTATTGCGTACACAGGAGTTGTTTGGAATCGCCTCCATCCAATTGATACAATGATGGGATCCCTTGTTTTCAGCACCTTCTTGTGCCACCTGTGACGTTTCAAACTAGCCTACATGACAGGTGAAAAAGCTATATGTAAAAACAAACAAGATAGAACAACTATGTGACTGATTCTATAATATAGAATTCCCGGTCACCTAATTTGCATGGTCAGGTTTTACACATCTTTATTCTTGGAAATGAATGTTAGTGAAGAAAGGAACTAGCAACCCATCATACAGTTGTACTAGTTATACCACTTCAAAAGTCTTAGCATCATATGGCCGTTTGCTGCACCACTATAATCAGAGTCTACCAAATAAGCATTCTAGATATTTTTCCTTTCATCTAATTGGTAGAGAATACACACCATGGAGGACGTAAATAAAATATTTTGAATAAAATGCACTAGAGGTCCATGAACATGTCTGTCTGTGTTATATAGGCCCACAAACTTTTGTTTTGCATTTCTAGGTCTATGAACTTGTCCATTTGTGCCATTTCGGTCCACAAACTTTTTCTGTGGACTTGGATCACTCAGCTAGACAAGTTTGTGGACCTCTAGTGTATTTTACATTTTTACTCAAATATTTTATAGGTATATCGTAATTTCACTGCCAAGATCAACAAACTATCTGCATCACTATCCATTCCTTGAAACCGATACCATATTATGCCTCATAGAATTGAATGAAAATCTATCCTTTCTGGTGAATGCAGACTTGCAGAGAGATGCATATTATCACAGCAGGGAACAATAAAATATTTCTATAGTTGGCATAAACATTGATAATATACATCAAGGTCAATTATTTCATTGAGCTATGGAGCACTGAAAAAAAAAAGCGAATTTAGAAATTTAGCTGACCTGCATGTATCCAGTATTATCCTCACCAAGACCAATACCCCCAACAAGAATGGGGTGGCAAGGATCAAAATGCTCAACAAGCTCAAATGGCACATCATGTACCTCTAATCTGACGTAAGTGCCAGTTCTGAATCCTTCAATTTCAACTCTAGTATCTTCATCCAGATCGTTCAGTTCAGATATATTCAACTGCTTACGAATTTCCATTTCCTCCTTTAACTGTTAAATGCATAGAAGCTCATCAGTACCCAGGAGTAAACCGAAGATAATCGATGAATCAACAAGCTAAGTAAATCATGATATACTTTGTCAAAATAGCCCCCTTCATTAGGCTGTTCTCTTTTGAATTTCCTCTCGTCAGTATCAAGTTCCTCGTCAGAAGCAGATCCATCATATGTAGTTTTCAGTCAAGGAATCAATGGTGAAATGGAAAGAAAAGGTACTTTCAAAATTGAAAAATAAAAGGGTTACACAATTCTATTAAGTAAACAGAGCATGTCGAGAAATTTGATTGTGCCTAAGTGGAGGATGAAATGAAAAATTGAAAAAAAAACTTTGACCATGTAATAAGGATATTGTGCATCAAATTTTGCTTTAAGTACACGCTTCTTCAGTCTTCTTTCTTCAACTTCTAGGTCATCATCTTTGTGAGCACCTTCATTTCCTTCAGCATCTTCCCCTGCCTGTCTCTTATGTACCTCACCAGTTTCAAGGTCTTCGAAATCGCCATAGATTTCTGCATCATCCTCCCCATTTTCATTTAATTCCTTTTCCCTGAGAGCAGCTTTTGACCAATTTCCAGTCACAAAACGATCACGGATGCTATTGATGAGTTCTTCATTAGACCAATCTCTTTGCTGTGCCTTAATAAACTTCGAGCAATCCTCAGCATCGATTTCATCAAAATTTGGTAATTCAGTCTTTGCTTGCTGCGAAATAAGAAATGTAAGTTTATATTTCAAAATGATAAAGTAGCAGCACCTCTTACAACTATGTGCACTGTCCAGGTTCGTCATATGTAAAGGGCAACCCAGTGCATGTAGCTCCCGCTTGACTCTTCCCCAGACCCTGCGCAAGCGGGAGGCTTGGAGCTACATGCACCGGGCTGCTCTTTTTTATATATAAGATGTTGAATCCTTCACCCAAAAATCAAGATGAGGAATATACAAAATAGAATTAAGAAGTGTATAAAAGCCAACAATACATTTAGCCACTAACACTTTTCTTTTTGTCCCGAACACGTAGAGAAAGAATGGTAGTGTTAAATTAAGAAGGTTCTCCTTACTCCTCAAATCATCTCTTTCTTAACTAATAAATCTAGAAAAATACAATATTCAACTAATACCAGCAATTAAGGGCGGGGCAACAGGATAAATATCCTAAACATATAGGTGAATATGTTTTTGATACATTAGGCAAATGCAACACAGTTACCTTCTTTTGTCCTTTTGGTACGAAAAATTCTTCATCTGAGCTATCTGTTTCGCTACCGTTGTCTTTTGATACCATGCTTTCTAACTTTGATGATGGTTGTCCATACACAAGCTGCATCAGATTAGCACTGCGGCTGGCCAATGTTTTAGCAAGCAAGGATTCCTTCCACTTAGATGCATTTTCATTTTCACCATCTATGATAGCAAAATGGAAAGAAAAGGTAATGTCAAAACAAACACAAAAATGAATACATGTGCAAAGAATTGTTTAAACAGATCTGTATAGATTGCAAAGATAATTGTTCCAGGAAAGAACCCTGCAGTAATGATCTGTATAGATATGTAAAGAAAGGAACCCTGAAATAGTGTTTTGTATGTGTGGCATGGGTCAGTGAAGCAAGCAAGATGCCTGTGAAGACGGTACCTGAATCACTAGCTTCTTCACTATCGTCTAATGATACAGAACCTCGAGACAACTGCTCATCGCCAGAATCTTCATTATCACTGTCATCTTCATCAGTACCCTATAATGATGCAAGCAAAAGATTGAAATGCCTATATAGCCTGAAAACTATAGTACTTTGTGAATAGTAAATACTAGACATTTAGTCCTTGAATAGACTTCCTGGCCTGGATCAGTAGACTCATGGCCATAACAACCTATAAATTGCCTGACTTGTAACCTATTACAAATAAATGCATACTTTGCAAAAGGAAAATACATTTCCAAAACATAAACTCATCCTCTGAAGGATTATCATAAGCTAAACATGTAACAGAAACCAAGAGGATCAAGAGGAAGAGGGCCATTAACTGATCGGAAACAAGGGGAAAATGATAACCTCGTCATCGACACCATCTTGAAAATTAGCTGATACTGCTCTTCGCCTCAACCTTCCATCACAGAATTCCACTTCTTCCCTTAGGTCAACATCACGATCATTCATGTGAATATCATCATCGTTGTCCTCTTCACTATCACTAGAACATTCAGCATGCCCATTGCTCTCCATGGTGCCTGCATTACTAATGTTTGCATCTTCCTTGTCTTTCTGGCTTGCAGAAATGACATTGTCTTCTGTGTTACTCCCTATTGTCCGAGCAGCAGGACATCTTGCAAACAAATCTATAAAACTCTGGTCCAACTTTTCATCAACAGAGTATCTTGTGTTCTGAAGGTTTTTTACCAGAGCCACACCAACATCATTACCTTTCCCTGTAAAGTGAAAGGCACCAGCAGCACAGACATAAGTGAAAAACTGAAGTTAAAATTCAGGAATTTTGATCAAAAATTGAAGATTGCAGATATTTACATCATGCTTTCAAGCACTACACACTATGGTCATTCAGATTCACATGCATATAGACAATATCCATAAACTAAACATTGCCATATGATGACACAAGGCAAAAGATATCTATATCATAGTTGCGGCAAATGGAATGATTGAAACGCCACAAAGATAATAGGGATATTCAAGATGTAGGTCTACCAGAAAAAAATTCTTACTAGGATATATGCCACAGCCTCACTTCACAATCTTATAGCATTAGAAACATTCCAAAGCAAAGCTTGCTAATGAAAGGATGTTTATGCATGCCACATTCAATAGGATATAGCATCATAATGAATAATCATATAGCAATAAACTCTAAAACAAGCACCACAAGGAATGAACGAACGGAAGAATCAATCAATGAATAAATAAATGAGGGGCTTGGTGTCAGCGATCCATAGTTTATACTGTAACCATACCTTGCTTTTTAGGTGCATCATTGTCATCACTCTTTGAAAACTGAACAAGATGATCATTAATATTGATATAAACTGCATCTTTGTCATAAAGTAGATCCCCAAGGCCAGACATTGGTGCGTAGAACAGTTTTTCCTTGTCACGCAATCCTCTCTTCTTAGCGGCTGATGGTAACGGACAAGGATCAGCCAATCCAGTAACCCCAGACAAGTTGAAATCACCTGCACCTGTTATATGCACCTGCACCATTTATTACAAATGTTATGGTTATGCAAGAGCACTTGTGCAAAAACTCAACCTCAAGTTCCACTGATCATGTAAGAAATGACAGATGTTAACCTTGGTCCCTCTTTTCATATTACAGCCACGAAGATAACCATATAATGTTATTTTTCTGTCACACTTTCTGTTCAGGCGCACACTTTCAGAAGGGGTTACATCTTCAAATCTATCAACTAACAAATAAGGATGAGCCATCCGCCAACTCAATGGGACAGGCTTGATAACAGAGATGAATCTTGCAAGATTGTGGAGTTCTCTTTTTGTGTATCTGCATGATATCATATGTCAAAGGATTAGAAACCAAGAAAAACATTTTTCCACATTTAATGAAGCCTCAGAAAAATAAATATATGCAGCATGATGCCAGAACATGATGCAAGAAGACAAAGGGTGGCGACTCTTATGATCTGGTGAGAGCAAGCTGGTACAGATTGACAATAAGCATATGGATTGATGTTACAATTATCTAACTAGAAAATAACAGTCTGAGAGAAGATAGCAACTTACTTTCCATGTTTGAGGCCAGACAAGTAGAATAGTTTAGCTCCCTGCTTTATCTCAGCCCAGAATCGATGCTTGAGACGCTGCTTAGTTTTCCTGAGTTTTTTAACATCTTTAAATTTATCAAGATGTGTAAGCACTCCCATCACCTTGGGAAATCCATGCACTTGCATGACATTGAGAAACTCAAATGTATCCTGGCAACATGGGTTTGTTAGGTGCCCATTAGTTCAAGAAAGGATTAATGGAGTTAGTCATGCGTATAAGAAAATGATTGATATGTTAACACAGGCCACTGCAATAGATCAACTGTGAACATTAGAATGAGTTATAAGTGAGCAACATCTGAGCCAGATGGTTAACACAAACACTGTTGAAAGCTAAGTTGCAACGAAATAACCGAACAGACAAACATAGTTGAAGTTCGAAAAACTGGTAAGCCAAATGTATAGAAAGAAAGAACATAACAAGGGATGAGCTTCCAAGGTCCATTTAGACAAGAAAAATAGTGTATCTGACAACATACCATTTCAAATCCATAGCTTCCATCAATGAGCAATAATGCAAGATCAGCTATTTTAGCTGCATCAATCATTCCGTTGATATCATTTGGACACTCCAGGAACTGTACTCTCCTGCTTTTACCTGCATATAACACATTAAAATGCAAAAATAAGCTTGGCATCTTCGTATGATAATATGCGTTGATTTTTTATGATCTCCATTACAAGATAACAATATGCAAAAGTTTGATTACCTGATACAACAGTAATAGGACCACGAACTTCGGACAAATTTTGTTTGGTGTAGTGCTTTACTAGACATTTTATCAACAGCGACTTTCCAACCTGAGGATTTTGAAGTGAAGCGATGATAAGAGACAGGAATCAACTATCATTTGCGCAAATTGAAATAGCATACCTGTGGAGGTCCTTGAACTACAACAACGAAAGGAGGGGGTTCACCAATTGAACGGTCCATAATTGGCATATGAAGGCGGCGTTGTTCAATCTCTGCTGATCGTGCTTGTAGACGCTTAGCCTTAGCTGCTGACCGAAAAGCAAAAGCCTGAAAGAATGGCGGGTGGTCTAATTACAACAAGGCTTCCAATCATCAGATTGCAAAAAATATAGAGAACAAAAAAAATACTCTGAATTATTACAACCACATCCACTATTTTATTCTCAAAGGGTCACTTTCCACGTAGATAAAGGAATATGATTCTTTCAATTGCATGAATCATACTTAGTGGTGTACTCTGCTACTCTTCATAACCCACTTTAGTACAGATAGGTTTCTAGTATGAGAATTTGCCCAAGGTCATCAATAATTCTGGATTTTGAGCTAACTGCAATAGCCTGAATGGTTCAAGCGCCTAAATAGTTGATCAGAAGCTGATTACAGGAACAGAAGCTTTGACCGGTAACCAAAATCCAAATATGTTGGCTTAAATTGATTACCAGGATGTGTATTACTCTTTGTGAAACAACCATTAAGCCGTGAGCTCACAATAAACCGCACTTCCACTACGACTCCCTAACTATCAACAAGCTGGAAGGCGAGAATGCACATCACTGAATGCCTCCTGGCCTCACAGATACTCCAGAGCGTCGCCATCCTGATCCATGGGCACCACACCAACAAGAGCCTACTCGGATTCGTGCCGTACCTTGGGGTTCTTCTGGTCGCCTCCCGCGTCATCGCCCTTTCCCTTACCCTTCTTCTTCCGCGCCTTGGCGCCGGACTTGCTCTGCCGGTGTGCCTTGTGCGGCTGCTCGACGCCGCCGGTGTCCGCCGGAGCCATGGGGGATAGCTGCTAGAGCTTCGCCGCGGCTCGGCTGATGAGTGTTTCGGTTCCCTGCAGGCTGCAGCGAGTGAGGGAGAAAAAGGGTTGCGGCGGTAGAGGCCTCTGCCGCCGCTGCCGGGAGGAAGTCGAGGGTTTAGGGAGGCGGCTGGCTGCGTCTGCGCGCGACTGGAAGAAAAGCTGCGCGTATGCCTGGGTTGGGCTGGGCCGGAGAGGCGTTTGACGGTCGTGGGCTGGTTGAGTCGGTGAGCCGTTGCACGTTGAAAATTGTGCTATTTCACAAGCTGGCTTTTCAAAGTTGGGGTTACATTTTTACGTCTAAAAAAGCTGGGGTTACACTCAAAGAGCTTGTACGATAAAAAAATTGGGACTGTCTAGATTACATGCAACTGAAATTAACCTTAATTTCAGACGTGCATAATTAAGCGCCGATTATTTATGATTAATAATTAATCAGTTAACAAGACGAACAATTTTTTAATAGTCTACACATTAACAAAATTTATATGATTGATTATTTTATCACTAACACTGCAGAAATCCCGACGATTTGTGACGGCCATGGCCGTCGCAAATAAGCCAAATGCCGTCACAAATAAGCTATTTGCAACGGCTTTCCGTCGCAATTAAGCTTATTTGCGACGGCCACCGTCGCAAATAAGCCTAATTGCGACGGCTAGGAAGGGCCTTCGCAAGTTATTGCCGCGGGCTGGTGGGCCCCGCAACCTTATTTGCGACGGCGTCGCTGTCGCAATTAAAGCTTATTTGCGACGGTCGGGCTGTCGCAATTAAGTGCCTCTATTTGCGACGGCTCGGCCGTCGCAAATAAGTCCAGTGGGTTGGACCCACGGGTCCTCCTCCGGGACCCACAAAGCTATTTGCGACGGCCATGCCGTCGCAATTAAACCTTATTTGTGACGGTCAGGCCGTCGCAAATAGCAGTGGCCTAATTGTGACGGCCTGGTACCTTATTTGCGATGGTACTGTATAAAAAGTCATCGCAAATAAGGTTTTTTATTTAAAAAAACAGAAAAAAACTACCCGGCTCGATGGCCAGAATCACAGAACAAATTCAATACAACAATATATACACATAGCAAAGATCATCATCACAGAGGAAACATCATCACAATCACAAACTAATAAATTCCAATACATCTCACATCGTCATCAACAAAGCAAACAAAAGGGCTCACTCGCCCATCTGACCTCCGTAGCCACCTCCGGAGCCACCTCCGAAGTCGAAGTCGTCATGGCGCCTCATTTCAGGCGGCGGTAGCGACGGCGACGGCGTTTGTGCAGTCGTCGCGGATCCCTGCAATTAATGAAACTTAGAGTTAGAATATAAATATATCAACATCTCTCTCTCCCTTCCTCTCCCTCTATCTTCATCTAGATCCTATCTCTTCCTCTCTCTTTTCATTTCTCTCTTTGTCTCTCACTCTATATCTCTATTACTATCCTTTTCCCTCTATCTTCCTCCCTTTATCTCCATCTACATCTCCCTCCCTCTATCTTCCTCTCTCTCTATCTCCATCTATATCTTACTCTCTCTCTTCATTCCTATCATACTCTATCTATCTTTCACTCTTTCTTCTGTCTCTCTTTCTTCTATCTCTATCATTCTTCTATATCAATCATTTTCTTCTATCTAACTATCTCTCTCTTTCATCTATCTCAATCTTATTACGCTGGAGAAGAAGAATTACATAGAAACTTACCTGACCTGCTGAAGAAGAATCGCCTGGAAGGACCGGTGGTAGTACCGGTAGCTGGATTCTCAGACCTTGCGCCCGAGCCATAGCCTGTCATTGCAAACATTAAATGCTACCTATTAGTAAGTCATTTACGCTGAATTAATAAGAATTTTAGTTTTTATTTTGTTACCTCCGTTGCTTCCCGCATCTGCGCCAACGCTGCTGCCTGGGTTTGGATCGTGGCCTCCATCGCGATCCTTTGGCGTTCTGCCTCCCTCCTTTCCTCCTCATGTCACCTTTCGTTTTCTTCTACAGTTTCTCGGAGGGACTGCATCTCAATGTCCCTCTGCGATACGCGGCGACCTCCCGTGCCCACCGATGAAGCCTACGAGGAACTGCCTCTCGCAGGTCTCCCCGCCCTTGAGTCGACAACTCCGTCGAATATGACGAGCCTATAAAAAAGAGAGTCAGTAATATGAAATTTAAATATCTTGAATACTTTGAATTGAAAACGATAAAATGACTTGTAAACTCACCTTCCGTGTGCTTTTCCACCACCGGTTGCATACGCGGCTTGAGGATCGATCGGTTGACGTTCCCAATCGAAATCATCGCCGTGTATCTTCCTAGCCTCCTCCCCGTACTTAGCTTGCAAAACAAGAAAATCGTGTAAGTTCAACAATCTATATAGTTATATTTAATATGAATGATTTATAAACTTACCAACCGCTCGGCTGCAGCCTGACTGCACCCTGTCGACTGAGAAGGGTCCCTGTGACCTCTCCTCCAGACCTCAGCAGGGGTGGGCGGCACCCCCGTCTCGCGCTCCTGTCAATACGTGTTAGTACGAATAATATATTATTAATATATAAACATAAGTTACACACACTTACCATGCGTTTAGCTAAACGCAAGTGGTTATCTTGCACGTGCCTGCTCTTCCCCTGGACCCCTCTGTAGTCTCGAGCCTTCTCAGACTTAGCTTTAAACTCATCGCTAGCCCAGTAGCGACAAAGGGCCCCAAATGCATCGGTCCGACCCTGCAACCAGCTCACGTGGCCCTGCACATAGTTGGAAGTCGTTAAAAATACCATCGAGGCAATTATCAGAAAAAAATACTTACTACACTCCACGTACCTGCGCGTACTCCTCCTCCGTCAGGTGCCTCTCGCTCTCTTGCCGGAAGTGTAACACGTGCTGCTGGTTCGCCTTCAAGTGCTCATTAATAATTTGAACACGGGCGTTCGACAAAGCTTGTCGAAGCGCCTTGGCAGCGTTGAAGTGAAACACTCGCCTCGCATCCTCAAACAGGCGACGGTCGTTCGGGTCCTCTAAAGTATATCTTGTCTGCGATAAAGAATATATTGAAGAGATGTTCACTAAAAGAGTTTAAGAGTTGTAACTTAGAAACTTTTTTAACATGCTTACCATAAAATCGGCCCATACGGCCTCCTGAAGGTTGTTGTGCTCCTGGTGATGGACGCGTGCGTAGTCCTCCCACGAAAGAGTGGACACCCCGTCGATGACCCCGGGATAGTGCAAACGCACTATGGACTCGAGGACACCGTTCACCGGTCTGTGGTGTCTCTCACCGGTGAAAGATGTGTCGTCCCAAGCCCTGTAAGATATTTATTCATTCATTACTTAAGTAAACAAAAGAAACTAAAATTGAACACGATAATTTTTATTACCTGTCTCCGACTGGACGAATCACGATCCTCTGTGAACTCTGTGAAGGGACCGCGGGAGGACTGACAAAGTGAGTCCTCCTCGTCCTCCGCGTCTGCTGGGGCGCCACGTCAGGTGACCCAGACGGCTCCTCACCAGCCGAGTCAAAGGCCCCAGGAACAAACTCATCGCCAGCCGGGGGCTGGCTGGCCGAGGGGTGGCTCGCCGAGGGCTGACTCGCCGAGGGCTAGCTGGCCGAGGGCTGCCTCGCCGAGGGCTGGCTCATCGAAGGCGCCGCAGCCTCTGAGTCAGCCGGTGAGGACTACAACATTCAAATAATTCATAAGTAAGTTTAATGTGAATTTGAATTTAAAGAATTTGTCAAAAATGAGTGACATTTACCTGTGACGAAGATCTAGAGCTGGTCTGAACGTGCCCCAGCAGCTGAGAGCGTCTGCTGCCAGTCGACGAGGCACCAACAAAAGCGTCCTCAGGTCTAGAGGGGTAGAACCCCCTCGTCGGCGGCACCTTCTTACCCTTCTTTGACGCCATCCTGTTGTAATTAGATAATTAGTAAATATGCAAATAAAATATACAAAATTCATGTTACTATCTTCAAGAAAACATTACTTGTAGTCACTTTCAAAATTCATCAACATCATTGTCATGTGCCTGTGCCCTACTCCTTAAACCAGCCCAACGATCTTCCATCGTGGCCTGTTCTAATTTTCATTTTCGCGTATCATCTGCCTCTACATCTTCAACGTCTTCAACATCTCCAACTAATTGATCGAGTCCTGCACCAAGCTTGACGATAAAAGTGTCTGGCAAGTCTTCTTCTTGGTACACTTCTTCAACGTCTTCGCTATCATGGTAACCATCATCCCCAGGAGTATATAGCCGCTCACGAGGATTCACCTTATATACCACCCACCAAGCACTGAGCTTCGTACATGGATAAGGTAGATAATACACTTGTTCAACTTGATGCACAAGAACAAATGTATCGTAACCTCGTAATCGGTCCTTATATTTCACTTCCACCATTCCAAATTGGTTTTCTCGAGTTCCATGAGTACGATTAAACCAGTCACAGTCAAAGAAGACAACTCGAAGGGTCTTATTTCCGGTAAAAGTAAATTCAAGGATTTTGTTAATGATACCATAATAATCGGTTAAATTCCCTTGAGTGTCCATTGCTCTCGTCACAACACCGGAATTCGATGTTGCCGCGAGAGGACGATGAGCTTCAAAATGAGTTGTACGGAATCGGAAGCCATTTACGTCATATCGACCATAGCTTCTAACATTCACCAATCCATAAGATAGCCTCCGCAAATCTTCATGGACATTGTGAGTCCGACACTGTTATAAAAGACGAGAGAATATTACATAATACTTCTTTAATAATAGTAATTTATAATACATAGAAGACGAGAGAATATTACATATTCTCGAAACCAAGATAGAAAACTCTGCCCCCCATTTATTCCTTTCTTTCGCATCGCTTCTACTTGTTTGGCCGTAGGTTGATGCCTATGTGGCCAATATTGTTTGTGGAACTCGCTGAACATGAAAAAACATCTTTTAGAGTACATGTGTAGCAAAATATGTCGATTAGCATAAACGTAAGAGAAACACTTACTCGAAGTATTCTTGCATGCCTTCTATATTTGCGTACATGTAGAGTAAAGCAACAATCCATTCCTGTTCGGATAGCACGTAGGTCGTGTAGCTACCAACGGTGGCGCCTCTCGTTTGAAAAATGGAAAGGTCGCTTAGAGGGGGTGCTTCGTCCACATTGTACCGCATCGCCGAAGTATTGATATTGTTTTCTTCCGCAAAGTAGACACTTGAAAAGTATCCTACTTCCTTAAGAGCATATGCTTCAGCGATGCACCCTTCCACCCTTGCCCTGTTGCCAACCATTGGTTTCAAATATCGTAGCGCTCTTTCAATGTGATACATCCACCTATATTGCACAGGACCGCCAACTTTAGCTTCGAATGGGAGATGGATAAGCAGATGTTGCATTGGATTGAAGAAACCCGGCGGAAATTTTTTTTCCATCTTACATAAAAGTATGGGTATCTCCTTCTCTAACTTATCCATCATCCCGATCTTGATTTCTTTAGCACAAAGCTGTCTATAGAAATAGTTGAGCTCGGCTAAAACCTTCCACACCGCATCATCTAGATAGCCTCGGAACATAACATGTAGGAGTCTTTCCATTATAATGTGATAATCATGACTCTTCAACCCAGTGAGGTTTCCTGTGTTAACATTTACGACTCGTTTCAGGCTAGCTGCGTAACCATCTGAGAATTTCAAAGTTTTCATCCATTTCATAACTTCTTTGTTTTCTTTCGATCGAAGACAGAAAGAAGCACGTGGCTTTCCACCACTTTCAGAGATTTCAAGAGTTGGACGGTGACAAATGTCTGCCAAATCTAGTCTAGCTTTATAATTATCTTTCATTTTGCCAGGCATATCCATGCAAGTGCTTATGATACTTTCGCTCATATTACGCTCCTGATGCATGACATCAATGTTGTGCATTAGAATCAACGACTTCACATATGGTAGCTTCCAAAGTCCACATATGTGAGTCCAATTGTGTTCCTCTCCATAACCTACAAAATATCCAGGACGACCTTCATCAGGCACCAGTCTGTCCAACATATCAGAAATTTCTGACCCGTTGAGACGCTTCGGTGGTCCTTTAGTGACAACAGTGTTCTTTCGAAAGACATGCCTCTGCTGCCTAAATATATGATTCGAGGGCAGCCAACGTCTGTGACAATCGAAGTAAGATATTTTGTCTCCATGAGTTAGTCGAAAGCAATCCGTGTCTGAAGCACATATCGGACACGTCAGACGACCGTGAGTGCTCCATCCGGAAAACATGCTGTATGCCGGCAAATCATGGGCGGACCACAAATAAGCAGCTCGAAGGTTGAATTTCTGCTTCTTGTAACTGTCGTACGCTTCGACTCCTGTCCACAAGACTTTCAATTCTTCGATCAGTGGTTTTAACATCATGTTGAGACGTGACCCGGGATGATCAGGTCCAGGTACAATGAGGCTGAGAAACATGAACTCGTTCTTCGTACAAAAAGCAGGTGGCAGGTTGTACGGAATGACAAAGACAGGCCAACATGAGTATGGCGTGGCGTTCGTACTGAACGGTGAGAATCCGTCTGTCGCTAATCCGATGCGAACATTCCTCGCATCATGAGAAAAGTCTGGATCGAAACGGTCTAGCGCCTTCCATGCATCACCGTCGGACGGATGCGTCAAGAATTCTTTGTTCTCACGTTTACCTTCTTTGTGCCATCTCATGTGTCTTGCAGTTCTTTTTGAGAGAAACATCCGCTTCAACCGAGGTGTCACAGGCAAGTAACGAAGCTGCTTATGTGCGACATCTGTCATCACATTATCGCCATCGTTATTAACAACTTCGACATACCTTGATTTACCACATTTCAAGCACATCTTCTCATTGGCGTGCTCTTTCCAGAATAGCATGCAGTTGTCTGGGCACACATCGATTTTCTCATACTTCATACCGAGACCAGATATCTTGATCTTTGACTGATACATATCTGGTGGCGCTTTGTGAGGTTGTGGAAGGATATCACAGATAATTTTCATGAGATCATTGTAGCAGTTGATGGAAAAAAAGTACTTGGACTTGATTGCCATAAATCTGGTCAAGCAAGCAAGTACGGTCACAGCCGTGTGTTCGTGCAACGGCTCTTGTGATTTCTTCAGCTCCTCGAAGAACTTATCTGCCTCATTTGTAAGAGGATCCTCCGCTTCAAGAGCTTCTAGCATCTCATCCATCCTATCAACCTCTGTTATATCATCATCTTCATCCACTTCGGCTATGACTCGAGAATTAGTCTCGCTGTGAAAGGTCCACACTTCATAATGTGGAGTGAAACCATTTCGACATAAGTGAAACGAAAGCTCCAATCTTCTCAAAAACTTGGTGTTCCGGCATTTTGTACATGGGCACCGCACCATATCTTCCGTTGACAACAAAAATGCTCGATCCAAAAATTGATCTAACTTGATAAACCACTCATCGGAGTGACCACCAATTCTGCTCTTCCAGCCAGTATACATCCAACTGCGGTCTTCACCCATGTTTGACTCTGCAGTTTAACGCGAAAGAAATTGTCATTAATGTATTGTTGTGTTATGTCACGACCCTACAACCTAGGCAGATAGATCCTAAACCCACCCAAGAGTGACCGAGCGGAGCGTGCTCATGACGAGACGCGTGATCCGGATTCGAACGAAATTTCGGCACCATAACCCCGCTGTTCTCCACTGCACGACCAAAAATGGTGCAGCAGAGAACAACAAGGTTACGCCACCGAAATCTCGTCCAAATCCGGACCCGCGTCTCGTCACAAGCCTCGCCCCCTCGGTCACTCCGGGGCTGTCCAAAAAGGGACAATTCCGAACCTGCACGTCTCACATGCCAATGGCATGTGAGATGTGCTGATCCGAAACGGGTAATACATTGCTATAGGTTACGTTGCTCATTTTCATTTTCATGTCATTTAAGAGAGAGGAAAGAACTAGAGAAAGAGTGAGAGGAAAGTTGGTCTTAGATGACAATTCCACATCCATTTCCACCATCCACGCAATCGCGGGTCATTGACGTCCTTACCAACCCGTTCGCTTCCATGTCGCATTGACTACTATGGTCTACACGACACGATCACACTTATTGCGTGTCGTGCCCTTCCGGGTTGGTCCGAGCCGGACCAAAACCCCTTTATTTACATATATTAAGTAGTCACTCAAAAACATTAAATATCAATAAACAATAAGCACCAATAAAAAAATCAAACAATAGACAATATGTTATATGAGCATGTGTATGATCATTGGCAATGAAGTAGCAATGAAGCAGGATCATCTAAACATAACTAGCAATGTATGATCATATATGAGCACGTATATGAGCATGCACAATTTAAAACATTGCATCATCTAAACATAACTAGCAATAAAGTAGGATCATCTAAACATTACCACATTGCATCATATAAACATTGCATCATCTAAACATTGCATCATCTAATCATTCCATCATTCAAACGTCCATCATGCATTACCAAACAAAACTTGAAAATTTAACTATTGCATCAAACATCCATCATCTAAACATTGCATCATCGTCACATTCCATCATTCAAACGCATTCCCATACCTAGTCGGTGGAGGCGTTGAGGGACGGCGGCATTGGAGGAGACGGCGTTGGAGGAGGTCGGCGGCCGGCGGTGTCGGAGGGACGGCGGCGCTGCTGTCCGAGGCTAGGGCACGGAGCCGGTGGCGCGGCGAGCCGGCGGCCGGAGGGGCAGCGCTGCAGGGGCGGGGCACGCGGCGGCGGGGCAGTGAAGGCGGGTCGGCGGCCGGAGGGGCAGCGCTGCAGGGGCGGGGTAGGCGGCGACGGGGCGGTGAAGGCGGGCCGGCAGTCAGAGGGGCGGCATTGAGGGGCGGGGCAGGCGGCGGTGGGGCGGTGAAGGCGGGTCGGCGGCGTGAGGCGGCTCGGGGTCAGAGCAGCGTGCGGGGGGGGGGGGGGGGGGGGCGGGGAAGCGGCATGTCGGCGTCCGGAGCGACGGGGCGGCTACGGCAAAGTCGGCTCGGGGTCGGAGCAGCGTGCAGGGCGGCGGGGCGGCTACGGCGGGCCAGCGATGGGGGCGGCTCGGGGTCGGGGCGGCGCGCGGGGCGAGGGCGCCGCTCGGGGTCGGGGCGGCGCCGCGGGGGCGGGTCTGCGGCAGGCCGGCGGCGGGAGCGGGGGCGGCGGCGGCGGGCCAGCGGCGGGGTCGCGGCAGTGCGGCGGGGGCGAGGCAGGCGGTGTGGAGGTGAATGAACCGTCGGGGTCGGGGGCGGCAGATAGAAGCCCTTATTTGCGACAGCTTCATTAATTGCGACGGCCTCGGTCCACGTTTTTTGGAGCCGTCGCAAATAACCTCTTATTTGCGACGGTCTCCTTATTTGCAACGGCGCTAGGTTTGGCCGTCGCAAATAAGTGCTTATTTGCGACGACCCTAGGGTTGGCCGTCGCAATTAATAGGTTATTTGCGACGGCTTCTTTATTTGCGACGGCGGACGACAAGCCGTCGCAAATTACGCTATTTGCGACGGCTGGCCGTCGCAAATAAATGCAGCCGTCGCAAATGATCGCTTTTCCTGTAGTGTAACATAGTCTTTACAATTAACATATCATTCTTCTGCATCCCCGACCATCCTTCTGATGTGAATGTGAAAGAGAGGGCTTAAAGTGGTCAGAGGTCATGCTAATGGGGATCAGATTGAGCAAGAGTTTAGGGAAATTCATGGTGCTAACTCTTGAGGTGGGTGGCAAGAAGAGTGGATGACAACAGTTACGCAATGAGGTTCCCGAATCCAAGGATGATAAGAGAATGGGGACACTTTCAGTTAGGGATGAGGGGCGTTGATGCAGCTGTTACTGCCAACCCGTGGACCCTGGCTCTTGGAGCAGTGGGGGAGTTGCAGAATGTTTGGTTCAGGGTCTCTGGTATTCCTTACGTTAAAAGGAGCATTAAAACCCTAGCTTATGTCGGTTCGTTGGTGGGAGTTATTCTGGAGATTGAGGAGTCTACTCTAGCTCGGATTGATTATGTCAGAATCGAAATTAGAGCTAGAGACACTACAAGAGTGCCACCCAGTGCTGAGGGTGTCATTGTACCTTACTTCTACAAGTTCTTCTTTGAAAGGGAGGTTCCAGAAGATGATCAGGGCCCTCCTGGTCCAAACATTCTAGGGTCGTCGATGCAAAACAAAAAATTCAAAGGCAGTGGAGGTAGTCAGCAGGGTGGGTCTGGCAGTACTAGTGGGGTTCCCAGAGCTGAAGGTCTCCATTCTGCACCAACCAAGTTCAATTGGGAGAGGTTGGATGATAAGCAAAAAAGAAGGGCAGGAGAACAACTTTCAGAAGACCAAAACAGGATTACCACTAAGGAACTGTGTTTGTGTAAGGAAAAGAAACATGACAAGCTGAACTTTTCAGACGATGACAGTGATGAAGACATGTTGGGTGATGATATGTCTTACAAGGAGGTCCCTGCTCAAACAGACAGACTCACTCTGGATATGGTGAAGTGTCAGAATATTGCTCAGGCCAAGAAGACTTATTTTTAGAAGGAGATGGAGGACAAGACTACTGGGGAGGAGAGGAACAAGTTGTTCTCTGAGGGCTTAAAAATGAGTAGATGTTGTTGATACCTAGACAGAGCAAAAGACTTGAAGCTAAGATGCAAGCCTATTTGCAAGAGAGTGCAGTGGCAAAAAGTCCAAGAAAACGCTCCTCTGAAGGTATATCTAATCCTTCTTTTAATTCATTTTATGTTCTTGTTGTGGATGATATAGTAGATCTAGCTAGTTGTATGGGGGTTAGGGTATCTGAGGATGAATTTGATAAGATTGACTTAATGAAGGACTTAGAGCTAGCTAGATTATCTCCGCATCAGCAGCATGAGCTTATGTCTAGAACTGATATTAAAGAAGTGGATAATCAAGCTTTCTCTAATATGAATATACAGAGTGGGCAGCTGTTACTGGAATGGAAGGAGAGTGAAACTGATGATGAACCTTTTGAGGATGTAGAAAAGAGAAAGAATGTTAATAGAAAACAAAATTCTAAGGAAAACCAATCAAATATGCTTAGAAGAAGTAAAAGAACAGGGGTTTCAATTTATAGATATAGGGGGTCTCAGGAAGCTCCTGGACCAAAAAAGATAAATAAAAAAGGTTATAAATGAAAGGACTTTTTAGAATTGCATAGGAATAAAGAAAAAAGGTGTCAAACATTATATCAGAGATTTAATAAAAGAGTTTGGCATGGATTATGTCTGTATACAAGAAACATGATAAAAATGTTGATAGAGATCTATTGAGATCAATAGACCCTATGGAGGAGTTCTCTTGGGTATGGAGCCCAGCCCAAGGGAGATCTGGAGGTTTACTCTCTAGAGTAAGAGACTCATTTTTTGAAATAACAAAGTCTGAAATTGGTAAACATATGATCAAGTTGGTGTTGAAAGATAAAAGGAGTAATAAAAACTAGGGGATTGTTAATTTGTATGGTGCTGCACATGAAAATGACAGGGAGGAATTTTTAGTGCAACTTTCAGGATGTACAAGCTCACTGAGTATCCCTTCATTGTTTGGAGGTGACTTTAATATATTAAGAAACTCAAGTGACAAGAACAAAATTTCTATTCAGAACAGATACTCTGATCTGTTCAATGATATCATTAATTCTAATGACTTGAGAGAGATTAGAATTTTAGGGGGAAAATTTACATGGTCTAACAATAAAAAATCCTACCCTGGAGGTCCTGGACAGAGTGTTAATTTATTTGAAATGGGAGAACATGTTCCCTAATGTGGTGATTTACAAAACACCAAGAGAACTCTCGGACCATAACTGTCGGTGGTTTTGATCCGGCAGATCTCCCGACACTACTAAAAGTGTTTGCGGAGTTTGAAGTTCGGTGTGGGCGCGCGGAGATTCAAGAAGGTGAAATGTAAAATGACACAGGAGACACAAAGATTTACGTGGTTCGGCCCTCCTGAGCGTAATACCCTACTCCACGGGGTGTGTTGGTGTTGTATTGGATGTATGAACTCAACTCAGGTGACGTGAGTTGAGAGCGCGTGTGAGCCGATCAGACCAGATCAGATCAGATCAGAACAAAGAGCCCTCTATGTATCGTAGGCCTGTCCTTTTATAGTACAAGGACAGGCCGTTACAAGTTGGCCTGGCCCGACATGTGGCCTCGGTGGCTACTAATATTGATACACATTTGATGCACTTAATTACCCTTAATGACCGAGTTACGGGCTTTGACAGCGCCGTTACTGGTAATAAGGGTTGTCCGATCGTGTGTCATTAACATAGTATTAATGACACTTAATCGGGTCTTGAAGTCCTTGATTCCCCTTTGAAGATCCGGAGCCGTTGTGGAGTCTACCGAAGGTTTGAGGCTGAAGATCCGACGGTTGGACACGTGGCAGCTCCGGAGCATATTGAGGGGAACAGATAGGTCTGGTGCCACCAGACACGTGTTAGTTCCGGAGCTTCCCTCGGTCTAGGGTTAGGTCCGGGGGTGCCGTTATGGTACATAGCCCGGAGCTTCCCCCTTGTGGGCGGTAGCTCTGGTTTGATGGTACACGTGGCGACCCTGGGACTAACCATGTTGGGGAAGCGGGTCCGGTTACTTCTGACATGTGGGCATTCGAAGGTCTTCAAATCAAGTAGATGACATTTCCTTGAGATCTTTGCAATCTCAAGGGGTATACGGTACCCAGGGTACCGACAGTGGCCCCCTGGGCCCACCTCTGGGGAAGACCCCTTGGGTGAAGTCATTCCGCCGGAGGTGAGTCCATCCTTCGACTTTTGAGCCGAGTCTTCAAAGGTCTTCAGATGTGCCATTGGCGATAGTTTTGGAGTTAAATCCTCGCCGTGTGGCACATCCCGGGTGCGGCAAATGAGATCTTTGGCGTGCGGATCTCACGCAATTGAAGGTTGCCGGTTCCCGATACGAAAATCGTATCGGTTCCGCGCGCCTTGTGAGGCCGTCGCCTTCGGGCTTCCCGCCTTACATGATGACAACCGTTCGCCTAGGTAAGAACCTCGACTTGATCGTCGGGATGGTCCCGGGCCCTCTTGTCATCGGCAGGGTGAAATTTTTGAATGGTATCCTCGGCTTCCCTGCGGTTTCCATCCAAGCGTTGCGGGGGCTTACTTAAGAAGGAAAGCGCGCACCGTCTGGGGTTCTTTACGCCTCTCATCTGAACTTGCGCTCGAACTCCCAAACTTGTGCTTGCTTTTCCTCCCTTGCCTCGCTGTGCCGCGATGGAGTTGGGTCTCCGCGAGAGCCACTTGAAGACCGAAGGTGACCTGAAGAAGGTCTGGGCCCTCATGGGGTGGTCCTCAGACTTCTTCAACCACCGGGTCCGCACCGGGGGAAAGCTCCCATTCGAGAAGGAGCACGCCGGCGAGATGGTGTACTTTTATGCGTACGCCATGGTGGGGTTGATCCCACCTTTTTCCTCCTTTTTCTTGATGCTTCTAGACTTCTATGGTCTGCAGCTGTACCACCTTGGCCCCCACTCCATTCTTCTAGTGTCTGTCTTCGTCCACTTCTGTGAAATGTGGGTGGGCATCCCCCCTGCATTGAGCTTTTTCGGACCTTCTTCACCGTCCATACCAGCGGAAGGAGTAATGAGTACCTTGGCTTCTACTACTTTGTGAAGCGCAAGAAGTGCCCATTCAAGTACCTCCAGTCGTTTCCCTCTGGAAAGTGGGACGATTGGAAGAAAGACTGGATAGTCATCCGGGTGGAGTAGCACGAGAAGCTGGAGCTGCCCGAAGGCCTCCCCAACATCTACACTGCAGTTTGGAGTGAAGCGCCGGTGCTGTCGGATGCCTTCAACCCTGCTCTGACCAGGATCCACCATTGTGTGGAGGGAGGATTAACTCCTCAAGCGGTATTTTGCAATTTCCTGGTCAAGAGGTGGGCACCGCTGAAGAGGAGAGAAAAACTCGCTTGGTCCCTCAACAGTGTGATGGACGACGACCGGGTTGAGACTGGGCTGAAGTCCAACATGGAGGGGTCGACCTTGGAGTTTCATCTCAAGAAGTTCCAGCACGACATCGACGTCACAGGTCATGACTTTACCCCACCACCAGCTTTCCTCCCTCTGAACGTGGAAGTACAGTTCAACAAGGAGCTCCGGTGGACGATGCCGGTGCTTGACGACCTCGGTGTCGTCGAGAGACGATCGACTTCCAGGGTGGTGATCCCTGGGGCTTCTGAAGGTGGCTCCGACCCTGCCCCAAAGCCAAGGACTGAAGTCGTCAGCAAGGGCAAGGAGCCGGCGGCCGAACCCTCGAGCCGGAAGAGGAAGCTAAAGCATGCCGACGGAAGGTCCGTCAGGCCTGCACCCTCTGCAGCAGCTCCTTCTCCCCGGAGGGGGAGGTCTTCTACAACTGCGGTGACTGTACCTGCAACAGTGTCTTCCCAGGGTGCTAGCCCCGAGCATGTGACTCCAGTACCAGGGCCAGCTGAGGCCTCTAGGTCCGGATGTCCTTCCCGGTCGAGGGGGGCCTCGACTAAGGAAATGCCCGCGGCTGCAACAAGTTCCGGGGGGCCTTCCGGAGCTACCACGCCGGCGGCGGCCATGGTCAGTCCAGAACACCCGGGAAAGAGATTTCGTGCAAGCTGGTGCGGAAGCCTTCCGAGGCAATTTTTAATCTTTACCTCAGACATTTGTTTTGTTGTAGTAACTGTTTTTTAAGTTTCTTCATCCATCATCTGCAGCGTCCCCAAGAAGAGGAGTGAGGCTCCGCCCTCAGCCACAGCGGCTAAAGCTGTGAGGGCAGAGGCTTCTACTCCTGTCTCGGTTCTGCCCCGAGTGGTGGCTGAAGCTGCGGCAGCTCCGACGCCAGCTATCGTGGTCATGGACCTCGACTTGTCCCCCGAGACTCCCGTGGTAGCGTCGGACCACGGGAGAGAAGATGCGCTAGCGGCACCTGCCCCGGAGGTTGAAGCCCCGGGTCTTGATGCTGAGATGTTGGAAGCTTCGGTCGTTGAGCTGGAGGAAGCAGTGATTCCGGCCTCAGAGCTGGAAATTGTCGAAGCCTCGGCGGTTGAGCTGGAGGTTATTGAAGTCCCGGCGAGCGAGCTGGATGTTGAGGAAGTCCCGGCGGTTGAGCTGGCTACCTCTAAAGCTCCGGCCTCAGAGCCGGTTGCCACTGAAGCTCCGGCTGCAGAGCCGGTTGCAGTTGAAGACCTTCCGGCGCCTGAGCTGTTTGAGGTTGAAGCTCCGGCCTCAGGGCTGGTTGTTGCGGAGGCATCAACACTCGAACCCATGATGGTCGAGGCACCAACACCTGAGCCACCAGCGGAGGAGGAGCCTAGGCCAGAGCCGGAAGTAGCCCCTGCTCCGGAAGTGATGACGACGGAGGTGCCTGCTGTTGAGCCAGGGTGCCCTGATGAAGTCGCTGGCCCCCTGCCTGAGGGGGTAAATGAAGACCTGGCGGCAGGGCCTTCAGAACCACTTCCAGAGGTCGGAACTTCTTCTGCGAGACCCTCCTCGGTGGCGACTGAGGCTATCCCAGAGGACGACCCTAGTGCCGTGGAGGCTCAGGGGACCACTCTTGTGGAGTGGGACCCAATTTTTGTAAGCGAGAATCCGCTGGAACCAGCGGAGGAGACCCCAGCAGGTCCGGACCCTATTCCCCCGTCGTTGTCCATTGACAACGCTTGCTCCAGTCTGCGTCAAGTCTAGCTGGCATTCTACCACGACAGCAAGGCTCTTGAAGAGGAGCGCCAAACCCTTAGGCGCTGGCGTAATCGGCTCTACTTCGAGACCAAGCTGGCGCAGTCGAGGATGGCAGACGACAAGGAGTGGATCAAACAGGAGAAGGTCCGCCTGGAATACTGGGGAAAATTATTGGATGATAGGGAGAGCTTGACTTGTGCCCTCGACACTCAATCCCGGGCCATTTATGAGCAGCCTAAGGCAACTAATAGTGTGGCTGATGATTGCCAAGAAAGGCTTGAAGCCATTAACACTAGCCTCATCAAGCGCCGGGAGGCACTTGAGGAGAGGGAGAAGAAGCTCGAAGACGAAAAGCAAAAACTCCTAGAGTTGCGGGATGATGTCTTGAAGAGGGAGGAGGAGCTCACCGAAAAGGTGGATCTGGTTGACAAGGGCCTCGAGGAACGCACCAAGAAATTGGAGGAGCGTTGCGTTGAGGAGGAGGAGAAGGCCTCGGTGCGAGGGCAGGAACTCTACAAGCAAGAGTGTGCCATCACTGTCAGGGAGAAGAAATTTAGGGGCCGGGAGAAGGACCTGGTCAACCGCCGGAACAAGATCCACTTTCGGGAGGAGGAGCTCGGAAAACTCGAGAAGCAGGTTGCTGAAAAGATTCAGCAAAATACTAAAGAGGTTGAGCGCCTTGCTCGTGAGAATACTGAACTGGCGGCGGCCAAAAGATCCTTGGAGGAACTGATGGGCTTGAGGACTTCGGACTCCCTACAGATTTGGGAGTTCCTGAGCAAAGCCAACGACGCGTTGACACCAATGGGCTTCAGTCCCGTGCGTCCGGATGATCCGGAACCAGAGCCGGACCTGGCGTTGCAAGCGTTGAGCTCGGCGGGTGGCAAACTCTCCAAGGTGGGTGACGTCACCGCGGACCAGTTGGAGGTTGAGGGGCAGTCCCTGGCAAAGAACGTCGCAGAGTATGTGCTGACGTGCTACACCAGCCGGGATCCCCAATTTCCTCTGGACCCGGTGCTTGAAGGTCCCGTCGAAGGAGAAGGTGAAGCCACCCGAGCCAACGTGTCAGAGGTTGCTCAGAAGGTCGCCCAGTTCTTCCATAGGGTCTAGGACCATCTTTGTAGCTCCCACTTGTATTCTCTCTTTTTCTTCCCCAATTTTCTAATCCCTTGTCTCTAGATGAATGAAATCAACAATTTGTTAATGAATTTCATTTTTTGTCTTCAACACTTATGTCTTCACTTGGCCCCCTGGTAGATGTACACAATTTGATTGTGAACATATACCAAGAGGATATTGTATTTTGTTGAAGACTCGTTTGCTTCGAACTTGTAGAGTGTAGGTCCAAAGTCTTCGATAGTGAAGGCCCCCTGAGGTTGTCAGAGCTCAGAAGCTCCGGCATTGACTACCGTCGGAGCTTAGTAGCTCCGGCAATAGTCCCTATCAATGCGTAGAGCATCGATAGTTAGTCCTCCGGGGTGTCGGAGCTTAGTAGCTCCGGCAGTGACCTTTGCCAACGCGTAGCTTGTCGGTAGCAGACTCCGCTTGTGGGGTCTTCTCACCATCTTTTATTCTGCGTCGACGGCTGGCCCCCCTAGCTTTGTCGGAGCTTGGTTGCTCCGGTAATGCTCGTTTTCAATGTTTAACATCGATCACAAGCCACCTAGGAGGAGTCAGAGCTTTGTTAGCTCCGGCTTTTCTCCATCAACGTGGATTCTTTATTTTTCCTGCACACTGAAGCCAAGAAAAATAGTAAAATTTGCTCCTTGCCTATAACTTTGTCGTGGCTTACGATTCCCAAGAAAGTTTTAGGTCAAATACAATTCTGAATACAACAGAATGCGTTGCCTTCTTTCTTCCAGATCCAATTGTACTTGGACCCGCCTTACTTCGTCCTGCCGAGGTGTAGGTAGAGTGGCGTACTTAGGGTGCTTGACGAGGCTAAGTCGATAGCACACTCCAGCCCTAGATTGGCTTGGCGGCATTTAGGCGAGTGGGCCATGAACAATATTTGAATCCAAAAGAATTGACAATACAACTCGAATTGTACATGAACTGGTTGAACTAAAATTTCTTAAGAATTGCACAACTTTGTTATAGATAAGAAAGAGAAAAATAAAAAATGTTGAGCATGTACAAAATAAATGCACGTGGAGTCTGTTTCACATGAAGATGTCTTTCATTATAGGTCCGGGGTACAGGGGAAACAAGTACACTCTTAGGGTACGGAACCAGGCTAAGCATGTTTCATTTCTCGTTTGACCCAGGGTAGCTAGCCACACTTTTTGTCCTGAGACTGTGACAAGTGTTGCATGAACTTTGCGAACCTTCTGGGAAAGGTCCGGCTGTTCTCCTAGAGGAACTACCCGACTCTGTACAATGACTCTATAACATACACCTCAAGTTACTAAAGACTCACCTCCGTGATATTAAGTGTAGAACTTACGGAGGTGCTCAATATTCCAAGGATTTGGGAGAGGTGTCCCATCCTCGGTAGCCAAGCGAACGCTTCCGGGATGGGATACTTTAATCACTCGGAAGGGTCCCTCCCAGCTGGGGGAGAGTTTGTTTAACCCTTCTCTGGATTGTATTCTCCGTAGCACCGGATCGCCTTCCTCGAGCTGTCGGTTGTGTACATGCCGCTAATGATAGCGCTGAAGGGCTTGGCGGTATCGGGCATTCCGAACAGCTGCTTGGCACCTTCCCTCCTCAAGGAGGTCTAGGTCTTCACGCCGGAGCTGGTCCTGCGTGGCTTCGTCGAAGGTCCGGACTCGGAGTGACCCCAAGGTGATTTCCGGAGGAAGGATTGCTTCAGCTCCGTACACCAGGAAGAAGGGTGTCTCTCCAATTGACCGGTTTGGAGTTGTCCTGTTGGCCCATAGAGTGGGCGGAAGCTCTTCAATCCAGTTGGCTCCATGTTTTTTCAAGCGCTCATAGGTGCGCGTTTTGAGTCCTTTCAGGATTTTAGCATTTGCTCTCTCGGCCTGGCCATTGCTTGTCGGGTGAGCTACGGAGGCGTAGCAAACTTGAATGCCGAGGTCTTCGCAATATCCTTGAAATGCAGAGCTTGTGAATTGGGTCCCGTTATCAGTAATGATTTTGCTTGGGACTCCAAATCTGCATACAATGGACTACAAAAAGTTGGTAGCAGATTGCTTGTTTATTGTCACAACTGGAGTTGCTTCCGGCCACTTGGTGAACTTGTCAATGGCGACGTACAGGAACTTGTAACCTCCGACGACTCTTGGGAAAGGTCCCAAGATGTCCATCCCCCACACAGCGAAGGGCCATGTAGGAGGTATCATTTGTAGAGGCTGAGCCGGTGTGTGAATTTTCTTTGCATGAAATTGGCATGCTTCGCATTTCTTCACCAGCTTAGTTGCATCCTGGAGTGCTGTAGGCCAGTAGAAGCCATGCCGGAAGGCTTTACCGACCAGCGTGCTGGAAGACGCGTGGTTCCCACACTTGCCTCCATGGATTTCCGCGAGGAGCTCGCAGCCTTCTTCCCTTGTGATGCATCGCATTAGGACACCGTTGGCACCGCGCCGGTAGAGATTCCCTTCTACCAACGTGTATCTTTTAGCCAATCTGACTATCCAGTCAGCGGATACATCATCGTCAGGAAGGATGTTGTCTTTCAAGTAGCTCCGGATCTCCGAGATCCATGCATCGGAGCTAACTTGAGCATTTGAGTCATGCGTGCTGGGTTGCTCGGAGCCTTCGGCAGCACCTACGACCCTTGATGGCTGCCATGGTAACAGGGCCATCGGGACCGTCTGCTTCGGGATGCTGATCTCGACCCCTTCACTCAGTTCAACAGGCTGAGATGTGGGTTTTGACAACCTCCAGACAAAAGTTCTGTCAGGAGCTGGAGCTCCAGTTGACGCTTTCGTCGAGAGTTTGTCGGCTTCAGCGTTCTGGATACGCTGGACGTGGTGGAGGTCTAGGACTTCGAAGTCCTTCTGAAGCCTCTGGACTTCAAGGAGGTAAGCAGCTAGCTGGAGATTGTTGCAGGAGCATTCACGCTTCACTTGTTTAATGATGAGTTGTGAATCTCCCTTGACCAGCAGCTGCTTGACACCGTATGACAGTGCCACCTTTAGTCTGTAGATGAGTGCTTCGTACTCCGCCATGTTGTTGGTCGCCTTGAAGTCAAGGTGTACCATGTATTTTACCTTCTCCCCAGTTGGTGTGAGGAGAAGGATTCCAGCTCCGGCCCCCTGCTTTTGCATGGAGCCGTCGAAATAAAGGGTCCAGTGAGGCTCGGTGAAGACTGGAGCCTTGTGTTCTGACTTCTGCTCACTGGGGCTCCCAGGGTTTGATGGAGAGGGAGTCCGTTCCGCCACAAAATCTGCCAATGCTTGACTCTAGATTGCTTGTCTTGGAATGAATTCGAGATCGAATTCGGCCAATTCCGCTACCCACTTTGCAATATTCCCAGTTGAATTGGGATTATGCAAGATTGCTCGAAGTGGGTAAGAAGTCACCACTGAAATCTTGTGAGCTTGGAAGTAATGGCAAAACTTCCTGGAGGCGATAAGAACTGCATAGAGCAGCTTATGCACCTCTAGGTATCGAGTCTTGGCGTCATGTAGTACTTCACTGATGAAGTACACTGGGCGCTGGATGGTCCGGACCCTCCCGGAGGGGCCCGTAGCTTCCTCTTCATTGACCCGGATCCTCCCGGAGGGATCCAGACCTTCTTCGGGGACCTCCGGGTCCTTGCTAGAGGGACCCGGAGCTTCTTCAGAAGCAACCTGGACCCTCCCGGAGGGGTCTGGGCCTTCTGAAGTAACTTCTTGTGGACTCAAGTCTGGGAACTGGGACCCAGACTCGCTTGGAACCTCCGGACCCTCCCGGAGGTCCCGTTGCTGTTGTTGTCGGCCCTGCAATTCTTTTTCTGCCAACATAGCAAGCTGAAACAATCTGTTAATAGTATCATATTCTTTGTAATCAACAATGTCCTGAATTTCACGCCTCAACCCCCCATAAAAACGAGCTATTTTATCATCCATGTCCTCTACTACCCCACAACGCAGCATACCCTTTTGTAACTCTTGATAATACTCCTCTACGGACATGTTACCTTGGTCTAAACGCTGCAATTTTTTGCGAAGGTCCCGCTGAAAAGATGGAGGAACAAATCGAACACGCATAGCTTCCTTTAATCTATCCCATGTTGGAGGATCAGTTCTAGTTTTAACAAGTTCATTCCACCATATGATAGCAAAGTCCTTAAACTCACTAGTGGCTTGACGAACTCTATGTTGTTCAGGAACAAGATGGGAATTAAATTTTTGCTCTACTGTCATCTCCCAATCAAGATAAGCCTCAGCATCATAAGCACCAGAAAAAGAGGGTATAGTAAATTTCACTTTAGCAAAAGGATCATCAGGAGGGCGGTTATAATTGTTATGATTATTACCTCCCATACCTCGACGATAAAGTGGCAGTCTTGGCTGATTACTGTGATCTTCCAGTTCATCATAAGCATTGTCTTCTTGTCTTCCAGCGAGAGGCAATCGAGCCTCAAAAGTATTCATCCGAAGAGCAAGGTCATCCAGTTTGCGAGTCAAGTTCGCCAATGACTCCTCCGTTGATGCGTTGTATTTGGCGAACATATCACGTAACTCAACATGTTGAACACATTCGTCATTATTTTCTTCTCCTGCCATTGTTAGTAGGAAACAAAAGACAACAAAAAAATGTTATCCCTATCAACTACAGTGACAATGTGGAAGGTGGAAGAAAACAATGTCTCTCGCTCAAGCGTCTTACCACGCTCTTACAAGTGTTCTTACCGACACAACAGGTGGTGTGGACGGTGAGATGAACCAATGAAGCGTGGGGTGATTGCAAAGGTATCTGTTATGCTCAAGAGAAAGGTGGAGCTTGGATGGCACAATATGGTGGCTAATAAGCAGAAAATCGTTAACAGCTAAACAAAGTTGAATAAGTATTCAATGTAGGAAACTGTTGCTGGTCAACTGAGTGCCCTAGAGCCTAGCACAACACAAGGAAGTATCAAGGCAAAAGAAAGACAGAATGATATAACCAAACAAACAGCACCAAGTGGTATATGCCAATTGCTTAAATATGCCTGCTCTTCACTATTTTTTTTTCTTTTTTGTAATATTTTTTTGATATTTTTTCTTTACTCAGTAGCACAAATATAGAAATCACACAAATTTGCAGCTCAATTGGATGTAATATGCGGCCTATAGAAAATTAAGAAGGTTCTTTAAAATTCGTGCTGAAACTTCGGAGGCCGGATAGCCTATCTTCCGAGGGGAATTTGGGCAATCTAATTTTGCCGAACGCGGCTACGCGGCGGAAAATCAGATGCGAAATTTCGCGTAGATGAATTTGAAAAAAAATCGCCCGATTTCGAGTTCGTATGCGAAAGTTATGGCCGTTTTAAGGTAGGCTGTCCGAGTTACGTTTTTTTGGATGTTGATTCCAACTCGGTTTGAGAACAGAACTCGCAAACGGATACGAAAACGATCAGGAATTTGCACAGCAACTAATGGGGTGGTGTGTGATGATTCAAGGATGAATGGCACAAAGATTTGTCACCTAATCTAGGGCTGGCGATGCGGGAGTTCACGCAAGGCGGCTAGCTAGGGCAAACCGATGAACGTGGCGGATCGGTTTGTTATTTAGGGATTGTGGAATAGGTGTCGAATAGCAAGAAAACAAGGACGAAACACGATAACTAGGACCAAAAAACACAAAGCTAAACCAGCAACAAGACTCAACCACACGAATGCAAACTCCACAATGCAAACTGAAAAACGAAACTGCAGGCACTATAGTCTAGGAAGCGGTAAAAACGATCTAATTTTTTTTGTGGATTTTTTGTGGACTCTAGGTACGAAAAAAAATCGATCTAATGGAAGGAAGGAAAACAAAGATACCTCACGGGCAACCTGGAAATCTGATACCAATTGATGAGTAGGTTTAGGCCCGATCTTCCGAAAGGTAATGGACAGGTCGATTGATGTGGAGATCTCGACGTTGATGATCCGAGGTTCTCGAGTAGAACACGAACAACCCCTGCAATCACTACACCACCGCTCCGTTGGTTATCAACCGTGCTTCACATGATTGACCTCGCCAAGAAGGCTAATTCCTGCAAGTGCAACCGAGAACACAAGCAAGAACGTAGAAGACACGATCTGAAATCGCGAAGTTGGGGTTTCACAAACTGTAGAACAGCGATATTATTAATCTAAGAAAAAACCACCGAATATGACCGGCGGCTGCAGTATTTATAGGCTAGGGTTCGACCAAAACACGATTAGACGCGTCCCTAATGGACTCTTACGGGATACAAGGCCCAAAGGCCCAATTCGGTGGCGCAACACCGGACAGAAATATGGACTCGACTTGTTTCGACGATTCCCAATGACTACGGAGGAATTTTGAGGTGGGACTAGAACCATTGGAAAGTTTATCTTCTTCTCTTTCCGTGCATATGTAGAACGTCGAAAACGGAGTCCGTATGCCTCCTGGGCGTCTGTTTTAAGGTGGACTGCTCCTGGACTCTGAGTTGAACTCGAGTCCGAGTTGTAAACTGTTTCCATCTACTTGTGGACGTCCCAGGTGGTTCTCCACGCTCCCAAGGCCTCCTTCCTTCACTTGTTGATATTTTCCATTATTCCTAATAACAATTAAATCATCACATAGCAATCTATTCTCAAACTCACATGCAAAAGAAGTTAAGAACGAATTCACCTGCTGATTTAATAACCGTGCCCGTGCTCTTGTGATTGGTCCTTGCAGTTCAATGCGCGTCTCTGCTGTTGTGATGTCCTCATCATTAGCCTCTATGCCCCGATGATTTACCAGGAAACTAAGAAGTTTTTCGGAGCTAACCCCGAAGACACACTTGTCTGGGTTTAGCTTTGTGCGGGTGACCCGCAGCTTATCGAAGACAGCCTGTAAGGTGTCAAGGAGTGACTCCTTGTTCTTGACCTTGACCACGATGTCATCGATGTACACTTCCACTATGTCTCTAATGAGTTCTTCAAAAGTTTTGTACATAGCTCGTACAAAAGTTGAAGCTGCATTCTTGAGACCAAATGACATGGCCGTATTACAGTACAATCCATCTACTGTGATGAAAGAGGTATGCTCTTCATCTTCCCTAGACATTCTGATTTGATGATACCCAGAATATGCGTCTAGGAAACACAGTAATTCACACCCGGAGGTGGAATCCACTATCTAATCTATTCTAGGTAGTGGGAATGGATCTTTTGGACATGCCTTATTTAGTGTTGTGTAGTCAATACACATCTGAAGCTTCCCGCCGGCCTTGGGCACAACGACTGGGTTTGCCAGCCATTTTGGATGGAAGACTTCTAGGATGAATCCAGCTTCGAGCAACTTCTTCACTTCTTGTCGAATGAAGTTCTGTCACTCCATGGATTGCTTCCGAGGTTTCTGATGCACGGGCTGGGCGTCAGGGTAGATCTTCAGATTGTGCTCAATCACTTCCCTGGGGATCCCAGGCATTTGTGACGGTTGCCAGGCAAACACGTCGACATTAGCCCGGAGGAAAGCGATGAGCGCGAGTTCCTATTTGTCATTCAGTCCCCCCGATATACGGGTGGTCTGAGCGGCATCAGAACCGATTTGGACGACTTTGACGGGAATGTCGGTGTCGTCGCTTGGCTGCACACGAGGTGCAGAAGTCGAGCCTCATTGATGAATGCTCGGGGGTTTTGGAGGTTGCTCCTGCCTGGAGTCCTCCGTTTGCGCCGTAGTAAGCGCATGAAGTTCTTCCAAAGCGGTTACTCCGGCAGTGCGATCTCCGCGGATCCGGAGAACGCCTACTGGTGTTGGCATCTTTAACACCAGGTAGCCATAATGAGCAGCTGCCATGAATTTGTACAAGGTAGGCCTACCCAAGATGGCATTGAAAGGTAAGTTGATCTGAGCAACGTCAAAGACCAACTTCTCAGTGCGATACTTCTCCCGAGTCCCGAAGGTAACGGGGAGAGTAATAGCACCGAGTGGGGTAATGGCTCCCGGACCTACTCTGGAGAAAGGTCGGGAGGGGTGAAGATCCGAAGGTCGGAGCTGAAGCTTGGTAAAAGCTTTGAAGCTTATGAGGTTCATCCCCGAACCTCCGTCTACCATAACATGGTGGAGCTGAATTTTATTGATGGTAGGAGATACCATCAAAGGTAATTGGCCTGCTCCAACCATGCTTCGAGGGCAGTCCAAAGCATCAAAAGTGATGGCTGTGTCCATCCACTTCTGATGAGGCTCCCTCCCTGGCTGTAGGAGCTACAGCGGCTATGTCCCGACGCATTGTCTTGAGGACGCGGCGGGAGGTGATGTCCCATGATCCACCAAAAATGGTGTTCATGGTCTTCCGACGCTCGTTGTCAGAGACGTCAGAATCATCATCGACGGAGGTGTAGACAGCCTTCAGGACCTTTTTAGGATCCCGAAAACCTAACTCCTCTTCAGCCGGAGCTTCGTCAACTTTTTGTTTTCCTTCCCTCTGTCAGAAAGGAACTTCTTCTCGGCGCTTGTTGTAGCGCTCGGCAAGGTTTTGGGCCTCCCAGCAGTCTTCCAAACTGTGGTTGTCCATCTTATGAATTGGACACCACACCTTGGGTTTGCCACCGTCTTCAGAAGACGGTCGACGTCGCTTCTCGGGGCGTGGCCCCTGGCCACCCGGAGCTGCAGCAGCTGCAACATTAGATGCGCCGGCCGACGACTTCTTCTTGCCGTGGGTCTTTTTCTTCTTTTTGCCACTCCCGGGGGTAGTGGCTTCGCCTTTGGAGGATTTCTTGCGATCCTCCGGAGGTGGTTTGGAGTGCATTTCACGGCCCTTCGCAGATCTGGCACATTTGTCGGCCAAGCTGAAGAGTTCCGTGACACTGGTGATCTCCTTGATCGCCAATTTCTCCAACATCTTCTTATCTCGTACGCCCTGTCTAAATGCCACAATGACAGAAGCGCCAGAGATAGAAGGGATAGTGTTTCGTACCCGAGAGAATCTCTAGATGAATGAACACAGGGATTCTCCTCCTTTTTGCACGACTGCAAAAAGGTCCAGTTCGGTGCCTGGTCGGGTGTATGAACTCCCGAAGTTGGCGGTGAACTGTCGGCACAACTCCTCCCAACTGTTGATGGAGTTGGGTGGAAGGCTCATAAACGAGGACCATGCGGTCCCAGTTAAAGCCACTGGAAAATAGTTGGCCATTACGACCTCGTTTCCTCCAGCTGCCAAGATAGCAGTGGAGTAAATCTGAAGAAATTCGACGGGATTAACGGTCCCATCAAACTTCTCCGGCAGGTGAGGTCGGAATTTATGTGGCCACCTGACCATACGCAGATGCATGGCCAGGGCTGAACAGCCTCCTCCTACTCCTTCAGGAGCAGGAATGTCCTGAGCTTCTCGTCTTTCACGAGCACGCTCGATATGGACTCAGCCGTCTTGTTGACGGTATCGGCGATCAAGCTCCGCCCGGAGGTCATGAGTTGAAAGCCTTAATACCGTGTGAGTGCGTCGCGCCCCGGAGGGTAACGACGTCACTTGCTGTGACGCAACACATCTCCTGTTGTTGGAAACGTGTAGATCAAGTCCGCCAGACAAGATCCGTCGCTGCGACGGGGCCCGTCCTGAAGGAGGAGGACCCTGGTTACTGATGCGGTCGGCTGCTCCTGCAACCAAGTGTTCCACATCGGCCCTCCACTGCTCCATTGCATCCTGGGATGCATCCGGAGGTGGTGGGCGCTGAAGGAGAGCACGTGCTGAATGGAGCACGTGTTCCGGGTTGTCATGATTCGCCGACACAGTGATTGACGTCGGTGCACCATCGCGCTGCCCAGCTTGATTTGCTGGTGGAGGCGGCGGTGGTGGAAGTGTGACTCCTGCTGGAACTGAGGTTCCTGCTGGTGGCTGCATATTAGAGGGATTGCCCCAGCAGCTTGAACAGCGGGATGACCATTGGATGATTCAGCAGCTGAGTTCACAATTCTTGAAATCTCAGGCGCTGCCCCTTCCTGGCGCGCCAACTGTTGGTGATTTTGATCCGGCATATCTCCCGACACTACTAAAAGTGTTTGCGGAGTTTGAAGTTCGGTGTGGGCGCGCGGATATTCAAGAAGGTGAAATGTAAAATGACACAGGAGACACAAAGTTTTACGTGGTTCGGGCCGCCTGAGCGTAATACCCTACTCCACGGGGTGTGTTGGTGTTGTATTGGATGTATGTACTCAACTCAGGTGACGTGAGTTGAGAGCGCGTGTGAGCCAATCAGACCAGATCAGATCAGATCAGATCAGAACATAGAGCCCTCTATGTATCATAGGCCTGTCCTTTTATAGTACAAGGACAGGCCGTTACAATTTGGCCTGGACCGACATGTGGCCCCAGTGGCTACTAATATTGATACACATTTGATGCGCTTAATTACCCTTAATGACCGAGTTATGGGCTTTGACAGCGCCGTTACTGGTAATAAGGGTTGTCCGATCGTGTGTCATTAACATAGTATTAATGACACTTAATAGGGTCTTGAAGTCCTTGATTCCCCTTTGAAGATCCGGAGCCGTTGTGGAGTCTACCGGAGGTTTGAGGCTGAAGATCCGACGGTTGGACACGTGGAAGCTCTGGAGCATACTGTGGGGAACAGATAGGTCCGGTGCCACCAGACACGTGTCAGTTCCGGAGCTTCCCTCGGTCTGGGGTTAGGTCTGGGGGTTCCGTTATGGTACATAGCCCGGAGCTTCCCCCTTGTGGGCAGTAGCTCTGGTTTGATGGTACACGTGGCGACCCTGGGACTAACCATGTTGGGGAAGCGGGTCCGGTTACGTCTGGCATGTGGGCCTCCGAATGTCTTCAAATCAAGTAGATGACATTTCCTTGAGATCTTTGCAATCTCAAGTGGTATACGGTACCCAGGGTACCGACAATAACCCTCTAATATTAGACTCAAAAACAGGAGAGAATAAGATATCTTTCTCCTTTCAGTTTGAACATGTCTAGCTTGAATGTCCTGAATTCTTTAGGAAAATGGAGGAGTTATGGAACAAACCTACTAGAGATGTTGATGCCCTAGATAGATTCCTTTATAAAATCAAGAAAGTGAAAAAGTACTTTAAAGGCTGGGGTCACAATCAGACTGGCACATATAAAAAAGGAAAGAGGAAATACACAACATTTTAAACAAACTTGAAGTAGTGGAGGAATCCAGATTTTTGAGTGATTATGAGATCAAAGAAAAGATTTAGTTACATAAGGAGTTGCTAGAAATATTGGAAAAGGAGGAATTATATTGGTATATACGGAGCCACGAAACGCGGCTGCATAAAGGTGACCTAAATACTCAATATTTTCACAAAGTTGCAAATGGCCGTAGGAGAAAGAAATTGATTTTTAGTTTTAAAGAGAATGAGAAGATCATCCACGGGGGTGAGGAATTAATTTCCTATGCTACCTCTTATTACAAAACTATGTTTGGCGCTGGAGAGATGAATTCTTTCTCACCATATGACCCCCTTTGGCCTCCTGAGGAAAATGTTAGTGAGGCTGAAAATACAGACCTAACAGGAAATTCACTAAAGATGAAGTTAAAAAAGCCTTATTCCAAATGGAAAAAACAAAGCCCCTGGACCAGATGGTATCCCTGCTGAATTTTACCAAAGTTGTTGGTATATTATAAAAAGGATGTTATGTCCTTGGTTGATGACTTTTATAATGATAATCTTGATATTAAAAGGATCAATTATGGCATGATCAAATTGTTGCCTAGAATAAAAGAAGCTGAAAAAATTCAGCAATATAGACCAATATGCTTATTGAATTGTTTGTACAAATAGTTCACTAATGTCTTAACTTTGAGGCTGGAGAAAGTGACTAATAAAATTATTCATATAGTTCAGTCAACCTTCATTCCCTCTAGGAACATAATGAATGGAATACTTGCATTGCATGAGGTCTTGCATGAAACTAAGATAAGGAGAAATGCATCTGGGATTAGGGATGGGCAAAAAGATCATAAACCGAACACAGAAACCGAAATAACCGGAATCGAAACCGAAATAACTGAAACTTGTCCACACATAATAAATTTTGGTTCTCAAAGTGTGAAAACCAATTTTTTATTGGTTTCGGTTTTTTTCTCGGTTAACCGTAAAACCGAATTATAGATCCAATAATTCATCCAAGCCCAACCCAACTGGTCCAACCAGTCATATAACGCAGCCCACCGCGGCCCATCCAACGCAACCTTCGTACCGCCTTCGTAAGACTGTAACCCTACGGTGTCCATCCCAGGAGCCTTTTCCCTCTCCTCTGCCAAACCGCCTCCGAATTCATGCGAGTTTCAATCTCCTACGACGATGCCCTTGCGCCAGGCCTGCGGCTGAAAGCATCTAGGCCCCCATAAGGTATGGTTTCGGTGATTAATGACAACCGTTGGATATCACTAATAAGTTTGTGGATGTAAGGCCTCTCATATAACTCATCACACTTAATGGACTCTATACTTATATCATCTACTGCTCATTGGATACAATTGGAGACCCCTCAACAAACTATTTTACGAGGTCAATCGATTTTCATGAAGACTGAAAGAAAAAACATATATGTCAAAATTGTTCCATCAAAATTGACAGCACACGAGACTTAGTCGTCATCAGAAGAACATTTCAAACCAATGTCTAAGAGGTCACTCGGACAAATTCCAAAAGAATCACTTAGAACAACTCGAAGTAGACAAAATCAACTCACCGGATCATCCAATGTATCCAAGAAAAACTACATCGGTCGAGTTGGCTCTGCAGCAGAAAAAGACCTCAATCTTGGGTATACACCGGATCATCCGATGTTGAAGCATGTGTTACATCGGGGATCATTCCAGTAAGCAATTTCCCTGGACCAAGTAACACCGGACCATCTGATGTACAAATATGCCACAACGGTCGATCATTCCAGTAAGCATTATTTATGGACCATCCTGGACCAAGTGTCACCGGATTATCCGATGTGCAGGTGTATACAACATCGATCGATCAACGGTCATATCTGACACAGTGACCTCAACTAATTTGTATTCGACTGATGACAGCTGAAGGGAGAACATCGGATCATCCGGTGTTTGCAGAACAGTGATGTCAGCCTACTTTTCCAACGACTATCTTGTGGAAGCTGGCTATTTGTACCCCTTCAACCAGTCATTTAGACAAGTTTTGATGCCCTGAGCTACTCTACACATTATCAAGCATTCAAGACGTTGAACAACCACTTACACATCATTTACACTACTTGTACACCAAGAGATAGGCTAGAACTTACTAGAGATGATGCTTGTGTGCTTCTATTCTTTGTGATTGGAGTCCCTAGTTTAGTGAGAGCTGTAAGTGAGTGTCTCTTGGTGATTGCATTCACCGTGTATCAGTCGGTGATAGGAGAGATCCTTCCGGAGCTTGCCAAGCCGGTTGTGGAAGCCTGGAAGATAAAACTTGTACAAGGCTTGAGCTCCACCTTGCCCGAGATGGTTAACAGAGACTCTTAGTGAGATCCCTGGTCTTGGTGACTTGGGAGTGGCTACACCCTTGGAGGGTACCACAACGTGGACGTAGGAAGGTCTTGATGATCTTGCAGAACCACGGAATAAATCACCGTGTCTTCGTGTCTTCTCGGGAGTTTTCAAACTCTTCCTTTCCCGTTATACTTATGCATTTCATATACCGCAAACTTATTATTCACTTGAATGCATAGGTTGTTTGCATAGGGAATTGGGCTTTTAGTAGTTGAGTTTTTATTGTTTAGTTTTTTTAAAAAGAAGCCCAATTCACCCCCCTCTTGGTAATTCGATCCTAACAATTGGTATCAGAGCTTGGTTGCTCATTGGATCATTCTAGCTTCACAGCTAGAGAGCCAAAATGACCAAGATTGGGGGTTCGTTTCCCATCTTCGAGGGCAAAAACTTTGCCTATTGGAAAGCACGTATGTGTGCTTATCTAGAGGCTATTGCTCCCGAGGTATGGGAAGCGACCCATGCGGGGTTTGGTGAGCATAACTACATAGGTGATCAAATCAAGTGGGATGCCAGGGCTAGAAATGCTATTTACGAATGCATTAGTCAAGATGTGTTTGCTAGGATTGCTAGCAAAGAAAAAGCTTGTGAAATTTGGGCTTGCTTGATTGAAATTCATGAGGGTTCTTCTCGCGTTAAAGAACTAAAGTATCACATGCTTAAGGCCAAATATGATGAGTTCAAAATGCTACCTCATGAGAATGTCAATGAAATGTTTTCTCGCCTAAATGTTCTTAATGAGGAAATTAATGCTCTTGATATTGCTCCTCTTGGCAAGGGACTCATCAACCGCAAGATTCTTATGCTCCTTCCTAAGCCGAAGTACAACATCATCAACTCCATGCTTCAAAAGGAATCTCTTGATCACATTGAAGTTTTTGAACTTATTGGAGAGATTCGCGCTCATGAGATGAGTGTGCTTGGGATGATGGAGGAATCATCTTCAAAGACAATTGCTCTAAAGGCTTCCACCAAGAGAACAAATCTCAAGAAAAAGAAAGTGATCGAGCCTAGCTCAAGTGAAGAAGACCAAGCATCAAGTGAAGATGACGATGATGAGCTTGCATTGATGATGAGAAAATTCTCTTGCTTGAACTCCAAGATTTCCAAGAAGGGATACAACTTTGATCCCAAAAAGAAAGCATTTCTACCAAGGAAAGATGACAACAAGACCTGCTATAACTATGGTGATCAAGGCCACATCTCCTATGATTGTCCAAAACAGGACAAAAGAAGAGAGAACCACAAGGGCAAGCATCGCAAGCTTGAGGATAGTGAGGATGATGAAGAAGAGGTCAAGCCCAAACCAAGATTCTTTGGGAAGAAGAAGTATGACAAAGGAAAAAAGGCAAAACTCTTTCCAAAGAAGAGAAAAGGTCCACAAAAGGTGTTCATGTGTGAGGCAAATGAATGGATCACCGACGAAGAATCTAGTGATGAAGAGAGTGAAGCTGAATAAGAGAGCTTGGCCGACCTTGCCATTGTCAACAATGATGATTCATCTCTTCGTCGACCTCCCATGTGCCTCATGGCAAAAGGTAACACCAAGGTATGTGATGACTCTAGCGATCATGAGCTTTCCCCTGATGACTTAGCTTCAATGATAAATGAATACCACACTATCATTAAAAGGGAAAAGAGTAAGGTCAAGGCTCTTGAAGAAGCTCGTGCTAAGCTTGAGAGTGCTAACCTCAATTTGCTTGAAAAGTATGAAAGCATACTTAAGGAGCATGACACGCTCAAATCTCATTTCAAGCAAGTTGAGGAGGATAAGGCTCAAATCAAGCTAGATCATCATGAGCTTGACTTAGCACACAAAGCACTCTTGGGAAAGCACAATGAGTTAATCCAAGAGCATCAAGTACTTAACCTTGCCTATAAAGTCATTGATCAAGAATTGAAAACCATAAAGAAAGAAACCCTTAATGATAAGGTATCCATTGTTTCACATGCCACTAATGTCTTGCATAAGTTTTGCCTTTGAAAGAGAATGCTAGGGAGAAGGATTTGATGGATGAAATTGAAAGTCTCCGCACTAGTGTGGCAAGACTATCTAAGGGAGAAGTCAAGCACAAAGAAATCCTCTTCCAACAAACAAAGGCCTTCAACAAGAGAGGACTTGGATCCTTCCCGCTGCCTAACAAAGGAAAGGTGCCCTCACCGGAGCTTAAAACAAGCTTAATCAAGGAAGTTGGTTCTTATTGCCAACATTGCGAGGTCACTGGTCACCATACAAGGGAGTGTCCTCTTCCTAACCGACCTTCTCCAAAATTGCCTACTAACTACAAGTCCACCTTTGATGATCACTATTATCTCTTGAGTAAAGTAGATGGCAAGGTGAAGGCAAGGTTCATTGGCAAGGACATGAAGGGCATGAAGGGGAAGCTTCCCAAGCAACTTTGGGTCCCAAAAACACTTGTATCACACATACAAGGACCTAAGTTAGCTTGGGTGCCTAAAATCAAAAACTGAATTCATGTGTGCAGGTGAACTACAAAGCCGGAGGAAAGCATTGGGTACTCGATAGCGGGTGGACTCAACACATGACCAGCAATGATGGTATGTTCACCTCCATAGAGAACCCCGACAATCATGAACAAGTCACCTTTGGTGACAACTCTAAGGGGAAGGTAATTGGGTTGGGTAAGATTGCAATTTCACATGATTTATCTATTTCCAATGTGTTGTATGTTAAGTCACTTAGTTTCAATTTGCTTTATATTGCACAATTATGTGATCTTGGACTAACGTGCACCTTTGGCAAGAATGATGTTGTTGTGACTAGTGAAACAAGCAAAGAACTAATCTTCAAAGGGTTTCGGCATGGACACCTCTACTTAGTAGACTTCTCCGCCAAGGATGCTAGCTTGGCCACTTGTCTTTTCACCAAGACGAGTTTGGGTTGGCTATGGCATCGACACATCGCTCACATTGGAATGAGCAAGCTCAAGAAGTCATTCAAGCTCGGGATGGTGACTGGCGTAAAGTATGTCACATTTGAGAAGAACAAGCACTATAGCGCTTGTCAAGCCGGGAAACAAGTTGCTTCACACCACCCGATGAAGACAATGGTTTCAACCTCCAAGCCACTTGAGTTGCTCCACATGGACCTCTTCGGACCATCCACATATCTAAGTCTTGGCGGTAATCTCTATTGTCTTGTTATAGTTGATGACTACTCTCAGTATGCTTGGACGTTGTTTCTAGGTGACAAGAGTGAAACTCCGAAAGTGTTCAAGACCTTCGCTAAACATGCTCAAAGGGAATTTCAACTTCCCATCATCAAGGTCCGGAGTGACAACGGCACCGAATTCAAGAACTACAACATTGGTGTGATCGTGAAGGCGTGAAACATGAATTTTCAGCCACATACACTCCCCAACAAAATGGTGTCATTGAAAGGAAGAACAAGATTCTCATCACTCTTGCACGAGCAATGCTTGATGACTATGGCACGTCCGAGATGTTTTGGGCCGAAGCAATCAACACGGCGTGCCATGCCGCAAATTGGGTCTATCTACATCGACTACTTCAAAAGACCCAGTACGAACTCCTCATCGGGAGAAAGCCCAACATCTCCTATTTCCGAGTCTTCGGGTGCAAGTGCTATATCTACCGCAAGAAAAGGCTCGGTAAGTTTGAAAGAAGATGTGATGTTGGTATCTTTCTTGGTTATGCATGAAACTCAAAAACATATTGAGTATTCAACCAAACCACCGGTTTAGTTGAGGAAAGTTGTGATGTTGAATTTGATGAAACTAATGGCTCCCAAGAGGAGAGTTTTGGTCATGATGAAATAGATGATGATCCTCTACGAGAAGCTATGAAGAACATGACCATTGGAGACATTAAGCCTAAAGTTGAGGAGAGCCATGATCAAGGGGGAGCTTCAAGTTCGAACATCAACACATCTATGGCACCTCAAGTTGACGAAGAAGAAAATGATGATCCATTGCCGACACAAGATTCACAAGCCACACAACATCAATAAGAAGAACAAGTCCATGATCAAGTCCAACCACAAGAAGAGCAACACGCATTACCACTGCCAAGTGCTCCACAACCACTTTTGAGGTATGGACGCATCTCCAAGGCACATCCGATTGATCAAATTATCGGTAGTCCGTCAAGGAGAGTAAGTACACGTTCTCGCCATTTCGCTACGTTTTGTGAGCACTACTCGTTTGTTTCATGTGTAGAACCCACTCACATTGAGGAAGCACTCCAAGATCCAAACTGGGTAATGGCCATGCAAGAAGAACTCAACAACTTCATCCGCAATGAATTTTGGGTGTTGGAGGAGCGACCCAAGGACAAGAATGTCATCGGGACAAAGTGGGTGTACCGCAACAAACAAGACAAGAATGGTGTTGTGATCCGCAACAAGGCAAGACTTGTGGCCAAGGGTTTCTCGCAAGTTGAAGGACTAGACTTTGGAGAAACATTTGCTCCGGTCGCTCGACTAGAAGCCATCCATATACTTCTTGCTTTTGCATCACATCATAATATAAAACTTTATCAAATGGATGTGAAAAGTGCCTTTCTTAATTGTTACATTAACGGATCCTGCAACACTTAACAACCAGTTCAAAACCAGAGAAATCAGACTAGTCCGGTAAAGTACAGACTAGTCCAGTGTATACGGACTAGACAGATTGGGTTTGATCGATTAACTTTATTTTTTGATATATGCAGCGGAAATATAAGATTAAACAAAGTGTTACAAGGTTATGAATCAGGTTATATCACAATTCAATCTTATATTTGATATTTCAACGTAAAGTAATCAAGATAAATTGTAACCCTAGATTGATATAATGTAAAGGACAATGAACACAAAAGAGGAACACAAGAGATTTATCCCGTGGTTCGGTTCCCACAGAGGCAACCTACATCCACCTTGAGGAGTCCACAAAAGGACCGGGTCTTCTCCAACCCTACCCTCGTTGGATCGCCACGAAGGCCAATCCTCTTCCACTTATCTCAAAGGGGTGAATAACCGAATTCAAGGGGCTTTCTCACACG